>CM021105.1:568277138-568723754 GCA_007115665.2 Sequoiadendron giganteum | reverse complement strand
ATTGGAATATCAATGAAAAATAGATCGGAATACAATGCCCACTCATATTCATTTGAGTCTGTTTTGGAGCCATCCCTAAACTAAAGGATATTTTCTACAACTATCTTTGTTAATTCCTGCTTCTCTTCCTCAGAGTATCCTAGTCCTGGCTTCTCTTTTGTGTGGAGAGTGAGGGGTGTAATAGGCTCTATGATTCCATCCTTTCTTAATCCAATGGGTCCTTGTCCTTCATACCCCATTTTTTCTAAAATATCTTTTCCTTTTCCATATTTATCGGTGTTGATGGTGACATTTTTGATACTGATATCTGATGTAGAGGGTTCCTCACTTTGTACAACCAATCTAGGATTGCTTTTTTGCTTGTTTCATCCTCTATTGTAGCCTTTTTGGCAAACCTTTCATCTAGAGCTGTAATTGGTAATGATGTTTGAGACTTGATCATAGATGGTTGACCATATGTCCTAGGAGATAACATTAACTGTGATAGGTTAAGCGATTTCTCCATATAATATGTTCCCATTCCTGTTTCCTTCAATTGGACTTGCTCTTGGAACTTGTGTGATAAAGAATTTTGTTGATCTGGTTTATCTATTGATTGAATTTCAACAGGACTTGTCTCTTTTTCTTTACCCTTCTTCTCTACCCATTTAGTAGTGATGCTTGGATGTTGTTCATCTTTGGATGATGATGCTTACCTATTGTGTGGTATAAAGGTATCTTGAGAGATCCTAAGGGTGTCACAATGTTGAGGATAATTGTAATCAGTAGATATAGTCACTTCTCATCCATTTATCGGGAACTTCAAACATTGATGATATGTTGAAGGTACAACCTGCATTTCATGGATCCATGGTCGGCCCAAGAGAATGTTATATGTTAATTCTTTCTCCAACACTTGACATGCAATATGTTTCATCATGGGCCCCACTTGGTGGGTAGCACAATCAAGCCTTTAGACGATCTCTCTTCTTCATCATATGCTTTGATAGTCATTTTTCTACGAGAATCAATAGCATTATTTGAATATCCTAGTGCATAGATTAACTTGAGAGTGCAAATATTCAGACCAACTCCCTAATCTATTAAGACTCTCTTGACGCGGTGATTGTGGATTAAGACTTCGATATGGAGTGCAGTATTATGTGGATGGTTTAGCGAGATATCATCCTGTTCGGAGAATGATAGACAATGTGGGGTAGTCAAATGTCTCACCATAGCTTGAAATTAACACACCTCTAGATTCTTTGGTACTGTAGTGGCAACTAAAGCTTGTTTGAGAACCTCCTTATGTGATGGTGATATTTTAAGGAGCTCTAGTATTGATATCTGAGCAGGAATCTTTTGTAGTTGATCGACGATGTTATAGTGAGATGGAGGTGGAACTATGTGTGTAGACCCAATTCCTTTTAACATGACCTTGGCTTGCCCCCTACTCATTACATTTACTGGTTGATGCTCTTGATGTTCTCTGATTTTTATGACATTGATTTAATTATCAGAGTTTGATATGTTCGGGAGCAAGTCCGATGGGGTAGTGTTGTCGATTTTGGATCCATCAATGTTGTGATTGACTATGTGATCACTCTCTATTCTAGATAGGCAAAGGATGGTGGTGTCAAATACATGGTTGACATTCTTCCCTTTGTTGTTTGAAGATGATGATGCTCCTTTGTCATAGTTTGGCAAAGGGTCTTTGAAAGCCGAGTGATTGTTGTTGTTTTGCAGTGTTTCCATGTATGCTTTATTGTTGTCAATCAGATCTTGTATCGCATGTTTCAACTCCATACAATCATTGGTTTTGTGACCCTTGCTATTATGGAAGTTGCAATAATCAACATCATTCCACCATGGTGGTTTGACCTTAAGATCCCAAAATTGGGCTTCCCTTGCAGTGATAAGGCCACTAGCGACTAGTTCTTTCATTGTTGATTCTATCGTTTGGCCTAAAGGTGTGAACCTTCACCGATTTGATGGTTTCTGATATGGTTGCGTTTTTATGATCTCATTGTTTTGTATGCTTTTTGACTTTATAAGTTGGTCATTGTTTTGATTATTTGATATAGATGCTGTCAAGTTAAATACCAGTTTGACATTTTGGGAATCAGTTGATGTTTCGTTGATAGTTGTGTTGCGATTCTTTTGCCAAAATTTTGGCTTATCACTGCTTGAGTATTGATTTGAGGAGTTATTTGTGTTATTCATTTTATCATTGAAATTTTTTATAACTCCTCTTTTGACTAAAGCTTCCTCAATTTTCAGACCGTTTTCTATGATTTTTTCAAATGTGGGAGGACATTGTAACTTGAGTCTATAACTCATTTCCTCCATCATGTTGTTAATGAAAAAATCCATCTTTTCTTCCTCAGGAATTGATCTAGGATATCTGGCGAACAGGCATCGCCATATTTGGAGAAAAGACAGGAATGTTTCTCCCTTGTTTTTCTTTAGGTTATAAAGATCCTTTATTGTAACATCGTGTTGGATGTTAAAGGAGTATTGGGAAATGAACTTGTTGACTAATACCTCAAAAGTTCTGATACTAGGTTGTAGTTTTGAAAACCACTCCATACATGATCCTCCCAAGCTCCTTGAGAATACTCTCATTAAGTAAGTTTCCTCTTGGGCAAACTCGAGACTCATTGTTTTGAATTCCTTGATATATGATCTATCAGATCCATTCGTCCATTGTACTTAACGTACTTTGGGATTTCACAATGTCTTGGAAAAGGTATCAAGTCAACTGTTGTGTCAAAAGGATAAGGACAAATTTCCTGTATCACATATCTTTTGGTAGTCCCTTTCATCATATCTTGTATTTGTTGTTGTAACAGTTGCATTTGAGATGTCAAAGCGGCAACCGGATCTATCATTTGTGTAGGTTGCAAAATTTCAGTCTCACTTGTGCTAGGTGCTTCCTTCAGACGGTTTACGTCAAAGTCTCTGGAAAGTTTGGCACCTGATTCAACCAACATTAAAAGATATTTCTCCATATCTTGTTCTAGAATCTTTTCCATAAATATATGGAACTTGGGATCTTGTTGAGTTGCTTGGATATCCTCTGGAGTTATTTCATTTTTATCATTTTGGTTCAGGTTGTTCCAAGGATTTTCTTCTGCCATTGCTTGGGATTTTAAAATTTCTTGCTCTAAGAGTCTTTGTTTTTGGGACCTAGTGAAGATTGGCATACAAAATTTTACCCTTTCTTCCGAAATGTTGATCTTATTTATTGGAAAATTTCAATTTAAACTTTTAACAAAGCCGAATAAGATGACTCATCTTATTGATTTGGCTATGTTAAAAATTTGATTACTACACTTAGTTTCGTGATGAAGGATGATAGTATCTTGATGATGAAACTTCAGTGTAGTAACTGATTGTGTATTTGATTTTAACACTTGTGATTTGCAAGATCTTGTTTCAGTTGATAAGATGGAAAGTTTCTATTAAACCTATCTGTTTTCGATCGCTAGACAGTGATTCTAATAAGAAGAAATTTGATTCTGATGAAAAATGTGGATAAAATGACAAACTGATGGACTGGTAAAAATTTTGAACTCTTTATTTTGAAGCGCTATTTCCCAGAAGTGCTAGAATAGAGTTTTGAAGCGTTGAAACAGGTGACAGAAGTGCTAAAATAGTGCTCGAAAGTGTTGTAGAAAATGATGGAAGCGCTACTTTACGGAAGCACTGAAACAATGCATGAAAGCACTATAGAATTTGATGAAAGCGTTGTTTTATAGAAAGTGCTAAAACACAGACTGTAAGTACTGAAATAGTGCCTGAAAATGCTATTTCATAGAAGCGCTAAAACAGTGACCAGAAGCACTAAAGCAGGTTTCCAGAATACTTAAAAATAGAAGTTTACGACTCTCTATTGTAAAATCTAATCTGGCCTTGTGGCATACTGTATCAAGGATTGTGGAAGATAAGAAGGATGTATGTGCTAACTACGGTTGTGATATTGAGTGAGAGCTCTTATTTGAAAGAAGGCTCGTGAATAGAGCGGTTCTACCGTGTAATCTAATCTGTGACCCCTAGAAAAATTATGATATATGTGGATGAATGTTTTGTGTTGTAAGAAGAGTTTCAGATTTTGATATAGAAAAAGTTGTTTTCTCAATTTATTTCTATAACCGAGAGGTTTCTTGGGTTTTGCGACTTTGATTTTTCTCTTGACAAATGTGGTGGACTTCCACCTTTGCAGCATGGATTTTTTGATGTAACTTGACTTTGTTGGTTTTCAAGATGATCTTAAATCTAATTTTAATGAATTTGTGAAAACACAACAAGCAATTGTGAATAATTTTTTTTAACTGAATAGATTGTGTATGTTCAAGGATCACGAATGATTCTTATTGATTTTGACGGGTTTTTTTGAAAATTGTACACAAATCAAACAGAATCACACTTAAGGACAAGTAGGTCATCATTATACTCACAACCCACATCTTGAATTACATTGACTCACACAGCCGTGTCACCCCCTAGAGGGCGCCCATGTTTTTGTCGTTGCTAGGCGCGTACTCAAAGTGACGGAAGTGGATACTGAATCCCTTGAGAAATCGGTCCTTGGTAATTATATGGTGAGTGTCTTGGGGGAAAATTCTTCCCTCCCCTTGCACTATGAGTATGACAATGTACGAATACTGACTCGGCGAGAAACTACTCTATGGTTTGTAGATAGGATTCCATTCGGTGCGGAAAATAGATAAACTCCCTCAGGAGACCTCCCAATCTTTAGAACAAATATTTTGGGGATGGTTATCTTGCTCACTACAATCAAGTTGGACTTTCATCAACAAATTACATTTTTATTATAGTGGGTTGGAAAACCTAGCTTTGGTTGTTCCCACTTAGGTCGTTCTCGTAGGGTGAGTACTTTTTCCCACTATGACAGGCCTGCTAAAGGATTTAATAAAGCATATATGACATGAAGTAAAAGTGAATCTGGCACTTTGGTCACCTAGTGAAGGGGAGAGCATAAGCCTAATCACCACAAGCACAACATATAATTTTGTCTTGTTTTAAGCCCAAAAATAAATTTTCTAATCTATGTGAAGGTGTTGCTTCATAGAAATCATGATGTTCTTTTTAACTTCTACTGTAAGAATGTGATGACTATCCTAGGATTGATAGATTTTCTTTAAGGAAAACAAGAAAGTGACTATCCTAGGATTGATATATTTTAGGAACTTTGAATTGACTATCCTAGATTGATCAATTTTAGAAAATTTTGAAGTGACTATCCTAGATTGATCAAATTTAGTCCAACTATGAAAAAAAAAAATCTGGCTGCGGCCACGTCGGATCCAAACTGATTTTTACAAAAGCATTGGAATATTGCACCGAAGCACTAAAATAGTTACCTAATGCGCTAAAACTCGGAAGCACCGAAGTTTGTCATGGAAGCACTAAATCACCCGATGCACTAAAAGAGTGACCGGAAACACCAAAGTTGAAAATGCTAAATTTTTTAACGGAAGTGCTATAGTAACATAGAAGTTCCGAAACAGAGCATGGAAGCGTTGTAGTTTACCCTAGAAGTGCTATAGTTTTTGACGAAAGTGCTAAAAGAAAACATGTCGTGAACCTACGTAACACTTTCCAGAAAATTTGCAAAATTGCGAAAAACTGGGAAAAATTGGGGTTAATGCCCCACGGTGGGTGCCAAATTGTAAGCGTGAATACGTGAATAAGCACAAAAGACACTTCTTAATAAGACATTATATCAAAGATTAATCAAATTGAATCAATTCAAAGCAACAATCAATTGAAAGCGTCATATTGTTCTCTATCCTCAAGATTTATTAAATCAAAATGGCTCTCAGATCGTGAGTGCACTATGATTGTTAAAATGACAATTGAAAGAATGAGATGGATACTAAAACAATGATATGGAATTGAATATGACAATACTAAAAGATAAATGAATTAAACTAAGCATGGATTGACATGAAACAGATAATTGTAGCCATGATATTGAAACTTGATTGCTGGATATTGGATGCTTGAATGCTTGATGCTTGAGTGCTTGAATTCCTACAGAGTAAGAGTGCATAAACTTGATTATCTGGATCTTTTCTTGGTTCAATGAGGTTGTATTTATAGAATTCCTGGCTGTAGAAATGCATAGGGAAAGCATTGGGAGGCTTGGATTAAATCTGGAGAATTGAATGGTGAGAGATGGAGGAGATTGAGAGAAAGATGGAGATTGTCTCTACCCATGAAAACACTAGGCAAGAAAAGATGAAGGATTGATGGAGGAGGATTGAGAGATCAAATTCCAAATTTGTCTCTAATTTGTCTCCAAAACTTCCCGTGAAGTTTCAATCAATTAATTTTGACATATTTTAGACATGGTTTAGACATAGGATATCTAATTCATTTTTGAGAGAATATAGATGGAATATTATTTGTGCTTTAATTCAAATATTTTTGATTTATTTAAATTAGCAAAAGAGAGATAAATAATTTAATAAAACGAACTATAGGATAGTTGTTTATTAAATTAAACAAAGGAAAAATGGCAATTAATCAATAAAGTGTTTTGATCTTTATTTAATTAATTTAGTATCAATGTGATAGAGTAAAATAGGGATTTCATAATTAAATTGAACAAAGTATTAAATTTTGTTTATTTAATTAAGATAAATTTAAATGTGAACTATATAAATAAATATTTCTATTTATTCAATAGTAGAGGAAATTAGGATAATTAATCAAATAATTCGTATTTAATTAATTGGACGCTCTAGACTAATTTTAGGTGTATACACTTACCATATATAACTTTCCCATCAAACAAGTTCACTAATAAATCATGTTGTCACCATTGAGTGATTTGATACAATGGATGCCTTTGGAAGATTGTTTGATCTTAAGAAGTGAATTGCATTAAGGTTTCAGATAAATTTATCCCTAGCAATTATAATCCAATCTATTTCTTTCATAGCTAAATACCAAAAAAATATTCCTAATAAAAACATTTTAAATATCTAAATTCTACTCAGACCTAGGCCCTCATTTATTTTACTTCCACAAACCATTTTCCAACTAGCCAAGGTAAGTCTTTATTTCTTATTCATACCTATCAAAAGGAACTTATTTTGAATCTATTCTATTTTCTCAACCACACATTTATGAATTTTGAATAAGGCTAAATAATACATTACAATATTTTTAAGAGAGGTCTTTAGGTGTTAGAACTTATTTTCTTGGCTAAGGAATTCATCTTTCCATCCAGCACACTTTTTCTAAATTATTTGCACAATTCCATACAATATTTTTGGGGAATCTTATTCATAGTAAGAAGAAACATCAAGTAAGTAGAAATAATTTTATCTCTAGTACATACCAACACATTAAAAAAACTTGTTTTGAAGATTATCTTCTATGTTAAAGAAATATACCATAATTTTATCATAATTGATATGCTAGCCAAAAAAATTTAAATACTAATTTAGTAGTTGTTTTTAAATATTTCCTTCCACAAGAGAAGATTCCTAAATCAAAATTGTATCATCTAAAAATTGTTAGTGAGATGCTCAGGATTTAAATAATACAAAAAATTTGTACCAACCGAAGCTTGAGAGGAAACCAAATTATCAATGTTCCTCCCAAGAACTTCAATCAACATAAGAAAAAAAACCTGTAAAGAGAAAGTTATCCCCTTTATCTCAACTCTATTATGATACTTATGAAAATATTTAGGATATCATTAAAAATTATAGAGACTTTTAGGTTAGTGACACAATATTGAATCAATTGAGGTACTTTCCTCCTAAACCCATACTTTCTCAAAACAAAAAAACAATTTTTTTTATGAAACTATATCATAAGCCTTAGAAATATCTAGCTTAAGGATCATGCCCACTTTTAGTTTTTTTCCATTGAATGAAGGATGTTTAGAATGGTGAGAATAAAATTTAGGACTCACTTTTCTAGACTAGTTTTTTATTCTGCTAAAAAAATTAATGGACACAATTAATTTTAAAGTCATTAATCTTAGAATAACTTTAGAAATGGTGCTAAAAAGAATAATAATATGAAATCAACCATAGATATTGAATTTCCCTTCTTAGGATACATGAAAATGAAAGTCATTTAAGTTGCTTTAGGATTTTTGATGCAGAGTTAGGAGGATTAAACAACACATCTCACAATCCTTCAACAATAATCCAAATAAATCTTTGTATAACACATGCTATTAGTCATTCTATGTCACATTGGAAACATAACCATGGTAGCCCAAAAGAAGTTATTTCATTTTCCCCAAAATTGCAAACCCTAGACAGGGTTCAAACCTGCCCTCACTAAAATGATCATAACTTATTCAAATCTTAATGAAATTTGATGAGAATTGAATAAAATGAAATTAGATTCATATAGGAACAATATAAACTTGGTTTCAGACCCAAAATATATACTTTAAAATCCGTACCATCACATTCTTTCAGACTGTAAATTCTGCACAATATTGTTAAAATAGGTAGTCTCACCAAAATAATCATATCTCCCACAAAACTCAATAAAATTGAATGAGACAAAAAGAATTGAAAACTAGAAATAGATATCTTTCCATCCATATATGATAATCCATTATTTGAGTGCATATCAGGCCGTACAAACCACAACTTCAACCTGGAAACAATGTAAAATCAGAAAATGCACACAAACTTGAGGTTGCCATTCATCAAACTTCACAAATAATGTCTCCAACCTCCCAATTCTAGTTTTGGAGGGTGTACTTATACATTTACAACCAAAACCAACTATTTTCAACCACCTTTTAGTTAGTTTGTTGACAAAACACCTTAATGACATTTTTGACAAGTTGCTTGACAACTTTCTTGAGCAACTTTTACAATTTTTACAATATGGAACAACTTTAAACATTATTTGACAAATGACTTCAAATATTACTTCCTAAGACTCAAACACCTATAAAATGGTTTTATAAACCTTATTATAAGACCCAATACATAAAATCGAGCAACTATTTACAAATGGCCTCATGGAGTCAAGAAATCAAACAAGTGCTCCTGCACCAAACTCCCGAGGGCAAAAGAATTCAAGCCCCTTTGAATTGCATTCTTCTTGATCTTCCAATTCCTTTGCACTTTTTCCTTTGTCTTTTCAACCTGAAAATTATTCTTTGTCCAAAGCATTAGTAACATAATGAAATGAAACAAACTTTCTACCATAATACCTCCATCATTCATCAATCCTTTGCAAACCTCTCTGACCAATTCATGCATGAT
The DNA here is from genome assembly GCA_007115665.2 of Sequoiadendron giganteum. Classification (NCBI taxonomy): domain Eukaryota; kingdom Viridiplantae; phylum Streptophyta; class Pinopsida; order Cupressales; family Cupressaceae; genus Sequoiadendron; species Sequoiadendron giganteum. The sequence continues at coordinate 568,714,494 of CM021105.1, read as the reverse complement.
CATTCCCTTAATCAAATAAACCTCTTCAAGTCCTGAAATCAGGTTTCTTATATCAATAATATGTTCAACTTCTTGCCTTGTAATTTCTGCAACAACTTTAAATTCTTCATCTTCATGCTTAGGAACATCTTTGTCTTCATCTAGGAATTCTTCATGTGCATCTTCATATGCTTCTTCTTCCTCTTTCATCTTCTCATTTCTTCTTCTTTTCACAATCTTCTTTATAGGCCAAACCATCTTCCTTTTCAATTTCAAATTCCAACTTGTCTCTTGTTTCATCATTTGTTCTATCCTCTTCATAGATTCTTGGAACTCTTTATCCAACCTCTGCATTTCTTGCTTCAACTCAGCAATTTCCCTATCCATCTTTGCTTGTCTTTTTCTCTTCTTTCTCTCCTCCTCTGCCTGCAAATGCCTTCTCAAGTTCTCCATCTTTTCTAGATGGTCTCAGCAAGTATCTCCTTGCTCAAAACTCACTTTTCTCTCTACCTTCTCAATGGAAGCAATCAGGTTCTCACATAACCTGCAACCAACCAAAACACAACTACAAAACCACAATACCAAAACCAATTTCTTTCTCAGCCCAGACTTTTTACTGAGCTCTGATACCAATCTGATGCAGAGTTAGGAGGATTAAACAACACATCTCACAATCCTTCAACAATAATCCAAATAAATCTTTGTATAACACATGCTATTAGTCATTCTATGTCACATTGGAAACATAACCATGGTAGCCCAAAAGAAGTTATTTCATTTTCCCCAAAATTGCAAACCCTAGACAGGGTTCAAACCTGCCCTCACTAAAATGATCATAACTTATTCAAATCTTAATGAAATTTGATGAGAATTGAATAAAATGAAATTAGATTCATATAGGAACAATATAAACTTGGTTTCAGACCCAAAATATATACTTTAAAATCCGTACCATCACATTCTTTCAGACTGTAAATTCTGCACAATATTGTTAAAATAGGTAGTCTCACCAAAATAATCATATCTCCCACAAAACTCAATAAAATTGAATGAGACAAAAAGAATTGAAAACTAGAAATAGATATCTTTCCATCCATATATGATAATCCATTATTTGAGTGCATATCAGGCCGTACAAACCACAACTTCAACCTGGAAACAATGTAAAATCAGAAAATGCACACAAACTTGAGGTTGCCATTCATCAAACTTCACAAATAATGTCTCCAACCTCTCCAATTCGAGTTTTGGAGGGTGTACTTATACATTTACAACCAAAACCAACTATTTTCAACCACCTTTTAGTTAGTTTGTTGACAAAACACCTTAATGACATTTTTGACAAGTTGCTTGACAACTTTCTTGAGCAACTTTTACAATTTTTACAATATGGAACAACTTTAAACATTATTTGACAAATGACTTCAAATATTACTTCCTAAGACTCAAACACCTATAAAATGGTTTTATAAACCTTATTATAAGACCCAATACATAAAATCGAGCAACTATTTACAAATGGCCTCATGGAGTCAAGAAATCAAACAAGTGCTCCTGCACCAATTTTGCCCAATCTAAATATTTCCTTTGTGGTAGTAGTAATATCACTACCCACAATATTCCAAAAGTACTGAAAAATGGGAGGGAACCCTTTAGTTGATGGAGCCTTAAAATATCTAAAAGAAAAATTATAGTTTTGAACTCTTCTTTAATTACCAGACTTAACCATACATTAATTTTCCTCTATAGTCACAATGGAAGGAGTAACTTCTAAAACTTTGTTTAGGTTCAAAGTGGATTCATTAGTGGACTCTTCTACTACATTTTCAAAAAATGGTTTTGCTTCTTTTATCCTTCTCATCTTCCAAGGTAACTATTGATACATCCTCATTCTTCATCTTGTTAATAATATTTCTTCTCCTATGTGTAAGAGTATATTCATGAAAATGGTTAGTCTTCCTATCACCTTCAATTAACTATTGAACTCTATACTTACATTTGAAACATATTTCATCCTTTGGGATGATTTTGTTTCAATCACCCCTTCGTCTTTTTCCTAAAGACAAGTGACATAATTTATTTGACAAATAACAATTATTTCTTGAATTTTCTTAAGATCCCTACACATATCTTTCTTCATTTTAAAGACATTATTAAAAGTAAGCTTGCTCCAATCTCTTACTTTCTCTTTATTAAACTTATTTTTCTTAGTATTTAGTACATGGTTGAACCTATAATGGATTGGTCCACCAATCTTTAATTAGACACCTACAATTAGGATGAGAGGCCCACATTATCTCATACCTAAATGGATATGATCCTTTTCTGACTTGAAGAGACCGATTTAGGAGTAAATGGTTATGATGAGACTTGGTCATTTGAAAGGTAAAAAGATTAGCAACTTTTATAAGGGTTATGATAATACGTAGTACCAAGTGTTGTTACTACAACAAGAAGATTGAGGTCTAAGGAAATGTTTTATGAACTTTAAGAAGAGGAGAGTTTGTTCTCAATGGATGACAACATAGAGGGAAACTATGGGTCTCCCCTCCCCCTAGATAGGTTACAAATATTTCCTATAAGATCCAATGATAACTCGAGATGGTCTAAAATGGTCAATAATTTTAGGTGTTCTAAATTTAGCTACACTGAAATACTTGAGCTTTGCAAATCCAAGAAGGGTTTGGCTCTTTTGTTTTCAGATTCCATTATAGACAGTATTGTATTTAAATTTGAAAAATGTCTTAATGGATAAATTTCTATCTTACCTGAGTGAGAAAGAGGTTATGGTCAAACCCAATCTCCTTTTGTTGTAGTAACAATTATCCAATCTACCTGCGAGAGATTTAAAGGCACTCCTATGGCCATGATTTACGTCTCTAATACACTTTTTCATTGACGGCATTTGTCACAACCATCTATTACCAAATCCAAACTCAAATATTAGGTATCATATCATTGTTACAATCAAATCAAATTCTTCTTCTCCAGTAAAAGGCAGACATTGATCTTAATTATTTTATCCATGTTTCTGTTATAGATCCATCGTAAAAAAAATAACCCCTACAAATATATACGTTTGAGTCTTTGACTCGCGGAGAAAAGTGACTGAATTATTAATAACAGTAGAATTAAGCAGTATGAGATTTTTGAATCCATTACTAACTAATTGAGGTCCCTACACAGGTTCCAACTTTTTCAGGTTCGAGATTCGCTGGCAGCAATCATGTAGATAGATGTCATAAAGGCTGCAAGTTTAGAATTGAATGTACGCACAATGGTTGCGTCTCTTACAAACTTTTTTCAGTGTTGTGCTTTTGAAGTGTAGAATCGTCTTCAAGATCTTCTCCCTTTATCTGTGTTTTTAAAGCTGTGGGTTGTAGGTGAAAATCTTAAAAACGATCAGGTGGGGAGTAAGGCAAGTAGTTGTAAGAATTTTTCTTTGGAAGATTAGTTACAAAGATGGTTTTCAAGTGGCTGTCGAGAATGATATGTGGAAGCAGATCAAAGAGGAAAAGGGCTTCGTGCCCTAAACGAGTCCGTCCACAGCCAGGCGAAGCAGGGAATGAATCATTTCATTCGGCTGACAGTGGGTATGAATCAGCTTCCCCATATTGCTGGATGGGCGATGATGAAAATGATGTAGATAAGGCCGTTGAGGATTTCATCCACACCTTTCGCAAGGACTTGAAGTTGCAGAAATCACTATCTGATGCTCAATATCATGGATACCTTGCAAGATCCAAGTAGATTATAAGGCTTAATTCTTATGATGGTTTATGTATCTGATATATATTTTTCTTTGAAACAACAGCCAAGCATAGCTTCGTCTTGGATAAAAGCAGCACATCACATTGTCATTTTAGTGTTGTGACTTTTTCAGATCATGCCATAGCCGATTTACTATTAAGATTTATTCATTATGTGGTTGCATAGAGTAAACAGCCTTATTGTGTTTCATCTCTCTATTTAGGATTGGTTTTTGTGCAGATAGATAAGATATAAATGTGTTTTTTCTGAATTTAATTGTGTGAAATTTATTTACATCGATTTTCATGTAACATTCTATGATCTATCATCGAAATAAAGAAAGCTGAAAAAGAAAAAATAATTAATCGTAAAGAAATAAGATCTATTTAATCCTCTACAAAATGAACTAATTGTGAAGAAATAAGTGTCAAAATCTCTAAGAAATGAGTTATTATTGGGTTGTAATGAAATGGAGTTTAGGATAACTTCGTTCACAAGATAATGTGTCAATTCTCTTAAGTAATAAGTTTCTGAGTATGGATACCTTTTGGAGCAGTTTTCTATATATGTCTTAATATTTTGATAAAATAATGGTAACTTTATCTGGAAGTTTTATTTTTTATGCCATCCACTTTCATCCAAATAAATTGTTTCAAATATTAAAGAAATGGGTGCAAGAATTCGCAAAGACTATTCAGATTTTTAACAGCTCAATAAACAAATAGCATATATTGGAGTTCGTCCAAAAATGAGAAAAAGTCTTCCACACATGTTTAGCTAAGGATCTGCAGGTTCTTTGCTCAAGCTTTATTATATTGACGAACATTTAAAAGTGTAATAAAAATAATAATGAAATTTATGGGTATAATAGAGAAATTTAATATAGGGAGTATCTTTCTTTTTATTCATAATATTAAGATCTAATATATATTATATATAAATTTATAATTGATAATAATTAATAGATTATAATAAATGTAATCTTGGTTATGTATTTTTGAACATTAAAATATGATTTTTCATCATTTCATTATTATAATATTGGTTAAAAATATATAAATTCTTATAAAGTCATCTCAAGAGTGTATGGAAATGAATATAGACTTCACTACTAAGAAAGCTCACTATAATATCATTTAAAAGTTAATAGACATCTTTTATTCTCAATTAAATTCACCTAAACACATGGAAATAACTATAGATTTGTCTATTAAGAAAACTAAAAGTGATATTCTTTAAAAGTGAATAGACATCCTTTAAGCTCTTATAAAGTCACCTCAAGAGAACATGGAAATAAATATAGACTTTCCTATTAAGAAAACTCATTGCAATATTCTTTAAGAGTGAATAAACACCCTTTAAATAGTGAAATCAAAGAATTAGTACTACGATTATTATTGGATCTACACATCTAGTCAATACTAATATGAATTGATAGATCATCTTAATTAATATAATCACATATGTAATAAGGATCAACAAGACCTAATTTATGTTTATCAAGTAGCTAGGTGCACAGCTAGGGGTTTGCTAGGTTCAATGATTATGAATTGGTAAGAAAATTGATTAAACATATTTGTTAATTAAATTAGGTGCAAATTTAAAGTTATATCCTTTGTGCCTCAGTTGATTTTTATTGGGTTTGTGGGAATCAATTAGCTTGAAATTACTAAATTAAATATGTTCTTTTAATTTTACCATTTAGCTTATTAAGAAGATGTATAATAATTGAATAGGATAATTAACTACCTTAAAAAAGTATATATTATGGGTAAGCAAGTTATTGAATATAATTCAATTTGTTGCATATATCTTCTAGTTTCTAATTAACTAATCAAATAACATTATTTAATTATTGTGTTACAATTAGATTTGTAGATCTTGGGTAGTATTGGTTATTTTTTTAGAACCAAACTTGATCTTACCACTTACCTATGAAACTGTAAGAATTCAATAATTGGCAAGGGTAAGGATTCTAGGGCCCTTACTTTTTCACTTCGAGCTCTATGAAACCTAGGAGGGTAATCCTTGATAAGTAGGATGTATTTTCCACAGCATGTCAAATCATGATATTGCTATCAGGGTAATCCTTGTTATGTTCATATGATATTGATTTGATCAAGAACATTTCTGCATACAGATAAATTCCTATAAAGTGCAAATAGATATCCTTCATTAAAGATTTTGTTGACCTTTAAAAAAATTAAGTATCTATTGCAAGGAATAAGATGGTACTTCAGATTGGTACATTGTAGTTGAAGGTATTTTAGATCATTTTCATTCTCATTTCAAGCCCTTAGTCAAGTGCATGACTAGTTCATTTATGTTTAGGATTACCAAATGAATGACCAGTGCCTTGCCCTAGGGTAATGGAGTCATATTCCTAATAACCAGTAATACCCTAGCAATTTGAATTAGTCATTAATGAACTATTGAGATACTACATTATAGTATTCAATTCATTGTGCCTAAAACACAACTACTTATCAATCCTATGTTCTTTCCCTAGAAATTTGTGACCATATTTTCTAGCATTTAATCAATTCTTTGAATCGAAGAGAAAATAAAATCACTCATTCAATTTGAAAAAATTAAAGACAAACAAAAAGAGAATTAACCATTTCATTTATAATTTTGAAGAAAATTGCATAGGAGATAATGTGCTTTCAAGCTAGCATTTTCATTTATAAACTACTGCTACTGTAAAACTACTTGAGATTATTACAAAACATCTCACACCATAGACTCCTTACTAACCTATTCATCTATGCATTGATTTACAATCTTCTCTTTTATAACCTTAGTTTTCCCACTTAGAACATTTTGAGACTCAAAAATCAAATTCTCTATAGCCGACCCTGATATCCCATTTTATAGAAGAATGGGAGAAACAAGGTTTAGGCTAAACTACCATTTCAATTACATTTCATTTGGCACACATTTCATTTCAGGTTTAGATACCACCCAAACAGTTACATTTAATCATTTCAAAACAAGGAAAATAAAAAGACAAAACTCCACACAGTCGGTTGAAGCAAACTAGCCAGCCTTCCAAAAGGCATCGTTCATTTTTACCGTAGTGCCAAAATCCCCTGTCCATGTTGGCCAAAGAAGATTCTCCACTAGTACTCAAGGAAACAACTTATATATTAAATGGAAAAATATTTTCCATCAAAGACACGGAGTACATCACCTCTCCTTCACACAAGCCAAAAAGATTTCCACATCAGCATGAAGGAAAAAACACCACATACATGTTGAAGAGGATGATCCTGCTGTAGTGACAATGGTTTCATAAAAAAAAAGGGCTAAGATGCTACTCTAATTCATCAGCATCAGAGTATTCTTTTTTGCTCTATGTTCACATTGAGACTAGAGGAGCAACTACTCCTCCCACATCAGAATCCTCATATGACACTAGAGAAAGCAAATAATTTCCATGCTCTGGGTAAATATATCCTCCATCACTTGAAGGGCTTTCTAAAACCTCAATGGGAGAGTTGTGCCTCTCTAGATAAGACTTGTGATACTTATTCTTCTTCTTTGATTTCTTCTCAGGCTTAAAAATCTCCTTTTTAAACATGACCAATTCTTTTGAAACAACCCTACTCCTCAAAATTTAAATGCTTTTGACACCACCCTTCTTGTTTTTACCATAGGTATTCTTCTTTCCCTTTGGTGTCATAGACGCTCTTGACATTTCTTGAGTAGCTTCAGATATGTCTTCTTGAAATTCAAACACACTAAGCCTCCTAGAACTCCTAATTGGTTGGATAGACACGCCCGACTTACACATTCTTTTAGGACATAGGGTAAGGACTAGAAAACCATAAATTACTATAATATTCACTGGCCTAATCTCTTGAAATGAGTTTGCAAAAAAGAAAACTCTCCAACCCAGAAAAATTCTACTAGCCCCAGTGACAATTACAGACAACCAAAACTCACTATCCTAGGAATATGAAACTCTCAAACCAACTAATGCATGAATTAAGCAAAAATCATATGAAAATCAACTTACCCAGCATAAACACTTCAATACCTCTATAGTTAAAAGCCTAGGATATGCAGGCTTCCTCTTTGGCTCACACTTTTCAATTCTTGATAGCTACAACTGGTGAGATAAAATGGTAGGCAATCTGCATTAAGTAGACAATTAAGAGAATTTAGTCATTAATGATTGAGGAGAGCTTCACACATGAAAGTTGAGAACTTAGTAAATCAGCTTTGAATCTGAGTTGTCGACCCTTTTGGATTTAAATCACCATCAACGGTGATCCTTAAGCATCATGTTTGGATTTTAAAACTTGTGCCTCAAAAATTGTGATACCACCTTAGAAATTTTCCACGTTTATCCCTAAATTCATTAGTTATCCTTAGTATGAAAATCATCATGCATCGCCATCCTAGTTTGTGCCTTTTAATTTGCATTGGTGAACTACAAAGAGTTGACATTGATGAGAATATTCCTTAAAAAATCCCATCGCCTATCACGGATTTTCCCTACCATTCCAAAGTTCAACCAATAATAAGAGAATATGTGTGATGAGATCTCAACCATTAGATCATTTTCCTCCTTTAGTAATCCTCACATTACATCACATGTTGCTGATTTATGTTTCAAATTCTAGACCTCATCAACGATAGATGAAAAGTAGTGATGGAACCAAATTAGGCCACGTGCACTTTATATAAAATCAATGACATAGAAAATATTTCTCATTCACCCCTTTCAAAATAGCAATGACTCACAAGGATTAGGGTCCTCAACACTCATCACCAATTTAAATAAAACAAGCACACAACAATCCATGATGAGTGATACAAAGAACCCCAAGATTGTCCCTCATCGCTACTTCAACACTCAAAACCCAACAACAATTAGTGATAGCCAAAACCTCTAGAAATAGAAAATGAATCGCAAGCATCAGACATCTCTGATATGAATCAAAATTTCTCAGAGCCATCCATGATGAGTGATGGACAAAGACGGTGGAAAACATATAAAAAGGCCTCAAAGGACTTAGACCAAATTATTGTAAAGGACGTAAAGGCCAAATAAGGTCAATCACTCAACCGTAAAGTATTCCTCATGCACAAAGGGTTGGTAATATCACAAGCTTCAATGGCTCAAGATGTTTTGACATGACCAATGACGGGAAATAAAACTTCAATGATGGATCATAAAATTGAGAGGGGCTAAGACTTGTGGTTTTTTAAGAGAGATCTTGACAATAAAATCTGAAAGCAATAATAGTGGGAAAAACCCTAAGTCTAGATACTTGAAACTAGCTGAATTTTATAGAGTTTATAAATGGAACCAAAATTCTTTTAGGGGTTCCAATAGTGGGTCCAATTGGGGATGTCTATTCCTCAAGAACAAAGTGAGATTCTAGAATCTCACATGAAGAAAACCAAGCACAAAGCACCAAAAACCAAGGACCTACCTAGACCAAGCAAGAAAACAAGAACAAAGAAAACAATGTATGTATAGTATTCACATGAGTTACAAGACTATACGAAAAGATCCAGTCTCCATCTTCTTTGAAGCTTATTCTAATGTGCAAATTTTCAACCTGCATTTCACATCTCTACTATGCTTCAACTTTACTTGGTGGCCCCAGGCCCACAAACTTAGGACAAGTACTTGCTCCTGTCAAAAAACGTGTTCTCGATTGTCTATATAGTGCTAAGGTTACAAATATTCTCATGAATTTCCCAACTGCCAATCATGTTGTGGCCATTGAAATCAACCACCATGGACATGTGTCTAAAATTGTTATTATTTTTCACATTCATGTCTAGCTGATAATTGTAATCGAGCATTAACTAAAACACATGATCAGTGTAGCATTCTATCTGACTTAGTTTACAACCATACTCCACCAATTTTCCATCCAAATGGATAGAGAAAGTGAAACATTCATAATCCATCTGATCAATATCCTCATATGAGTTGATATCAAATACATTTTGCTTGTTAAAATGAAAACCCTCATACAAACTCCTTTCAGGATTCCTATCTAGGGGCATCTATTCTAACCCTTTGCAATGATATTGCAATTTTATTTCTAGTATTCTAGGTTCACCATCATCTAGCTTTTGTCCCACACCAAATACATATTCACCTTGTGTGATGAACAATAAATGTTCATATATAGGCTTTTGTTCACATTGGTCTTCACATTCATCAGAGTAGTATAAACCAATTATGCTGCGAAATGCTCCACTTCCTTGGGAAATTGATTCGCCACTCCCCATAGCATTCTTGTTTTCATTCAAACCATGATGATTCCAACAATGAAAAATATCCATACCATTCCAAACATCAAAGAATATTTATGTCTTAGGTTCATTATCATAGTCCAATCCTTCCTTCCACTAAAATGCTCCAAAGGATGGATCAAATAATTCAAGATCGATATGATCAATAGTAAGGTATTCAAGTGCACCATCAAATGATAGGTTTGCTGACTCACATGTATAGGATTCAATGCAAAATTACCATTTATTATTTTCATTCGAGCAAGTTTCTTCAAAAAAATTCGTGTTAAAAACTATCATGTCCATCTCTGCTACAAAACTTGAACATCCTATGTTTGTTTCATACAAACACTCAAAAACATGACCCTATTGGCTAGCATCACAAATCCCATTACTTTTAACATTAGACTCAAGCTCAAGACATTGAATAGAAACATTTTTATCTTGAAACTCATCATCAACCATACTGCCAGGACATTCTAGTTTTGATATAATTAAATTGCATTCCAAGAATCCATCACCTGAAATTTGTTCATCTATTGGTGAGGTAAAAATCTCATTAGTATTGATATTTTTATATTCCATAGGCAAGAAGGATGCCTTCAGTTCATTCTCAAAAAAAGATTCATAATCCTCATGAGAGTAATCAAAATTCTCATATTCATTATCTTGGTTATCAAACTTCAAAGGTACGTTGAAATAGTACATGCAAATAGAAAAATGTCATCATTTGCACTACTAGACAAATATTCATCTTTTGAAACATCCTTATCTATTGCTTAGATAAACCCTTGATCTTTGCCAATAGAGTGAGAACCACTGTCATTTTGAGACCTCATTTTTTGTATATAGTCACACTTAGCCTCCTCAACAATTATGATCCAACCAATTATTTAAACAAAATCCCAAGGTTTCAATTCCTTAAGAAAGGTACTAAGCCTTGGGTTATAAATGTCATGGAATAGGTCAATACATACTAAATATTCAATTCTAAGACTTAAAGGAATTTCTAACAAGGTATCGAAGAACCCTGCTAATAATTCATATGGTAATTCCCCTTCATGTCTCTTCATGTTGGACAATCTTTGAACAAACAATACTTGATCATCATCACTTAAAATTTGTTGAAGTCCACCTTGAATTTGTCTAGGATCAATATGTTGTGAAGTTGAACAAGACAAGGCATCAATAAAATCATCACCCTTATCATCTCTTTCATCCTTATCTATTCCATTTATATGATGTATACGAGGACAAAAAATACTTGCAGCCATATATCCCCTCATCATTGAATATTCATAGTATTTTCAATATTCATAGCAATGTGACATGTGTGATACAATGTTTTGGGTTACTTATCACTTATCAAATAGCCCATTTAATTATCAAATGCACCTAGATACACAATTAAACATTCTGCATCACTAGGTATCACCTTCTTAGGAATATCTTTTAGTTCTCTTACAAATCTAAAGTTAAAAGCAAGGACCAAATCCTCTTCATCCCTTTGGATTTCCATAAATATTTTTCTGATCACATTTGGACTAACCCTTTCACCAAATTGTTCCACAAATGATATAATGAAGTTAGTCCATGAAGCTATATAACATACTAGTAAATATGAGAACTAGTCTCTAGCATCTTCTTTTAAAGACTGAGCAAAAAGATTCATGAAAACATCCTCATAATCTACCTAGAAATCTCCCATCAAATCCATGAATACATCTAAATGTTTAGATGCTGACTCAAATATTTTTCCTGTAAATTTAGGAAAATGTTTCCTAATATCATTAGGAATCTTGTTAGGGGAACCTTGAATTCCACTAAAACTCAACAACTTATATCTCTCGATAGAGAAATTACTTCGAGGGCATGATAAAGGTTGTATGCCTTGCATGTTATTACTTGATGTTCCACAAGGAGATACAGGGGAGTGATACATCTCTCTTGTATTCGTATTCAATCCTTAAATATCAACTTCACAATTGATTGTCAACTTCCTCGTTCCTCAATTTAATAATTATTTTAAAGTACATAGCTCAAACATATTCATTCTTTAAAGCTTTCTAAGAGGAAAGATTCAAAAAATAAGCATACTTCTTCAACCCAATACAAATATTAAAAATTGTGCTTTCAAAGTATGTAAAATGACTACCACCCTTCTGTTCACTAGTACTCATTTCACTTAATAGGGACCACAATTTTTTTCTAGATCATTCAACATGACTTCCCTAAAAATTTACACTTTATGAAAATGAAAGTATGGGAAATACATGGATATGATTGCAATCACCTTAAAATATGCTTCTGACTGGAACAATTTTGTAGCTCTAAAGCTATCATCACAATTCCTTCTGGTTCTATGCATATATTCGCCACCTCTTCTTTCACATAGGAATGAGCTTCAACAACGTGAAGCATTCTTCAAAGGTTAATTTTACTGTGAAGCTTTCCCACTACTAGGGTTACACATGGATCCTCTATATTTTTTGAGTTCTTTAACACTTTCTCACTAGCTTTTCCTCAAGGAACTTCATCATATGATCTCAAGTCTACCTTATCCTTTTTGAGGAAACCTCCATTCCATCATAATATATTTTTTCAAATACTACATATTGGTGTAGAGATCTTGGAGTCGCCACCTACAGTTAGTGATAATATTTATTTAAATATTATTGGAAGTGTGGTAGACCTTAAATCATATTTTACAAGAGATAAAATAAACATAGAAAACTCATGAAACATTTCTGAAAATCAACCCACTGATACCAAAGATAGACTTGGAGATTAAATTTTCTAGCAAAATATATAACCATTTTCAACCCAAATTCTAAATGTATTCCCAAAAAATTGTTAATCTTTGGTTCCCCATTATTTTAGAACTTACATGACTCTTGTAAGGAAAGATAATATTCTATCAGGGTTTTCTCAAGCTATTCTCTAGTAGAGTTGTCATTTTTTTTGGTGACTCGGATGGGAAAATAAGAATCCACAATTTCAAACCTCTGGTTACAAATAATATTTCAAGATTGTAATGACTCTTTGACAAGACAGTCTGCAAACAAATTTTGGAGTTCTCCCCAATAGAGTTGCCATTTCTCTCGGTTATTTTTTCTAGAACCAAACTTAATCTTACCACTTACCTATGAATCTACCAGAATTCAATAATTAGGAAGGGTAAGGATTGGAAAACACACAAGTAAGGATTTTGGTGCCCTTACTTCTTCACTTTGGGCTCTATGAAGTTCTCAAGAGGGTAATACTTGTTATGTTCATATGATATTCATTTGATCAAGAAAATTTCTACATATAGATAAATTCCTATAAAGTGCAAATAGATATCCTTCATTAGATATTTGGTTGACCTTTAAAAAAATCACTATCTATTGCAAGGAATGAGACGATACTTTAAATTGGTACATTGTAGTTGAAGAAAGATGATTTTCATTCTCATTTAAAGCCCTTGTTGAAGTGCATGACTAACTCATTTATGTTTAGGATAACCAAATGAAAGACCAGTGCCTTGTCCTAGGGTAATGGAGTCATATTCCTAATAACTAGTAATACCCTAGCTATTTGAATCATTCATTAATGGACTATTGAGATACTGCATTATAATATTCAATTCATTGTGCCTAAAACACAAGTACTTATCAATCCTATGCTCTTTCCCTACAAATTTGTGACCATATTTTAACATTTAATCAATTATTTGAATCAAAGCACAAATAAAATCACTCATTCAATTTGAAACAATTGAAGATGAACGAAAATATCATTAACCATTTAATTTATAATTTTGAAGAAAATTACATAGGAGATAATGTGCTTTCGAGCTAACATTTTCATTTATAAACTGCTACTACTATAAAACTATTTGAGATTATTACATAAAAACTCATACCATAGAATCCTTACTAACCTATTCATTTGTGCATTGATTTAAAATCTACTAGATTTTATGAGTTTAGTTTTCCCAGTTAGACCATTTTGAGAATAAAAAATCAAAATCTTTATAACTAGCTCTGATATCCCATTTTATAGAAGAATGGGATCAACAAGCTTCAGGGTGAATTACCATTTCATTCTAGGTTTAGATACCACCCAAATGGTTACAATTAATCATTTTAGAACAAGGGAAAGAAAAAGACAAAACTCCATGTAGTCAATTGAAGTAGACCAACCAACCTTCCAAAAGGAATTGTTAATTTCTAGAGAAGCAACAAAATCCCTTGTCCATGTTGACCAAAGAAGATTATACACTAGTACTCAAGGAAACCACTTATATACTAACCGAAAAAGGCATATTTTCCATTGAATACACAGAGTCCAACTCCTCTCCTTCACACCAACAAAAATGATTTCCATGTCGACACCAAGAACAAAAAACTACATACATGTTGAAGAGGACAATCATGCTGCAATAGCAATGGTGTCATCAAAAATTAAAAAACAAGGCTAACATTCTACTCTGATTCATCGGCATCAAAGTATTCTTACTTGCTCTGTGTTCGCACTGAGAATGGAAGAGAAAATACTCCTCCCTCATCAAAATCCTCATATAGAACCAAAGAAAGTAGATAATGACCATACTCTGGGTCAGTATCTCCTCCATCTCCCAAAGGGTCGTCTGAAACCTCAATGGGAGAGTTGTGCCTCCCTAAGTAAACCTTGTGATACTTATTCTTCTTCTTTGTTTTCTTCTCGGGCTTAACCAACTCCTTTCTAAACTTGACCAATTCTTCCAAAATAACCCTGCTCCTTAAACTGTAGGTGCTCTTGACACCACCTTTCTTGTTTTTACCATGGGCACTTTCATGCCCTTTGATGTCCTAGAAGCCTTAGGAATTTCTTGACCAAATTCAGATATGTCTTCTTGAAATTCGAACACACTAAGCCTCTTGGACCTCCTAATTGACTAAACATAAACAACTGACTTACCCATTCTTTCAAGACACATGGTAAGGACTAGCAAACTATAAATCATGAGAAGACTCAACAACCTAAGCTCTTGAAATGAGTTTGTAGAGAACAAAACCCTCCAACCCAAACAACTTCTACCAACCTGAGTGACAATTACAGACAATCAAAACTCACTATCCCAAAACTATGAAACTCTCAAACCAACTAATGCATGACTCAAGTAGAGCTCATATGAAAATCAACTTACTTGGGATAAACACTTCAATACCTCTATAATTAAAAGCTTAGGACAAGCATGCTTCCTCTTTGGCTCCCACTTTTCAATTCTTGATAACTGCAACTAGTAAGATAAAATGATAGGCAATCCACATTAAGTAGAAAATTAGGAGCGTGTATTTATTAATGATTGAGGAGAACTTCATGCAAGAAAGTTGAAAACTTAGAAAATAATATTTGAATTTGAGCCATCAATCCTTTTGGATTTAAAACACCATCAATGGTAATCCTCAAGCATCATTTTTCGCTTTTATAACTTGTGACTCAAAAATGGCGATACCATCTCAGAAAGCTACAATATTTACCCCTAACTTCATTAGTCATATTTAATCTAAAAATTATCATGCATCACCATCCTATTCCATTCCTTTTCATTTGCATCGATGAAGTACAAAGAGACAACATTGAAGAGAATATTCCTTAAAACATCCCATCGCCTATAGTAGATCTTCCCTACCTTTCTAGGGTTCAATCAATGATAAGAGAATCGACACAATGAGATCTCAACCATTGGATGACTGTCCTCCTTTAGCAATACTCACCTTACACTATGCATCATTGATTTATATTTCAAATTCTAGACCTCATCAGTGACGGATGAAAAGTAGTGATGGAACTAGATCAGGCCATGTGCACTTTATTTCAAATCAATGGTATAGAAAATATCACTCATTTATCCCTTTCATAACAACAATGACTCACAAGGATTAGGTCCCTCATCGCCCAATTTAAATAAGATGAGCGCACAAAAATCCATGATCAACAATACAAAGAAGCCCAAGGTCTTTACCCATCGCTACTTCAACACTCAAAACTCAAGAGCAATTATCAATAGCCAAAACCTCCAGTGATACAAAGAAAAAATCAAGCATTTTGCATCACTGATATGAATCAAAAGTTCTCAAATCCATCCACGATGAGTGATGGACAAAGGCGGTGGACCAGACTTAAGTGAAATAATTTGCACATGCGTATAAGTTTCATTAAGAAAGGGGACCACCTAGGAAAGTGTATAAAAAGGCCTTGAAGGACTTAGATAAAATTATTTTAAAGGATGTAAAGGCCAAATAAGGTCAGTCACTCAACCTTAAAGTATTTCTCACCTACGCACAAAGGGTCAGTAATATCACGAGCTTCAATGGCTCAAGATGTTTTAACATGACTAAGGATGGGCAATAAAAGGTGAACGATGGATCATAACATTGAAAAGGGGAAAGACATCAGGTTTTTTAAGAGAGATCCTGACAACAAAATCCCAAGGCAATAATAATGGGAAAAATCCTAAGTCTAGATACTTGAAACTGGCTGAATTTTACAAAGTTTATAAATGGAACCAAAAAAATTTTAGGCAGTTCCATCAGGTAGCTCCAATTGTATACATCCTATTCATCTAACTACTTAGTTATTCAAATCACATATAGAACTCGATTTAATCAATCCATTATGAAATTATAGGTGAAGGTATATTTTATAATGTTTTGTGAAGCTAAGGGAACAAATTGGGAAAGAAAAGGAAAAATGGGTGAAATAGGTCTAGAAATGACACATTTAATGTTGGACATGATGTAAGGATTATAAAGAACTAACTAGGAATTTTTTCATGAATTCATTATTAAATGAATAGCACAAATATAATTTTAAGTAAATATTTTATAAAGTTACATATCCATAGAATATGGGGTCTAAATTGCACTACTCAATACAATATACAATGAATTAGGGATAAATATAGGAGTTATATATTTTTTAACATTTTATTATTATGAAAAAATTTCCATGATTACATTTATTGAAAAATTATTTTAGATTATAATAGAATTCTATGAGAAAGGAGAAAGTATAAAAGTAACCATATATTATTGTTTGAATGTTAAGATGTTAAGATTACATTTTGTGGTGGACAAAAAAAGTGAGTTTTCACACAATAACAATAATGTTTTAACTTGGACTTTTTTAATGAGAAGGATAGGAAAATATTATAGCTATTTGTTGCGTGGAGAGGAAAAATAAATGTAAAGTTATGAATTAGAAATTTGAGCTACAAATGTATGTTGTATTCAAGTCTACTAATTATCTATTTAGTATTTCTTTGTTATTTTAAGTATAAAGAAGATGTGAAATCAATTACACTATCATTTGATATAGATTATAATAATAATGATAACTATTTTTTTTTTTTTAACTTAAAAATTTATGTAAATAAGCATTTGAATATTTAAACATAAAATTGTTATACATTAATATTCATTATATTTTTAAACTTAAATATATTACTATAAAACCCAGAACTAAAATATTAAATAGAAATAACTAATAAATAATTATTGATTTATTAAATTAATGGTATATAACTAGAATTTTAAAAAAAAAATTTAAATAGAAAGAATTCAATTTCTAACAATATTAAATAATATATAATGTAAACAAAAAAAATCATCTCATAGAGATTATAATTTACAAGGTACTTTTGGGAGTGTCCATCTAATAAAGTCACCATATAATCAATGAGTTAATTTTAGTTTTCTAATAATAATATTCTCATTATTTTATAACCTTAAAAATTAGCTAAAGGAGTGTCCAAATTTTACCTATGAAACTTTTTTTATCTTAAATATTTTACCATCCCAAGGGTTTATATAGTTTATAATTTATTAATGTTGGAAATATATATTTTGTCCATTTGTTAGTTCTTCTTTTTCTTTTTCCTTTTTCCTTTAAATATCATTACCATATAAAGAGTATATTTATATATATATGAATAAATTTGAAGTATAAAAAATTGTCACTCTTGATAATTCTACATTAGGTTTAGCTCCCCCCTATGTGTTTGGATCTAATTATGCATTTAATTATCCATTTTATGAATATCTTTAGAAAATTAATAGATGGGAATAAAAATTAATATTTAATATTTTCCCCCAATGTTTAAGGCCCCAACAAGGATGGATCTAGACTATGGAAACCAACACCCTTCCCAACTCTTTTTGGCTCAAATTTAAATATGTCGGCATCAATATTTTAATATTGAAAAATTTGAATTTATTTGTTGGCTATCAATATTTGATTTTTGGGAAATTAGAATAATTTCATATAAATACAAATCACTTTCATCATCTTAATCCTAGCAATTGTTCAACATTGAGCATCCTAAAAGAAATCAAGAGCTGCAATCAAGAGTAGAATTATCAAGATTATTCAAGTAGTTTTTTAGTCAAGCATCATGTTAGTAATAAATCATAATTTTATGTAATTTTTCCCTTGTTTTATGTTCATTTTTTTGTGAGTACTAACACTTCCAAGACTTAAAATCAAGCATCAATTTATGCTTGAAGGTGATGAGTACTTTACTTCAATTCATCAAGGAATGTGAATCTCAGTGGTGAGTTACAATAATTTTTCAATTTATCAATTGACATCATTTAGCCTCTACCTAGCCAAGGGTGAGCTCTCCATTACATCATCATAGCCATTATGGAGGTAGAAATGCCAAAATGGGATTTGACTTAGGAAAACCCGTATATGGCACAACCCTTCCCCCTATTGAATGCACAAGAAAAAAGAGAAGGGAGGTGAATTAGTTGTATATTAAAACATAAAAAACCCTCATTAACATTTAGATCTAATTTAGTTCTTAAACCTCTAATAGCCATTAAACCCTTATCATGCATTAACAAAATTTAAACATGAGACATAGTAATGCAAACACATCCAACACATGAGAAAACTGTATTTATGTGGAGAACCCAAGAAGAGAAAAATCATTATGAGGATTAGCTCAAAATATAAAGTGATTACAACACTGAATACAATAGGCTCAATACCAGAGGCATCACTCTCCAAAAGAAAATAAGGGATCACTACCAATGGTTCACTGTCATTTTAGAAAGAAGAAGAAATAATATTTTTACAATGAGAAATCCATCTTAGAGCAACAAAAATATCTACCACTACTTCACCAAAACATTCACACTCTCTCTATAGAAGGTAAATACCATCTACTCATTTCTTCCAGTATTCTTAGGCATTAAAGCTCACACTGCATTTCACACTTTCACACTTCACATTTCAACACTTCACATTACATACTTACTCATCCTCCATCAACTCAACACTCATATATACAATCTTCAACCTTGAAAATAGTTCACAAGGTTGGATATGCACTTCAAACATGCAAATTCAAATTAGGTTGTAACCAAAACATTCTTGTCATGGAAAGGAATGAAGGTGGACCACATCATACCTTAACTTGGACCTAGATCCACATAAACACACCACACTACACTTTCACAAACATTGAATAATATCCACAATTAGTGTGAACACCCCAAGGTTGGTCAAACCTATGTTAACACCATTAAGAAATTAAGTGCATTCTTCTTTTGCTCCAAAGATGACTCATTGACCAAACAAAACACTTAAACATCATTTGGAATACTTCATCAACACCCTAAAATCAAACAACTCCTTTGCAACATCATACACTAGAAGAACATATTCATTCTACAAAACCAACTAATCTTCCACACATTGGGTATATGCAGGATCATGATGGGCCAAAAAGTGGTAATATGTAAGTTATATGATGGCCCATGTGGTTGACGAACTTTTTTTACCCAAAATTGATGAAATGAAAAGGGTTTTTAAGGGAGATTCTTAGCTTTCCACCAATATATTTATGATTTACTTTGAATTTGATAAATAATTATATTTTATTTTCTATTTGAATTATGACTAAAGTCCTAATTGATAGGCTGATTCAAAAACATTTATAGCTTTCAAACAGTATCACATTTTTTGAGTTTGAAACATGTGTCACATTCTATGCTTCTCATACTATAGGATTAAAAAAGTTACAAAAAATATGCATCACATCGGTACATGTGTCCTCTACTTATATCTAACATCTTATAAAATAATATATTATCATTTCATTGTGGTTAGGGTGGTCAGACAGACACCTACTTATTCTTTCCCTGAAATTTATGTACTACTACATTGAAATTTCAGATTTTCACCAAATAGGTTTTTTTTTTTAAATAAACCTAGTAGTTTAGAAACTATATTCAATTTTATATGGATTCTATGTAACATATTTTTGAAATAATATAAATAACTTATTCAAATTTTTACAACAAGTTTCCTAACTCTGATTTTCTAAATTTTCATCGCCACTTAAGGGCCTATTTTTTCCATGATGATGTTGCACATACCCCACTGCACCACTTGAATCCAAACTTAGGGAGCACCAAAAAACAAAAGAAAATATAATAAATTTAGATACTAGCAATATAAGCATGCCCTTAGATCTGCAAGACCAAAAACCAAACAAAGGAGAAATGTGGAGTAAAACCATTTCTCTCGGACAACACTTCTTTCACAATTCATACTCTAGTGAACATAAATTTCTCTATACAATGATTCAGAACAAGAAACTTTAGATATAACACCTTGAAACACCTATAATCAACATATCCAAACCACACAAATAGATCTTCAGCCATGAAGAAATGCAGAAAAAAATTCTTAACACTACCTTGTCACATTAAACATTCTTCACCACATTGTTTCCTGTTTGTTGGATGTTGTTGATATGTGGTTTTCATTGATGTCAACACTATTAGCATTAGTGTATTTAAGATTGTGTATGTCGAGGATATTGAGAAAATTGTAATAAAATAAGTTGCAAGTTGTTTGTGTAGCAGTGAAGATCAGTATGATGGAAAGTTCAGTATGTTGATGGTGAGAAGTTTCTAATTAAAGAGTTTGTTTTCATGTCTATCTAGTTTATCCATTAAAATTTTCAGAGGTGCACATGAAGATTTGAGCAAGTTATGAGTTTTTGTGTTTTGACAATTATTCTATTATTGAAGTTGGTGTTCCTAGAAGAAGATAAAGTGATTGTAGTAATCTGAGTTGTTGTGTATATTCCTGTGGTGTTTTTAGATGTTTCTTGATCATGTCCTATCTATGTTGCATGTCCACATTGATTGTTGTGCTCGTGATCCATGATTTTCTCTTGCATGTTCATGGTCGACAAGGTGATTATAACATGTTGTGGATCTTTGAGGAAAAATCTTTGAAGGTTTTTTGTGTTTGAGGACATTGTTTTGGGTCTGTACTATGTTGTGGTCGACCTTGGTTGATTCACATTAATAATATTTATTGTTTTGGGCTGATATTTTTCATTCATTCTATTATTTTGTTCAAGCCAACATGAAGCAACTTAATTACTTTTTGTGGATATATATGAGCAATTATTTATCTCATTTGATGAATGTATGATGTGAAGTGTGTGAGTGCTATGTGCAAATAAATATTAGATCATTCAAAGGAAAAGTAGATTATGAAGAAGAGTGAAAAAAAGTGAAGAAGTGTTCATGTGCTTAACCAAAACTATAATTAGGCATTAGTAGATGCTACTCTCTCAGTTCAAATTCTTCAGATGGATTTAATCTTAATGTTTTCATAAGATAGTGAGTCTTCCCTTGTATTTGAGCAGTGAGCTCCAGGGAGTGTGCCTGAATGCATGTGCATTCCTATTTATTCTTTTTATACTTTTAACAGAGTATAAACTTGTGGATTAACCTCCATTATGGTTTTCCCCTAATAGGGTTTCCACACAAAAATATTGGTGTTATGTGTATTTCTGATGTGTTTTTGATTTATTCTTTTATGGTTATTAATTACATGTGAGAATAAGGGTTTAAAAAGTTAATAAGTTTGGAATTCTGTGATAACTAATTCACCCCCCCTCTTAGTTTTCTACTCTTGTGTTTCCAACAATTGGTGTCTAAGCGGGTTTCTTGGAAGAATTTTAACAACTTGAGGTGATCTGGGATGGCGACATATAAGAAGGATAGTCTAAGATTTGATGTAACAAACTATTATCTGTGGAAGAATCGAATGGAGTGTCATCTAAGATGCATTGGTGAATCTTACTAGAACATTACAAGTAATAGGTATGTTATTCCTCAAAATGGTCCTACTACAACTACTGAGATTAGGGATGTTGAATACAATATCAAGGCTAAGGAAGAATTGTTGAGTGCTTTGACTAATTTTGAGATGATGAATTTTATGGATCTGAAGACTACTTATGAGATCTGGAAAAATTTGGAAACTTTATATGAAGGTGATGCTAATTTGAAGATTGCTAAGCTATAGAGTTTGAAAGGGAAATATGAATTGTTGAAAAATGGGCAATGATGAGAATATTACTACTTTCATGCAAAGAGTAAATGAACTTGTATGTGGCATTAGATGTGCTAGTGGACAGTTGGATCAATCAGAGATTGTTGCTAAAGTGCTTAGATCCTTTCTTGATGTATACAAACTCAAAGCTATAGCTATTGATGAGCTCAAGATTGTGACAAATGTAACCAAAGATATGTTGATTGGTAAAATTACTACTTTTGAGTTGAGTGAATTCAGTGATTCCCTTCCTAAGATAGAATTTGCATTCAAAGCTACTAACTTTGGAAGAGACACGCAAACATATGATCTAGGTGAAAATTCTTCTAGAAAGATATTCAAGTATGAGGAAGAAATGAGATAGATTGAAGAAGAAGAAAGAGAATTGAATGCGATTGAAGCACTTATTGTCAAAAGAGAAGCCAGAGGAGAAGGTAAGTATAAAGGAAAGTTTCCTATTAAATTTTTTTCCTATAATAAGATAGGTCATTTTTCATCAAGGTGTCCAGAAAGAGTCCCTAAGCCAATATATAAAAATCCTATATTTCAAAAGAAATGTTATAATGTTGCTGATGAAGGTGTGAAAAATGATGAATTTTATAAAGGGAATGTAAGTGAAGATGAGTTTGTGTTTATTGCTAGAAAGTAAAATAAACATGTGTCTATTGAATCTGCTAGTTGTATCAATGTGGAGAAAACCCTAGCTTCTTGAGTTTAAGAAAAGGATGAAAGTGTAATTGACAGTGGATTTTCACATCACATGACAAGTAATAAAAGAAAATTTGTGAACCTGGAAAAGTATGATGGTGGCGAATTCACTTCCAATGAGATTAATTATTTTTGTGAAGAATATGGGATAAAGAGATAATTATCTGCATTGCAGATCCCTCAACAAAATGGAACTTTGTGGAAAGGAAAAACATGACAGTTCAAGATATTTCTAGAACTATGATGTTGGAAGGTAATTTTCCTCATATCTATTGGAGAGAAGTTGTGAGTACTGTTGTTCATATCCTCAACTAGGTACAAATCAAAGGTGATATTGGTAAGACCCCTTTTGAGCTATGGTTTGGTCATAAGCCTACTGTTAGATATTTCAAAATCTTTGGGAGTAAATGCTACATTAGAAGAGATGAAGATAAAGGAAATTTTGATGCTAGAAGTGATGAAGGAATATTTCTTGGTTATTCTACTAAGAGCAAGGCCTATTGGTGCCACAACACGAGATTGAAGAAAATGGTTGAAAGTGAAAATGTTAAGATTGATGAAGACATTGCTAGACCATCCAGAACCTATGGATATGATTATGATGATCAGAATGATAGTACAAAAAAAGTTTAGACCTCAAATCAAGTTCAGATCATTTTGGTGAATCAAGAAGATCAAGAAGAAGGAGAAACTAGTGAAAGTATAGAAGAGAGATCATAACAGGCTGAAATTCAAGAATAGCCTAAGACTCCAAGGTATGTGAAATTAAATCATTTAGAAAATAAAATTATAGGTGATAAGAATAAAGGTGTCCAAACTAGGAGAAGAATTACAGAAGAATATTGTTTGATATTAAATACTGAGCCAAGTAATATAAATGAAGCATGCAAAGATGAACATTGGATTGAAGCAATGAAAGAAGAACTACAACAAATTGAGAAGAATAATACATGGATTCTTGTTCTTAGACCTAAGGATAAAAATGTAATTGGAACTAAATGGGTTTTTAGAAACAAACTGAATGAGCAAGGTGAAGTTATCAGAAACAAAGCAAGACTAGTATGCAAAGGATACTCTCGAATGGAAGGAATTGACATTGAAGATAATTTTTCTCCTGTTGCTATAATTGAAGTTGTGAGATTGTTTCTTGCTTATGTTTCTTTCAAAAACTACAAGGTTTATCAGATGGATGTCAAGTCAACATTTCTAAATGGTGAATTGGAAGAAGAACTGTACATTGAGCAACCTGACGGATTTCAATTGAATTATTAGGGAGATATGGTGTGTTGGATGAAGAAAGCATTGTATGGACTAAAGCATGTCCCCAGAGCTTGGTATGCCAGATTGGACAAATATTTGTTGAAGCTTGGATTTAACAAAGGTAATATTGATAGTAATCTATATTTCAAGATTGATGTTGATAAAGATTTTTTTGTGGAAGTATTTTTTGATGATATCATTTTTGGATGAGATGATGGTTTGTGCATGAATTTTTCTAATGAGATTCCAAATGAGTTTGAGATGTCAATGATTAAAGAGATGAAATTATTTTTGGGATTGCAAATTAATTAGTTAGATAAAGGGATCTTTATATCTCAGTCCAAATATGTGAAATAATTTCTAAATAAGTTTGGTACGGAAGATTCAAAGCTAGTCGGTACACCCATGGTGATCAGATGTAAGTTGACAACAAATGATGATTCTCCGAAGGAAAATTAGACTAGATACAGATCAATGATTAGTGTATTTCTTTATTTGACTCAAACTAGACCTGATATCATGAATTTTGTATGTATTGTTGCAAGATTTCAAGCCGATCCTAAGGAATCTGATGTGACTGCTATAAAAATAATTTTCAGATACTTGAAGGCAATAGTTGATTTTGGCTTGTGGTATCCTAAAGATGATGATCTTACTCTAAGTTCCTTTACTAATGCTTATTGGGTAGGAGATGTGAATGAAAAGAAAAGTACCAGTGGTGGCACATTTTTCTTGGGAAAGAAGTTGATTTCATGGTTAAGTAAAAAGCAGAATGCCATTTATTTTTCTATTGTAGTGGTTGAATACATTGTTGTTGCTAACAATTGTACTCAAGTATTATGGATGAAGCAGATGTTGAAAGATATCACAGTTGTGTATGATGAACCTATTGCTATATTATGTGCCAATTCAAGTGCAATCAACATTTCTAAGAATCTGGTATTTCATTCAAAGACCAAGAATATATCTATCAATCCAACTTTTTGAGAGACAAGGTGAGTGATAAGGAAGTCACACTAGAGTATGTTCCTACTAAGGAACCAATTGAAGACATCTTTACTAATCCATTTCCTAAGGATACTTTTGAGTATCTTAGAGGGAAGTTAGGGGTGATTACCCCTCCTAATTAGAACTAAGATGCAAGACATTGCATCAGTCCAAGAATTTCAATGTCATATCTTGATTCGGATTGATGTTGTGGTGGTCACTACTCATGGGGAGTAGTCAGATGATCCAAATATGTGGTTCATATCTTGTGTATCTTTGTCATTTATGTGAAATGGGGAGAAGAATAATGTGAAAAAATCTTGAAGAATCAATGAGGAGAAGAGCAATGTGAAAATCTTGAAGAAGTCATGAGAGAAGAGTCAGAACCTAAGGGGGAGTAAGTGTTGAAGTTAGTTACATTGATGGTTTTTTTCACATCATGTGTTGTCGTCAATGAAAAAGGGGGAGATTGTTAGATGTTGTGGTTATGTTGCCAATATGTGGTTGTCAATGATGTCAACACTATTAGAATTAATGTCTTTAAGATTGTATATGTCAAGGATATTGAGAAAATTATAATAAAATAAGTTGCAGGTTGTCTGTGTAGCAATGAAGATCAGTATGATGGAAAGTTCAGTATGTTGATGGTGAGAAGTTGTGGATTAAAGGGTTTCTTTTCAAGTCTATCTAGTTTACCCACTAAAATTTTTAGAGGCGCACATGAATATTTAGCAAGTTATGAGTCTCTATGTTGTGACAATTATTTTGTTACTAGAGTTGGTGTTCTTGGAAGAAGATAATATGATTTTGGTAATCTGAGTTGTTGCATATGTTCTTATGGTGTTTTTGGATGTTTCTAGATCATGTTCTATCTATGTTGCATGTATGCATTGATCGTTGTGCTCACGATCCATGATTTTCTCTTATGTGTTCATGCTTTTCATGTTCATGGATGACAAGGTGATTATAATGTGTTGTGGATCTTCGAGGAAAAATAATTGAATGGTTTTTGTGTTTGAGGACATTGTTTTGGGTCTGTACTATGTTGTGGCCAACCTTGGTTGATTTGCATTAGTAATCTTTATTGTTTTGGGCTGACAGTTTCTATTCATTCCATTATTTTTTTCAAGCCAACATGAAGCAATGTAATTACTTGTTGCAGATATATATGAGAGATTGTTTATCTCATTTGAAAAATGTACGATGTGAAATGTGTGAGTGTTATGTGTGAATAATGATCATATCATTTGAAGCTAGGGAAAAGTGTGAAGAAAAGTCAAGAAAATTGAAGAAGTGTTCATGTGCTTAATCAGAACTATAAGCAGGCATTAGGAGATGCTACTCTCTCAGTTCAAATTCTTCAGATGGATTTAATTTGAATGATTCTATAAGACAATGATTATTCCCTTATATCTGAGTAGTGAACTCTAGGCAGTGTGCTTGAATGCAATTACATTCCCATTTATTCTTCTTATACTTTTAATAGAGTATAAACTTGTGGATTAACCTCCATCGTGGTTTTTTCCCTTAGGGTTTCCCCATAAAAATCTTGGTGTTATTTGTATTTCTGATGTGTTGTTGATTTATGCTTTCATGGTTATTAATTAGATCTAAGAATAAGGATTAACAAAGTTAATAAGTTTGAATTTTGTAACAAGTGATTCAACCCTCACTTGTTTTCCCTTGTGTTTCCAACACTCTTTTATTCAAATTTTCTCAAAATGACTTGGAAACCAAGCACCACAAACTAAAAATCATCACCTAGAACACTTCTACAACATCTCAACCACACAAGAGGTTGAAGATCACCAATAACCAATACATTATTATCAAAGAAACACTAGAGGTTGACATGAGTGATACTAATAATGACAACATAATGCAACCAATCAAAGCATCTTCATATACTTCCAACAAAGATTTGTTGACACTATGACAACAAAAAATTACAATAATCTCCCCCCTTTTCATTGATGGAAAGACATGGAAAAAAAATCAACAAGAAAAATAACAACTCTGATCACCAGTTGATATAATTCACCATAGTACACATTTACCCCTCTTACATAAGCATCAACTCTTTCCACCACTATGACTTCTCTCCTCCTTACTTTATAAGGTTTTTTAGTTAGTTATCTCCCCCCCTTTGACATTAATGGAAAAGGGTGGCACACTTCCCCCTTTGACATCAAACATTATTACTTAATGGGAATGCGTATAAGGAACATCAAGTATTCTAAAACTACCTTTTCTACACAATACACTACATACTTTACCAACTACCAACAACTACACATATCCTTTGACACAATTGACAAAAAAAAAAGTGTAAATACTACCAAAAACTACACTTACTCCGCCTGAGTGCAACAACCAACAATTATAATACCTACTCCCTATAAGAGGTAGCCACCAATATCAATCCAAAAAAAGGAATGAATCTTGGGGATCCACTAGACTGATGCATATACTTATGCATCTTGTAGACACCAAAACTTGGTCTAGGCCTACGAGTACCACTTTCGACATAATTTTCTAATATCCATGGTCATGATTAAATAATGTTAATTATTAAATTACCTTTCTAACACATCTTTCATCTATTAATTAAATACCCCTTTTTAATTAATTCACTAATTCATTAATTCATTTATTCAACTTTGATTAATTAAATAAATCATGTTTATTTAACTATGTCACTAACTAATTAATTCTTCTTTCTAAATTAAATATTTAAACCCCCTTTATCTATAATTAAATATTTATTATTTAATTATTCATTTAATCCTTTTCAACAGTCAGATTAAATAAATTATCTTTATTTATTTAATTAAATCTTTCATTTCGAATGTTGAATTAAATTAACATTTAATTCATTATTAATTCTTTATGTCACATTCTTCTATTATTTAGTTGACTAATCATTCACTCACCTTCTGACTCTAGACCTATTTTAAATCCACCAGTTATCTCCGGATTCAGTATTTGATCGTCTCTGCGAGAGGAATCTTTGTCACAACTAGTCAGTTAACTATTTCTAACTCAGATGCATGAAAGCGTTTATTAATTAAATATCTTTATTTAATTAATTAATTAATGTGTGCATTTGAATTCTTTATTCTTTGAGTTATAACTTTATCTTTGACATTCAAAGTCTATTTCTTCTATTTTCAAAGACTCTTAACTAAAAATTAAATTGTTATTTTAATCTTGAACTCTTGTTTTTTCTATTTTCAAACAGTCTTGACACAAGATTAAGTTATCATTCTAATTTAATCTTTATCCTGTAGAATTTTCTAACTCACGTTCTATCTGACACAGAACTCACATCGCATGAAATTCATTAATCTCATCCGTTGATCTCTCTTTTGAATCTGAGTCAATCGTTCGAAAACCCAAAATCTATAAAATGGCCTGTCATTATCATTATTCCTCCTCCCGAAATCAATACTTTTGAGAAGAAATTTAATCTTCGATATTTTTTTTAGACATTCGACAAAGTTATGCTTGCATCAAACACATAAATCTGAGGGCAAGAATACTGATACAGCAAAATGGACAAGGACAATTGAGATAATTCAAAGAATTGGACGCATATTTGGTGAGATCTTTTCAATTATTATTTTTTATTGTTTTATGTTCATTTATTCATTCTTTGTTGTTTTGATCTAGATTACTTGTTAGATTAGAAATAATCATTTTAATCTGTGCAGATATAGCATTAATCTCCAAAAAATCTATGTTACATTTGGTGAACCTGACGTGAAAAATGCTTCAAATTCACACAATACTTTTTGTCTTTCCATTTTTTATTTTGTAGATTATTATACAACACACTACATCTGCTTAAATAATTGACACATCCGTATTCGCGAGCCGCATCAGATCCATCTCGCGACACATTTGTCATTTTGCACCGCATCTATGACACTTTGCACCACATCCGACTGTCAACATTTCACACTGCGTCCAATTGTCAAATAGGAACCGCATCTGTCTATCAACATTGAATCGCATCTATGGCTCGAAAAGATGCATCTACTTGGTAATATATTTTTTAATTTTATTCACTTCCGTACATTCGCGTTTTCATTTTTTCATTTTTTCTGGTATTTTGTTTTTTTCGCTAATGTTTATTTGTAGTTGTGTTTAGAGGAGTAACTTAGTTTTTGCAGGACGAAGCATAGAAGACCAAAAAAAAATTTGTTTTCTGCAGGATCAAAGACAAAGACACAAAATGAACTACTGATTAGTTTGCATGCAGGACCTAATGACTTTGTTCATTTTATTTGGAAATTTTAATGTTTGGTAGATAAATAATTGTCCTTTGGATTAAAAAGAATCAGTGTTTTCTTTGTCTGGTGCGAAAGCACATTTTGTAACCCTTTACGATTCGGTCTATAGAAGTATCCTCTCCCCTTGCATATTCATGTGATCTTGGGTGTAAGAGAAATGGTTACTGACTCTAGAACTTGGGCCTATCTTGGTGGGAAAAAGTACTCACCCCAAGACAACTCAAACTGGTAACACGCTTTAGCCAGTGACTTCCACTTGATATATACTGATGGATTTTTGGGGGAAACCCCAGAAATCATGCTCACTATTCCGATGAGAAGGGTAGAAATGGTCTCTTGTCATACTGGATGGTGCACCATGAATGGAATTGCTTTATTAAAAACCATGTTGTAATTTTTCCAAACTCCTATCTATTTGCTGGTGCAGCAGGTTCAGACCTGTGAAGTCATCATACATTCTTATGGTTCATGTGTGGAGATGAGATGTATGCCATGGGATTTTCATGGATACAATAGCTTGGATGCCCCATATAAGTGAGTGTCATGGAGGGGAGCCAGTGGGTTCAAGCTACTAGTCATCCGCCTTGAATATGCGTAGCTAGATTTATCCAAGTAAGAACTCAACAAGTATTGTCCAACAAAGCCTAGGTTGTAAATGTTTTCTAATTTTAATAGATCTATCACTACAAACTGAAAAAAATTATATTATGTGCTTGTTTTTTCTATATTCATCAATAAAACTTGATCAATCAAATAGAGTCAGTCGAAATAGAATCAAAAGAAAAACTGCAACTGTCAACAAAAGCCGCAATAGTCATTTTTAGAACCGCATCTATCCTAGAGAGTCTCAACTATCTTTTTAGTCACTGCATGTGTTTGTCAAACAAAGTCCAGTTTTTATAGAGTTTAGATACTACACCACAACTGTTAAATCCTAAGTTGCATGTGTATTTGTGGGCTACATCTATCAAATGGAAAACCGCAACTGTCTACCAACAAGTTTAGGTTCACAAAATATTTATTTCAAGTCACAACTGTTACTATGAGTCACATCTGTCAAAAAACTAAACCCCATCCGTCACAAGTCAAATTACCAGTTGACATTTGAAACATATTTTAGTCAAATCACCACATCAGAAAACTGAAATGCATCTATCAAACTTACAACCGCATCTGATAGGTGAACCGCATTTCACTGTCAATAGAAAACTGAGAAAACTACAAACCGAGTCTAAACGCATAATTGTCATTTTCGCTTTTGTTTCTTGAGATCAACCTTGGACAAAAATTGGAATTTTTTTCTCAAAAACCTTGCATCATTAGGTGTCATATACGTCCTAGTCATAGTCATCCTAAGTTGCATGCATTTAGATACTTCCTAGGAAATTACATATCATAGAATAGATAACTTTCCTTGTCATTGGATACGTTCATGTTCCGATTTGTCCTCATCATTGAACCTAGTCACTTTGGTCCTATTACTAAATATTTCCAGCTCAACAGTCTAGTTTGGGAAATTCACCTTGTCAACTGTTTTTGTCCTACATTAAGTTCCTTGGTCAACTCAAATCATTGCATGCATTTATTCCACAGGTGGTAGGTTATACCCATTTTAGAATCATTTTCCATCATAATCTACTCAAGATTTTGCATATTGTCCATCCTACCATACGTCATCTTATTATATGTCATTTTAGAAATTTTTAACAACATCCTTTATTGTCAGAAAATCTAAAAACATAGAAATATGACATACTGGTTTTTTCAGACATAGTTTGCATTACCCCATTTTGAGCAACTTTTCATGGTCGAAACAAGGTCTCAAAAGAAACAAAAAGCAATGTCATACCCTAATGAATTTGTCAATCCTTTCGCAAATCAACCATCAGGGAAAGAAAGACCACACAAACCTTTGCTTGAAAAACACGTCACTAGAGACACACATGGACAATTTTTTATTGAAGACATAGACGCCACCGTGCAAGATCCTGAATTTGCATCCTTTATGGATGAGTGTTTGAAAAATGATCCCCAATGATATCTAGCAAAGTTGCTAGTAGAAGGTGCCACACTACCACTAGGATTTGATATTCATACTTTGAAAAAACTGTCTACTCAACCAATACAAACTATGACGTCAAGTGTTTCTATTCCACAAATCACTGCAACAATACCAACTGGCATACCAACTCAAACATCGTCAATTGTGAACCCAACCCCTTTCAACATAAAACAAGGTTTACAATTTACTGCGGGAGCAACTTCATCAAACCCCTTTGGCACCAACACAACTGGTAAGAGACCCAAAGTTGGCATGAATATTCCTATACCAAATCATAACATTCAAACAGGAAATATTCCTATATCAAATCAAAACATCCAGACAAGGAAAATTCCTATACCAAATTAGAACATTCAGACAGGAAATATCCCCACACTGAATTAGAACATTCTAATGGGATATATTCCCTCGCCAAATCATAACCCATCATAGAACACAACATTTCAGAAAACCTACATTGATCCAAACAACACAAACAACATGTCCTTGACACAAGTAGATGTTCTCCAAAACCAAATGCAAATGATTCAACAATAGATGGACAACATGTCTATGTCAGGAAAATGAACTATCTCAGCACAAGATCTATGTCCATGTCCATTTGACAAAGTACTTTATATGACACCCTTCCCCCATGGATACATTATACCGAATTATCCTAAGTATAATGGGAGGAAGAATCCTTTGGAACACATTAGATAATTCTCAACGACATGCATGGACATATCATATGACCCCACATACTTGATGAGACTATTTATGTTACCCTTATCGGGATAGCAATGGAATGGTTCTCTAAATTACCATATGGCATACGATCCTGGGGTGAATTAGCTGAGAAGTTTTTCAAACACTTTTCCTTTAACATAGATAATAAAGTAACAATAGCTACCTTGTGCCACACAACACAAGATGATGGTGAAAATTTTACCACTTTCTTCTAGAGATGGAGAAGTCTAGCTAGCAGATGTCTAGTTGAAATACCAGAAAAAGAGGTCACGATATTTCTTGAAAACATCAACCCAAAAATGAGAGGTAGCTTAAGGGTACATTATTGTACTTCATTCCTAGACTTGGTACAAAAGAGCATCATCCTTGAAAAATGCCTTATTGACAAAGGAGAAATAAAAGTAGCAGGTAGAAACCCAGTGGTTCAGAATCAAAATGTTCCCAATGATAGAAACACATTCTAGTCTAGAAACAAAAATGTTAAAAATGACAACATTGTTGATGCTAAAACTATTCATATGAGACCAATTATCACAATTAGAGGTTACAAACCCAATCAAGACATGACTAATAGTCTAGATCAAACAACAAATTTTGTCCAAAATCCACAACAACAACGACCACAAAGGAGATTTCCTACACGCGAATTTACCCCTTTGGGGCAACCAATCGAGACAATTTTGAAAGAGTTGATTAAACATGATCTCATTAAACCTTTGGAACCAAGAGAATATGATCTTGTATAGTTTAAACCTTCAGTGTGGGATGATAATTCCTATTGTGACTATCATTGAATAAAAGGACACAATCTACAACAATGTCGACAACTTAAGAATATTATACAAGACTTTGTTGAAAATAGAACCATAGAGGTCAATGGGCAGAAAAATACCAAGAATAGTGATCATAAGGTCTTCATAGACCAATTACATGACCACACAAAAGGAAAGGCCTCTAGTTCAAGAACCAAGAATAATCCATCAGCCAATTATACCAATACCAAATATGACTATGGAAAAGGCAATCACCTCTGAGCTGCAATGAAAATTTCCATATCATCATCATTAAGAAGCATCTGGAATGTGCTATAAACACATGTAGAACTAAGATAATTCTTCCAGGTCCTTCTTCTAAGAGACACCTACACAGTCTTCCAAGTCTAAATACAATCTCCTTGATCAACTAATAAAAACCCTTGCACATATATCCATTTTGGAACTATAGACTTTATCACATGAGCATCGAGCCATTCTCGACAAATCTTTACAAAACATGACTATACCTCCAAACTTAGATGTCAATCGTTTCAAAGAAATGGTGGGATATTTAACTAGCTCACATCATGCCACATTTTCCCAACAAGATTACTCAACCAAAAAGACTGATCATAATGACCCATTACATCTTGAAGTCCTAGTCCATCAAACCAAAGTCAGATGAGTCTTGGTAGATGGAGGATCAAGTTTGAAACTGTGTACCCTAAAATTAGTTAAGGCATTAGGATTCTCAGAAGAATACGTAGACACCTCTAAGAGTATATTCATCAAGGCTTATGATGATGAGGAAAGATCGTCCAAAGGAGTTGTCACACTCCCTATCAGAATTGGTCCAACAATTATGAATACTAGCTTCCAAGTCTTGGATCTCACCTTTCTGTATAACCTATTGTTAGGTAGACCTTGGATACATGCAATGAAAGCCATACCATCCACATATCACCAATGTCTTAAATTCCCATATAATGGCACCGAGATCACGATTGATGGTGATCCAGATCCTTTTCAATATTGTACAAGCCTAAGGGAACTTCCACAATGACAAGTACCAGTTAACCAAGAAGCTTCATCATCCACTTCATCCCTATATGTTGATCCATCACATCTTACCAAGTCCATTTCATTCAAGCCACCATCATCCACTCCTAAGGTCAAGATCCAAGACAAGGGCTATGGAGAATATTACATGAAGGCATCTTGCTGTGTCAGATAGCTGGTTCCACCTAAGGCATATGGCTTACCCATGGCAGATAGAAGACAGTGTCAGTAGTAACAATTCATGTTCCCCTTACAACGACATTGACCAAATGGGGAGAGTTAAGTGAAGAAATTGTGGATCAAGGCGATATTACCTCCTGGTTGTACCAAGAAGACAATGAATACCCCTCACCGTCTATTCAAATAGCTAAGGACCAATATGGAAAAGGCTTTAAGATGATGCAAAGAAGAGGCTATGATGGGCATAGTGGGTTAGGACTACATCAAAATGGAAGGACTAAACCGATCATTATCTCACCACGACCGAAATACCTAGGGCTAGGGTTTCAACCGCTTAGAATTGGATTTCCTAGTACTTCGTCACAATTTCTAGAGGAAGTGAGTGCTTATGCAGACATCGAGATATCTCATGAACCACTTCCCCTAGTTTACGATGAATCTCTCGACTCAAGCGATGGTGAATGGGATTTCCTTTCCTCTACAAGTACCATGAACATAGATACTTTATTTGGACAATTGGACCTAATGATAAAACACTTACCAAAACCATCTAGTCCCCTTCATAGGAAGTACTTTTCCAAAGAAGAATGGCATAAACAATATTATTGGGGAACCCTTGATCATGCATCTTGGGCACCTGACAAACCATGTTCTGATGACTCAACCCTTACAATAGTCCCACATCAGAGTTTACCTACCCATAGGAAAAAGAACAAGAAGGAGTTAGTCCAAAAATTTTATGACCATGTCAACCATTCTACATTCACCTTGTCATCTTCCACCTTTGATAACTCCAATGATGACATGCCTCTCATATATCCTGAACTTATCGACTAGGATCACCAAGATACACCCATCATAGACACATTTGAGAATGACAAAGCAATAGCTGAGTTCATGGGACTTCGAGAAGGCATACAAAGAGGGGATCATAAAGCTAGTTTTACCATAGACTTCGATGACAAAGAATATTTTGGGGAGTCTATTTACACCTCTAGTCACAAAAATTAAAATAAAAAGAAAATAGATGAAAATAAGAAAAATGACAAGTCCCTAGGTGAAAACTGAAAGGCGCCTTTGGATGAAGAAACAGTAAAAATAAAGGACATATCCGAGGGTGAAAACCTCTCTGAGGCACCCAAGGATGGAGGTTTAAACATTCTCCCTATTGAACAGGAAAATTCAACCATGCTAGTAGAAGAGTCTATTGAAGTCAACATAAATACAGAAGGAAACCCTCAGAACATATACTTTGCAGCATCATTGACAAGGACAGAAAAAGAAATTTTTTAGGACTTGTCCACAAAGAGACAGATAAACTTTGCGTGGTCATATGATGACATGCCTAGGCTAGATCCAGACCTTATATTGCACCATCTACCATTGCATTCAGGTATTAAGCCAGTTAAACATAAGCTAAGGATAATGCATCCATAGATTTTTCTACTGGTTAAAGCAGAACTTAAGAAACTCTTGGATGTTGGATTCATAAGGACCATAGACTATGCAAACTAGATTTAAAATCTTGTGCCAGTGACTAAACCAATAGGGGGCATCTAAATTTGTATAGACTTTAGAGACATCAACAAGGCATGTCCTAAGGATGAATTCCCTTTGCTGAACATAGACATGATAGTAGATCTTACAACAGGATATGAGATTCTATCTCTCATGGATGGTTTCTCTGGATATAACCAAATCAAAATCGTAGATGAAGACCAACACAAGATAGCTTTCACATGTCCATGGGGCACATACTATTGGAATGTTATGCCGTTTGGGCTTAAGAACGTAGGACCTACCTATCAATGAGCAATGACTACGATTTTCCATGACTTTGTACATACTCTCATGGAATATTATTTTGATGACATTATAGCAAAATCAGAAACAAGGGACGATCATTTGAAAGTTCTAGAAAAGATATTCCAGAGGCTAGAGAATTACGTCATGCTAAATCAAAAGAAGTGTGTCTTTGGAGTGAAATCAGTGAAACTTCTAGGGTATATCATTTCCAGAAGAAGCATTGAAGTAGATCTAGAGAAGTTAAGAGCTATCATAGAAATGCCTCCTCTAGTAAGCATTGGTCAACTAAGAACACTACAAGGAAGATTACAGTCCATCAGGCATTTCATTGTACAACTGGCAAACAAAATACACCCATTTCAACATTTACTCAAGAAAGGAGTACCATTTGTGTGGACACCTAAATATCAGGATGCTTTTCAACAAATCAAGGATTATTTTCTCACTCCACCTATCTTAATGCCACCTACAGATGGAAAAGCTTTGATACTATACATCTCAGCAACTTAGTCAGCATTAGGAGCTCTTCTCGCAGAAAATGATGATCAAGGTCATGAAAGAGCAGTCTACTACATCAGTTGTACCTTGGTAGGATATGAATTAAATTACAACAACATAGAATGTGCCTTTCCTGTGGTAGTCTTTTCTACTCAAAAAATTTGGCACTATATGCTAAACCACCAAACAATGTTTGTCGCAAAGATTGATCTCCTCAAATATCTCCTAAGTAAAGTAGCATTAACAGGCCGATTGGATAAATTGGTTATGATACTTAGCGAGTATGACATCCAATATGTGGAGAGGAAGGATATTAAAGGACAAGTGATTGTAGATCAGTTAGCAAATGAACCCATGAATGCAGATCATCCTTTAGTGGATTTTCCTGATGAATTTATCTTCATAGTTAACACTAGAACCGAATGGAAATTATATTTTGACGGGTCACATACACATCATGGTTTAGGAGTAGGTATACCATTCCTAAATCATTCAGGATTGCTTTCCCTTGCACCAACAACATAGCAGAGTATGAAGCCTTAATGATAGGATTAAGAATGGTAGCCAAGTGGAAGATTAAGATTATACATGTTTTTGGCAATTCTCAGCTAGTAGTCTGACAAGTAAATGATGATTATGAGAATAAGGATGAGAAACTTGACCCCTACAAGCGCATGTCCGATAGTTTCAAGTAGTACTTTGATGACATTACCTTTCAACAAATACCACGTATTCAGAATAAGGTTGCACATGTTATGGCAACCGTGGGTTCCTTATTGGATATTTTGAGCAACCTGCCTAAGTTTGAGTTTTTGGTTGAACAGTTGTTGGTTCCTATCTATGACGTCCTTGATTCTATGATGGTGTTTACAATTGTTGGTCCTACTTCCCCTTGGTACTAAGACATATTTGACTATCTAAATGACCAAACCTTACCATTAGACCTATCAAATAACCAACACAAAACCTTTATTCATAAGTCAACTAAATACAACATCATCAAAGATAACCTATATAGATGTACCTTAGATAACGCCCTAATGAGATGTCTCGATGTTGAAGAAGCACAAAAAACTTTGTGAGCGGTACACGAGGGTATATGCAGATCCCATTTGAGTGGTCCTACTTTAGCCCATAAGATTATGAGATTAGGTTATTACTGGCCTACAATGGAAAAAGACTCATATATATTTGTAAAGAAATGTAGACAGTGTCAGATACACAGAGATTTGATAAGAGCACCAGCATCAGAGCTTCGTCCGATTACATCACCATGGCCCTTTGCCCAATGGGGACTTGACCTCATAGGTAAGATACACCCTTCATCATCTAATGGCCATAAATTCATCATAACCACCACCAAATACTTTACCAAATGGATTGAAGCTATTCCCATGACCTACATCACTAGCATGCAAATATCCAAGTTTATCCTAAACTATATCATTTGTCGGTATGGTGTACCCCAATCCATTATCATAGATAATGGCCGCCCATTCAAAAACCAAGAAGTACACCATTTATGTGAAGAGTTCCATATCAAACATCATTTTTCCACCCCATATTACCCACAAGGTAATGGCCAAGCTGAGGCATCTAATAAAACAATTTTGAGAATCCTAAAGAAGATTGTCAATGACATTGGTCATGAGTGGCACCTACAACTAGATCCTGCCTTATGGGATTACCGCACAAGCATCTATACTCCCACTAGCGCCACTCCATACTCCCTCGTATTCAGATTTGAAGCTATCTTACCTATTGAGGTTGAAATTCCTTCCCTCAGGGTATCCTTGAAAGGTCACATTGACAATGAAGAATATCGTGTATCCAGATTACAAGAGTTAGAATTACTAGATGAACGAAGATAGAAAGCACTAGACCATTTGCAAGCATATTAGAATTGTCTTCGTCATAGCTATAATAGGAAAGTTCTAAATAGACACTTTGACATTGGTGACCTAGTTTTAATGGAGAATCCCAAGAATCAAGCTAAGTGAGAAAAGCCAAGTAAGTTTGAACCTAATTGGTTAGGGCCTTATATTGTCATAGAAGCTTTTGGATTAGGAGCATACCAACTCTCTACCCCTAAAGGAGAGCCACATTTTTCATCAATCAATAGTCTTCATCTAAAGAGGTTTTATGTATAGCTTCTGAGAGTCTTTGTCTTAATTGAAAAAATACCAAGAAAAAAAACAAAAAAATAGTTACCTTGATGAAAACCTAGCAAATAGGTGTCTTTGTAACACCAAAAAAAATGAAAAATCAATAAAATAGTATAGATAAATAATCAATCCAATAGTGAAAACAACTTCGGTGGTGCTATGGATAAGTACCATGGTGAAAACCTGGAAAAAAGGCACCATGTGTAGTCAAACTCGCTCTTTCATCTACCATCATTCCAATCAGACTTTTTCACCATCACTCATAATAAATGATTGTCCTATCCATTGGTTGGAATGATTGACATCAAATTCCATTCCATCTTTTATTCCCCACTCCATCTCGCATGTCTTATTGCCAACTGAGGGAAAATCCTTATTATGTGCCATGATGACCTTGTACATAGCATTACACCATCGAAAAATGTCCTAACAAAATCCAAAAATAATAAAAAACTTCAAAAACACAAAAATATAAAACATGCCAGAAAATCCCAAAAACAGAGTCAGAGTCAGTCATGTTAAGTGATTCGTAGACATAGTTGAACTACGTTGCCTCTACGACTGGACGTAGGCAAGGCCATTAGTTGATGTGCCCCTGAGGTAGTTTTTGTCAACCATCATGAAATTTTCACCCAATGATGATTAAAGAGCAACAACTAGAATAGCACTATAGTAAAACTTTGAAGGATTTTTAATTTCTGCACTAACATCCTCACCTTCTCTTCTCTCATTCTCCGATGATATCCTTTGACATACAAAAACAAAGTTGCATACATACTGGCATGAGCATTTCCTATTGACATCTACATAAATCAAATACCATAATTCACATTGCATAAATGCTATCATTTGCATCCATTCATAAAACCATCATTTACATCAACATATAAGCATCATAAATAAACATTGGCATTAACATATAAGAATCACATCATCATCACATTACACAATGCATACATAACCACATCCATAAATGTATTCATAAACATAAGCATAATATCCATACATCTCATAAAAGCATTAGAATACCATGACACATAACATCATATAGGCCACATCAAAACTGCATTGCATATATATAATCTCAAAAAATGTCATGTGACAGGATAAAGTCATCTGATATCCCAAAAATAGAGCTCGCAAGCTAGAATATCAAAATATACAAATGTGTAAAAGCAAATCCTAGGATGGCCCTCCTCCGTCCAATGGAGGTGAACTGCGAGGGGGTTGTGCCTGACCAACCACATGAAATGTAACCTGAATAGGTGTCCTCTCCTATGTCTCACTATGAGAACCTATAGGATCAGTAATAGGAGGCTGACTCTTCCCTATCTGCTACTCTGAGGACACTGATCTATGCCCATGCTCTGATCTATGACTATGACCAAATGAATGCCTATGAGAGCTATGTGACATATGGCCTGATGACTGCCCTGATACAGTAGACCCCCCAGCACTAGTGTGACTACTTCTATGAGATCTATTGTTGCTATGTGTCCGACTGCCACTGCCTATCCTACTGTAGGATCAAGACAAACCTGGGTCTCATCGATATGGTGGAATGACCTACTCATATAGAGCCCTATATCACCCCCTTATCTTTGCCATCCTGGCCAACTCTCTGGTCATATCTCTTGTCAGCCCTGAGCATAA
The DNA here is from genome assembly GCA_007115665.2 of Sequoiadendron giganteum. Lineage (NCBI taxonomy): Eukaryota > Viridiplantae > Streptophyta > Pinopsida > Cupressales > Cupressaceae > Sequoiadendron > Sequoiadendron giganteum. The sequence continues at coordinate 568,673,951 of CM021105.1, read as the reverse complement.
CTCGAGAAACTCTATCACCCACCGCTCTGACTCCTGCCATCGGAGAACAGCCTAATCTCTCTCCACCCGGGTGATCTCTAGCCCCGCTGCCAAGGCCTTGTTCTGAGAAAAGGCCACATCAAGTCTGCTCTATAAGCCTATGAGCCACTGATCAATAGTAGCATTAGTAGGCAAAATGGATGATCTATCACCCTCATCATCTCCAGAAATCATGCGCTCCCGTAGTCATTGATTTGCCTCATCCTCCTCCTCCTCCTCCACATCTCTGTCCCCCAACAAGTGGATCCTCCTCTACTCTCTCCTCCGCCCTCACCTTAGCCTCCTCTCCACCCCTCACCTCCTCCTCTCCCCCTCTGACCTCCTCACCTTCGGCTCTCTCTCCTCCCCCTCCTCCTGAATGGGTGATAATGGTACACCACCCACTCTCTGCCTTACTCTCCTAGGATTCCTTCGCCCTCCGCCATCCCTACTCCTCCTCACACCCCTCCCATCTCCTCCACCTCCTCCATCTCCCCCAGCTCCTCCATCTCCCCCATCTTTGCCTCCTCCTCCCCTGCCTCCATCTCTACCCCCGACACTTCTACCATCTCTCCCTCCATCTCTGCCACTCCGACCTCTCCTCGGTATGCGTGGAATGACTGACCTTCGATCTATTGGTGGTGGACCATCTGGATATATCAATGGGATGGGCCTATGAACCTACCACTAGGTGTCAAACTCAGTAGACGTCCCTGGCTCTGTTGGCCCCCGTCTCCATACCCACTGAACTGCCACCAAGCTATCAACTTGTTGCTCGGCCACTATAACTGATATGGATGGCCCCCACATGGTCTCCAAGGAAGATCGAGCATACTTTGTTGTTCCTACTGGCACAACCTGCTACTCCCCAAACTATCATAGTACCCACTGGGGTAGGTACATATCGATAATCCACTGAGTCTATACCATGCAGCCAATTAGATACCTGAACTATCTACAAAATGATAAGTGGTCATCCTCATCTGACCACTGAACACAGTCTCTATAGGGTCTCCAAACAAAGTTGATCATCGTATCAATCCAATGACGCTAGTACCCGATATCTCCCACATGAGTCTAGCTAATTGATCCCATATATAAATAAACATATGACATCCCATCACCTAGCTACTGAATCTGCACCAGTGGTCGAAACACAACAATGCGCTCCCATACCCAGATCATCAGGAGGGTAGTGCCACAACTGATATTGTGCCCCTAGTGATAGATAACCTCGTGTAACTGATGATAGAGTATGGCCAACAAGAAGGGCCCCCAAGAAAAAAAAGACCTCTATTCTCACATGCAAACAAGAACATCCCCCCATCTAATGGGAAATCTGTGACCACGACGATCTAGGATTAGTAATCCGGCGATCAAGGTCATGAGCATGGCATCGAACCTAGGAAACTGGTCGGCTACAACATCCCAGCTGATTTCGTAACTGTCCATGCCCAACTAGGCACCATCAACACCCTCATACATCGCAGACATGGCCTGTCACCTTCAGTGTGGATCATAGGTGACTCTCTCCCCTAATCGGAATGTAGAGAATATGGTAGACATCCTCCAAGGTCACTGTCGCTTCTCCAGTAGGCAGGTGAAACGAACAGGTCTTTGAATGCCACCTCTCGCAAAGAGTCATCAACAAACCTCTGTTTGCTCGAATAATGGGCATATAAGTGACATGGTACAGACCTAGGGCCATCAGCCATTGCCTCTGTCTATCACTTAGGTGATCTTTGAAGGCATACATTACCGGTTGAAACTCTCGGGTATAACTGGGCACAAGCCGACTCTGCACAAAGAAAGGCCAAGGATTAGCACATATTGAGCAACATTCTGGCAAGTCAAGGGTACATCCAAGCTAATCTCGTCACAAGGTCAACAAAAGTCAACTAGGGTTAACCGAAATTGCGTCATGTTGACTATGAATGGATCACAATTATTCAATTATAGTTCTGCGCATGACGACTGCGTTGCAATATGTCAAATGCATCATTCTGACCAACAAATGCACAATCTAACAAGGAATGCATCATTGTAGATAGAAAATACGCGACCTAATAATGAATGCGTCGTTTGGCTTGACAATTGCGTTGCGATTTTGCAAATGCGTCTTTGGACTTGTCAATTGCGTCACAAAATTTTAAATGTGTCACAACATGACAAATATGTCATTTCCCCTTGCGGATGTGCAATCACACAAAAAATCCTAACCTGCCCATCGCACTTGCATTGCAACGCATGAAAATGCGGTGAACGCGAAGGCATTTGCAGCTTACGCGACATCATTTGCATCACAACGCATTTGATTCCCACCCTTAAAACCCTAATAAATGCATTCAATTCAAAATTTGACAAATTGGATAGGGTACTTACTAGTGCCTCTGCTTCCTTGGGTCATCGGAATGTCCGCACGCGGTATCCACGGTGTGTAGTCACTGGAATCACCATTGTCTCTCAGAGCTCTGATTTCTGAATTCTCTATATGACAAATGAGCAAATGACATTTGGATTGACCTTTTCAACCTATTTATAGGCTGAAAATTAGGGTTTTGACCTAGTAGGTTCTACTGGAGGCTCATTTGACCACCTTTGACTAGCATTTTGGCTAGCTTAACGCCCTCCATTTTTGAATCAGATAGCACCATCACTTTTTTGGTCATTAATTGAGTTAGTTGGGATATTTTCCAAATTTTTCTGACCTCGGGTCGAAATTCAAAAATTTTCTCGAGGGGGCATAGGCACTTTGTACCTTCATTGGGGCATATTTTGGACTTGTTTTCTTTGCCACAATGCGACAAGCTACATTATGACAAAGAGGGGCAAATGTAGACACCTAAAAATGACTTAAACTTGCGACCATTATTTTACCACATTTCGTAATAACATAATTATAACATTTTAATTATGTTTCTAACCCACATTCGACTATTAATTAAATAATTTATAATTATTTAATTAATTCATAATCTCTCATTCTTCGGGATTATTAAATAAATAAATCTTGTTTATTTATCTAATATGTCCCTAATTATCACAGTCTTCTTGCAATTAAATAAAATCTTATTTATTTAATTAATCCTTATCATTAATGTCCTCCTGATTATTAAATAAATATATTTAAAATATATTTATTTAATGTGTCACTAATTCCTAAATCCTCTTAATTAAATAGATTTGATAATTTATTTAATTAATTAACTACTTCTTCTAAATTAAATAATTATTTGTAATTATTTAATTATTGTATGTGACACTTCTATATTTTTAAATAAAACAAAATCATTTAAAAATATCTCACATACTTAACTAATTCTTCATTTAGTAATTAATTTCAAAAATCATTTACTTCTTATCTCACAAAATCGTTATTTTGAATTTATTTAATTCAAAATGGAATTATTCTTCTACAAATCAAGTAGTTTCTTAAATTACTAGTTTTCTAAAATCTCACCCTCTTGTCTTTTGATTTTTCTAATTTAATCTCAACTATCACATTTAGTCTTGATTCAATTCATTTAATTAAATCTTATTCACAAATGTGGGCATTTTTCCCTAACCCTAATTGAGAGTTGCCTTATTGAATCTTGACCTTTGATTCTAGGGCATTCTTCAATCTCTCATCTCGTCCATCCATTCAAGATTGCATTTTCTATAAAATGAGAATCTTGATCTCATTTTCGAGATTGATGAATAATTATTATCTCTTAGCATGAATTGTCATATCATCTTAGGCCTCCATTATTACTTGCACATTATGATTGAATTCTAGTTTGCATATAGTTTATTTTATTAAATCCTTCAAAAGGCTTTGTCAAGACTAGACATTTTAGAGTTTTTCTCACACACAATCTGAGGGCATCCATTTATCATACCAAAGCTTGAGGAGGTACAATGAAAGTGAACCATGGAGGAGAGAAGATTGGGTGAGGCTATTCCAGTTTCATTCGGTTTTCGCTTATTTTCTAATGTATTTCATTATTTGATGTTTTTATTAACATGCATGTATTACTAATCCTTTGTTGATCTTGTAGAAAAATAATGTCATTATAGTTTACACTAGGCATGGTCCTCTTTTGCACCAAAACACATAGAATCACTCTGAGCTATGTTCCACCAGATCGATCCCTTAAGGGTCCAAAGTGAAAAATGGATGCAAAATTCAACATGCTATTACTCAAATACAATGATGCTTAGAAACTTCACATCTGATTTTACAAGATCCAGTTGGGCCCCTCTACAAAAACCTCTCTTGGTGTTGGCTATCTTAGAGTATTTTTTCCGTGGCGGTGGATTTTCACTTGATGGAAAAAGTGTCAAATTCAAGTTGTGCAAAGTGGTGCAACTTTTGCTCTACAACTCGTGTGACCAAACTAAATGCTCCAATGCATCTAAATAGGTATGTTTATGCTATGCATGGTCTTGTTTTGCATTGAAACATGCAGAATCGCTTCGAGCTACATTCCACCAGATCGATCCCTTAAGGGTCCAAAGTGCAAAATGGTTGCAAACTTCAGCATGCTATTACTCGAATAATAGGACGCTTAGAAACTTCTCATCTAATCCTATAGGATCGCGTTGGGCCCCTCTACAAAAATTTCTCTCGATTTTGGCTATCTCGGAGTGGTTTTCCCGTGGTGATGGATTTTCACTTGATGGAAAAATCGTCAAATGCAAGCAGTGCAAAGTTGCAAAGTGGTGCAAATTTCATTCTGCAACTCGTGTGACCAAGCAGACTATTCCAGTGCATTTGAATAGGTATTTTTATGCTAGGAATGGTCCTTTTTTGTATTGAAACACGCGGAATCGCTCTGAGCTATGTTGCACCGAATCGATCCCTTAAGGGTCCAAAGTGCAAAATGGCTACAAACTTCAGCATGCTATTAATCAGACACCATGATGCTTATAAAATTCTTTTCTAATCCTATAGGATTTTGTTGGGCCCATCTACAAAAACCTCTCTCGGTTCTGGGTATCTCAGAGTGGTTTTTATGTGGCAGTGGATTTTCACTTGATGGAAAAAGTGTCAAATTCAAGCTGTACAAAGTTGCAAAGTGGTGAAACTTTCACTCTGTAACTTGTGTGACCAAGTAGATTTTTCCAACGCATCCGAATAGGTATGTTTGTTCTAGGCATGGTCCTCTTTCACACCGAAACATGTGGAATCACTCTGAGCTACATTCCACCAGATCGATCCCTTAAGGGTCCAAAGTGCAAAATGGTTGTAAACTTCAGCATGCTATTACTCGGATACCATGATGCTTAGAAAATTCTCATCTAATCCTATAGGATTGCGTTGGGCCCCTCTACAAAAATATCTCTTAGTTTTTGCTATCTTGGAGTGGTTTTCCCATGGCGATGGATTTTCACTTGATGGAAAAAGTGTCAAATTCAAGCTGTGCAAAGTTGCAAAGTGGTGCAACTTTTGTTTTGCAATTCGTGTGACCAAACTAACTGCTCCAACACATCCCAATAGGTAGGTTTACGCTAGGAATGGTCCCCTTTCACACCCAAACACATGGAATTGATCTGAATTGCGTTCAACTAGCTTGATCCCTTATGATGGCATGCAAAACACTGGAAAAGAGAAACATAGAAACGATGGTTCAGAAGTTCGAGTATTCCACACAAAAAGCATATGATCATTGGTGCAGAGCACCTTGTTCCTCCATTTGATAAAGAAGGTCTAGTTCAGTAGTGATTATCTAATGGTGAATAGGTTGTTTTGGGTATTTTGAGCATGCTTTGTCTTGAATAAGGTCAATTAAGACCATTAGGTATGTTTTAGGGTGACTTTTGGGTCTAGTGATAAAAAAATGTGAAAATTTGAAACTTGCACTAGAATTTGTCTTTGTAGCCTTTGAAGGAAAATTTGTGAATTTGTATATGATTGTGAAAGAATGGAGTTTTTTCGATGTAATAATGCTATTTGTATGCCATTTGTGTGGGTTTAGAGGTCATTAGATGTACTCATTAGGTTGGAAGAGTCTAAAGTTGCAAATTTGTAAGTTGCTTAATGCAAAAAAATTGAAATGCAACGGTTACTTGTTTTGAATGTTGGTTTTTAGTTAGTTGAAGGTGTGGATCAGTTAGAGAATGGTGTAAAACACTATGTAAAGCCTTGAGAGGCTTGAATGGAGGTTGTTGATGAACTTTTGGAGAAGATCTAACAAGAATTATTCACATTGTTCTCTATTTTTTAGATTTTTGATACAAACTTGTTGGTCTCGTACTTGGTACAACCTCCAGCTTTCTTGTATGGTCCCAAGCCTGACATGGATTGAAAGAGGGCTAAGTTGGCTTTCTTTTGGTGGTGGTTTGGTGCAAAACCATAAAGGAATAAGAGAGTTCTTATCGTTGAGTCAAGTGAATTTTGGAGTCTTAGTGGGCATTTTTGAGAGAAGTTATGTCAAATCACAACTTGGTTGAGCCACTCTACATCACCAATGGTGCTTTTCAATTTGAAGAGTGATTGAGAGTGTGTTGCTTGGTTAAATACACCTATTCAGGGGTCTAGGACAACGTTGAGTCCATTTCTTATTTCTATTATAAATTATAACTTGGTTTCTCCTGAGTCCATTTCATATACAAGAAATAATATTGCAAAAGTTTGACATATAAATCTTTCGATAGTGATGCATCAAGAACATATTGGAATCTTTTTATGAATCATTTCATGGAATGCCAATTGTAAACGTGTTTTTTTTATTTTAGATAAATTTGTTTAGCATCAATCAATTAATATTCAAGACAATTCATGAAGGACAACAATGATCAATGCTAGGGCTAACCAATTAATAATTCAAGCATGTACATGTCAATAAGGGAAGCACAAGTACTCAAAAACATGTAAGCCTCAAAAAGTATACACATGAATACATAGTATACACAAATTAATACAAAGTATATGCATGAATACAAGGTATACACATGAAAACACATAAGCCACAAAGTATGCATTTGAACACACGTAAGTCACAAAGTATACATGTAAGTTGTAAAGTATACACTTGAATACACATAACTCATATCTATGGAACCATCAATTTAGAATGCAAATATGGATAGACATCAATAGAAGATATTTGTATTAACCAAATAGCCATGTAGGCATACATCGATATATGTCGGTATAAGTATGAAATATATGTACAAAATAGCCATATAGGCTTACGAGAATCCCATATAGGCATACAATGTCAAATATGTCCAATAAAAATATGTACAAAACTGCCATGTAGGAATACAACAAAGGGCTCTAGAATCAAAAGTCATTGCTCTCCATGCCCTGGAAATAAATTATTTCCATTTCCTTTTTGATCAGATGGTGATAGGTCTGTCACTCATTTTTGCTATGATCGAGGAGTACTCACACTCCTCCTCCTACGATTTAGTTCATGGTGAAGTTTTAACTATTACAATAAGAAGTAAAGACATGAATATATAGAAATTATATTATAAAAAATGATATATTTGACAAAATAATCACTTACCACCATCTCATGATCTCTCTCCATGGGGGAAATATTCTCACACCCATGCTCAGGTGTGCTCAAGCCCTATATAAACCATATAAATATAAATTAAACTATGTGAATCAATAATGGTTTGATTTTTCACTAACTAACATCTATAACAACAAATGTAAATTGAAATTTACTAATTTTCCTCATACCTTTCCTGTCAGAGCCATCGAGGATTGTATAGTAGATGACACACCAATATCCATTACCCTTGTCACACTCATAGGTGTTTCGGCTTGCAACATCTGAAAATAAAACAACAAATTATTCAACGTAATCAACGATGTGCATATAAACTACACAAATCTATTAAGTACTTGATTCATTAGTTAAAATATTTATTCTATTACCTCCATGTAGGTTTGAGTAAATCCACTGCCACTAGGAAGTGTTCCATCAAAACCTCCAATATTAGTCTGTTCAACATCCAAAATCGCATATTAAATTACCATTCGCAAAACAATGCTATTAGCATGCAATAAATTTATAATTGTTTACTAGTTACATACCCCAATGATAGGTCTACTACAGAAATAAGTTGGTCAGGGGCCATTGTATCTAGTATCAATACTATGACCCTACAATTTTATTAAAATCATAAAACATTTTTAGTTAATCTTGCATTTCAAAATCGAAATTTAATAAATTAAATTCAATGAAGATGCGCTAATTTTTACCTAACTATCAATGCCATATACCTCATACAAAATGTCAGCTACCCTCTCCATCTCCATAGCTGCAGATGGATCCTATGTACCTATCTCCTGAGTGTCGATGAGGTCATATGAACAAGTAGCCCTGCAAGATTGACACACATGTGTTCGAAGGCCACCACTTGAAGACTCCCCTAGATGGCGCTATAGAATAGGGATAGTATGATGGATGACACTCTGGGTCAAAGTTTTGATCACCTGTAATGTCTCTACGTCAACACTTTCCTTCATGATGGAAGTCATAACAACATGCTCATGAGGTGGCCTAGCGAGAGCTTGTCTACCTTGCCACATAGGATTCGGTTGTGCACCAGGTCTATCCTGAGCTAATCCCCCACCTCTCCCCTGGGAATCCCTCATATCAAAATAATTTGGGATTTTGTTCAATATGAACTCACTGTATAGTTTCCTAAGGAAAAATTGCGGGACCTCGCAATTGTTACACGATGGGTAATCGAAGACCATGGACCATCTATCATAAAACTAGTTCCTAATCTGTTGGTGGTGGCACCAATGGATAGGAAACCTCTTCGCATTGAGGGTAATATTTTGATTTTTTCATGGGTCAGTGAATAATGAGTACAAATCACCTTTTGTAATTTTTAAATCCTTTACATATTTTTATGATAGTTTATTTGCATAATAATCCCTAGCCGCCTGCCTCCTATCTTGCCATCCAGTTATTTATTTGCTAATTGAATCTACATTTTTAACATATCTTTCAATGAATTTGTGAGGGTCATTATTCCTACGGTTGAACCATTTGGATCACTCAACCTACTGATCAAATCCTCAATTTGTTTTTTGCTGTTCTCAATTTCACTCATTAAATTTTGTTGAGTTCCATGAGGGGGTTGAGTGATTGGTGGAGGAGGTTGTTGTTGTGGTTGATTTTGATCTTAAAGATTTGGTTGGTCTTCTTTTTGAGGATCTTGAGGGTTTGCTGGTTTATTTGCATCTCCTAAAAATTCAAACAAATATATATCAAATTCAACCTGAAAATAACTAATTCAAAACAAAAACCACAAAATCCTTACCTCTCACACCTCCTCCGTGTCGTGGCACCATCGTTGTGAAGAAATAGAATTTGCAGGTGAAAAAAATTGTTGAACTGCTCCTCCTAGAATGTGAGCACAAAAGTATGGGGGTTTTGGCCACGGCTACAAGAAAAAAATAGTCAAAATAACAATGATAGGTTTTCACTTCTTTTTTTTTCTTTTCAAAAGTTTTTTGAAAGGTGTCCACGAAATTGCTACCCATTTCCATGCACTCACCCTTTAATAATGTGTTTTTTGGCATATGGCTTTTAGTGTTGTCATTGATGGAAACCTAAGTCACTAATCCGGCCCACAGTTCAATATCTGTCCATATCGGCAGAAAGAGTAAAGATCAAAGTATTACTAGAAGTAAGAGTGAAGAAGAGGGTATCCAGTTAAGGTTAAGTTTGTCGATTTGTATACTTCACCAGATTATCATTTTGTGTTGTGGATCTTGAGGAAGGTTGTTAAGAATTTGGAGTATCTTATTATCAAGTTTTGTGTCATTACATCAATCGTTGTATGGCTCAAAAGATTTGGTAGGATGATTTTATGCATATCAACTCACGAAGCTTGACTAAGTGAATGAAGAACGTCATGGATATTCGAGGTATAAATATTCAAGGTATTTTATGTTTGGAGATTTCATTTTGAGCCCTCAATATGCTGTGGATGACTTTGATGGGTGCACATTAAATGTTATTCATGGATTGAGCTGACTATTGGGAAATATCTTATATTTTGATGAAGCTGACGTAAAGCGATTAAATGCTTCGTAGCAGATATATATAAGAGATTAGTTAATTCATTTGGTGTATGCATTCAAAGTGTGTTGAAATATCTTGAGAATATCAAAAGGGCTCTAGAGCGATTATGCACAGTTTCACTTGTACAAAAGAGGATTTTGTGATGTGAATTAAGGCATAGCAAAGCGAAGTGCAGAATCAGACAGAAGGTCTAGAATCTGATCTATGAGCTTAACTGAAACTGTAACCAGGCATTTGTAGATGTTACCTTCCCAGTTCAACCTTTTGATGTAATCCAAATATTTTGTAAGGAAGTGAGCCTTCCTGATTTTGAGTAGTGAGATCTTGATAGTGTGCCTAAATGCATGTGCATTCCCCTTTTCTATATACTTTTAATAGAGTATAAAAATGTGGATGAACCTCCACTATAGTTTCTCCCCTAACAAGGTTTACACATAAAAATACTTGTGTTATGGTGTTATGGTTATTTTTCATGTATCTTCATATTTACTTTTGGTTAACTACTATAAATGGTTTTAAGATTTCCTTTGCAAAGGTTGATTATGTAGAACACTAATTCACCTCCCCTTCTCAGTGTTCCTTAAGTCTAACAATTCGTATCAGTTCCGTGTTCCTCAGAATAAGTTTGACAACTTGAGGTGGATCCTAGAATGTAATGGACTCTAGTAGTCTTCAATAATAGCTTTTGGTGGCACTTGATGATCTTGATCAGTCCAAAGAAGAAGTCTAAGAATTGAGAGTAAGTCTTAAGGATCTTGATAAATTGATTTAGATATTGAGGGATCATATTGTTAAATCTAGGGAAAAGAGGAAGGATCTTTGTGATTAGATTAATCAGAAAGAGAAAAAAAGCATGGATGATGTTCACCTGAATCAAAACTTGAAGGAAATAACTAAAGAATGTGAAAATATTGTTAGAGACAATGCTACCCTAAAACATGAGATGGAATCTATGGTGATGAAGTTGACTAAAGAAATTGAAGAAAGAAAGAAGAATGAGGAGAATCTTGCTTAGTCCTTGAAAGAAAGATCTGATGAATGTAGAGGAATTAATGGAGAATTCATTCAATTAGAAAATGAACTACAACAATCCAGAACTAATGAAGAAGAGCTTGAAAAATAGATGGTTATTCTCAAGAATGAACTTACTACTGCAAATGAATACACACAGAAGTTTAAGATTAGTTCTACTAAGCTTGACGATCTGACTAAGGGACAAAATAATGCTAAAGACAAGTGAGGTCTTGGATATGAAAAAGGAGAGAGCTCTGAATCTAAACAAAAGAATTTCAGGCAAAGAAATCAGATGAACAAAGGTGGAAGGTATCCTGTAAGACAACCTAATTCTCAAAATTTCAATGGATACTACTTTTCTTGCAATAAATTTGGTCATATGGCTACTCTATGTAGAATTAAAATGAATTCAAGTAATCCATCATTCTTCAGTTGATGTTTAGTTGCAATAAGTTTTATCATAGGTCAATTGAATGTAGAAGTATATCAAACAACTTTGTCAGTAGAAGAAAGGTTAACTGTTATACCTGTGGAAGATTTGGGCATATTGCTAACCAATGCAGATCTAGAGGAAATCAATGGAATGATTGGTCTGTACAAGGAAATATTGTTTGCTACAATTACAACAAATACGGTCACATTGTAAGATTCTATAGAAACACAAACATGAATGGAAGAGGTCCAGTATATAGAGGAAGAAATACACAAAAAGATGATAAAGAAAAAGGAAAAATGACTGTAGATGAAATAAGAAATCAGATGAAGAAGAAATGGGTAAGGAAGAATGAGTCTAATGTAAGAGATGGTTCTATACCAGAACCTGCTTCCAGTAATTCCTCTAGAAATTGATTTCAGGTCATTGGCCTAGGGGGAGTTTTTTAAGAAAATCATTTTCCTCCTATCCGTAAGCTAGTACCGAAACATGAAAGATTGTCAATAGAAGTGTTAAAGATCTACAAATGATTTTGAAATTCAGGAAATCATAGATGCACAAAAGAATTTTTCTCTCATTGTTTGAGAAAATAGGGTATCTAGAACACCTAGGGGAAAATAATTTATTATAACAAAATGTTAGCTATGCTAAGTTATCAAAAGACATATTGAAACCCTCATTTTTTAGTTTATCAAAGAAAAGAAGAAAGAGAGCACTCTATAGAAAAATTTTGAAGGAGCAAAGATAATTCACTGTTGAATCTCTAAATCCATCAGCTATTTCAGTCATTTGTGGAATTTAAATTTAATTTGGTGCTCAGTAGAAGAACTTGTTCAGTATGCAAAATGGAACAAATCAAAGGAATTGTGAATTTAGATGATTCTAGTAGTGAGAAGATTAGAGTTGTAAGAAACCTATTGTCGCTCAATGAAATAAAATGGCTGGAAGATGTGAAACACAAAAGTCTAGAAATTTGGAGTAAATTCCCCTATTTTGAAAACGTATAAAGTGTTAGGTGTATTCTGGATAAATTAAATAATGACATTCTAAATTTGGACAAAACCTATCATATTTCAAAAGAGGTAATTGGAATCCTAACTGGATTATGCAAAATTGGGGATATACCAAGAAAGAAGTTGATCCCAAACAAAGACATTGAAACCCTAACCAGAGTAACTAGAGACCAAAGGACATTGATAATTTTGATAATTAGAGATTTTATAACAAGGTACATTGCACATGGAGTATCCTATAAATTATTTTTCAAAAATAGAGGAGGACCAACCTCGACTGATGCAGTTTACATATCTCACAAAATGATAATGGAAGATCAAGACTTTGACCTTTGTGGACTACTAAAGGATAAACTAATGGAGAACATGTAATTAACAAAGGAGACAGGTTATCCCTTTAGGTTTGGCACTTTGATTACATGTCTTATGATGCACTTTCTGAATTATTTTCCACTAAAGAACAATATTGTATGGAAAGAGAATGAACTAATTTGAAGGCAGATTTATGAACACTCTAACAATTTGGCAAACTATGATCAAGAATATGTTGTTGGATGTGTTTTTATTTTTGATATGTGGTTTTGATTGACATCAACACTATTAGCATTAATTTCTTTAAGACTGCATATGTCCAGGATATTGAGAAAATTATAATAAATATGTTATAGGTTGTCTTTAAAGTAGTGAAGATCAGTATGGTAGAAATTTTAGTATGTTGATAATTAGATTTTGTAGATTAAAGGGTTTATTCTCATGCCTATATAGTTTCTACTCCAAAATTTTTAGAGGTGTGCATGAAGATTTGAGCAAGTTATATTTTTTTGTGTTTTGATAGCTATTTTATTACTGCAAATGGTGTTCATGGAAGAAGATAATATGATTCTGGTAATATGATTTGTTGTGCATGTTCCTATGGTGTTTGTGGACATTTATAGATCATCTTCTATATTTTTTGCACGTCCACATTGATTATTGTGCTCATGATCTGAGATCTTCTCTTGTGTGTTCATTTTTTTCATGTTCATGGTCAACAAGGTGTTTGAAGCATGTTGTGGATCTTTGAGTAAGAATATTTGAAAGTGTTTTTTGTTCGAGGACATTGTTTTAGGTCTCTACTATGTTGTGGCTAACCTTGGTTGATGCACATTGATAATGTTTATTGTTTTGGGCCAATAGTTTGCATTCATTCTATTATTGTGTTGAAGTCGACATAAACCAAGGTAATTTCTTGTTGTGGATATATATAAGCAATTGTTTATCTCATTTGAGAGATGTATGATGTGAAGTGTGTGAGTGCTATGTGTGAATAAGGTTCAGATCATTCAAAGCTTGAGAATAGTGTGAAGAAGAGTGAAATAAAGTGAAGAAGTATTCATTTGCTTAACTGAAATTGTACTTAGGCATTAGTAGATGCTACTTTCTTAGTTCAAATTATTCAGATGGATTTAATTTGAATATTTTCTATAAGAAAATGAGTCTTCCTTTGAACAACGAGCTCTAGGCAATCCACCTGAATGCATTTCCATTCCTCTTATATTATTCTTATACTTTTAATAGGGTATAACTTGTGGATTAACCTCCATCATGGTTTTTCCCCCTAATAGGGTTTCCATGCAAAAATCTTGGTGTTATGTGTGTTTTTGATGTGTTTTTTATTCATTCTTTCACTGTTATTGATCATATTAGAAATTAAAGGTTAATAAGTTTAATAAGTTTCAATTTCTGTGACAACTAATTCACCCCCCCCCTCAGTTGTCTTCCCTTGTGTTTCCAACAATTAGTCTCAAAGCAGGTTCCTTGGAAGAAGTTTAACATCTTAAGGTGATTCAGGATGGTAACATACAAGAAGGATAGTTTGAGATTTGATGGAACAAATTATTCTCTATGGAAGACTCGAATGGAGTGTCATTTGAGATGCATTGGTGAATCCTACTAGAACATTACATGCAATAGGTATGTTATTCCTTTGAATGATCCTACTACTACTACTTAGATTAAGGATTTTGAATATAACATCAAGGCCAAGGAAGAATTGTTGAGTGCTTTGAATTTTTTTGAGGTGACAAATGTCATGGATCTGAGAACTACTTATGATATCTAGAAAAAAGTTGGAAACTTTATATGAAGGTGATACTAATGTGAAGATGGCTAAGCTACAGCGTCTGAAAGAAAATATGAATTGTTGAAGATGGGTAATGATGAAAATATTGCTACTTTCATGCAAAGAGTGAATGAAATTGTGTGTGGTATCAGATGTGCTAGTGGATAGGTGGATGAATCAGATATTGTTTCCAAAGTGCTTAGATCCTTACCAGATGCATACAAAATCAAAGTTGTAGCCATTGAGGAGCTCTGAACTATGAAAAATATAACAAGAGATATGTTGGTTGGTAAACTTACTACTTTTGAGTTGAGTGAATTCGGTGATGCCCTTCCTAAGATAGAATATGCATTTAAAGCTATTACTTCTAAGAGAGACAAGTAGAGATATGATATGGGTGAAATTTCTTCTAGAAAGGTATCAGATATGAGGAAGAAATGAGACAGATTAAAGAAGAAGAAAGAGAACTAAATGAGATTGAAGCACTTATTGTGAAAAGGGAAGCTAGATGAGAAGGTAAGTATAAAGGAAAGTTTCATATTAAATGTTTTTCTTGCAACAAGATAGGTCATTTTGCATCAAGGTGTCCAGAAAGAGTTCCCAATCCAAGACCTTACAAGCCTAAATTTCAAAAGAAGTGTTACTATCCTACTAATGAAGGTGTGATAGATGATGAATCTAACAAAGGGAATGTAAGTGAAGATGAGTTTGTGTTTATTGCTATCAAGTAAAATAGTTTTGTGTCTACTAAATTTGCTAGTTGTACAAATGAAGAGAAAACTCTAGCTGCTCGAGTTGAAGAAAAAGATGAATGGGTAATTGAAAGTGGATGTTCACATCACATGATAGGTGATAGAAGAAAAATTGTAAGCCTTGAGAAGTATGATGTTGGCATTGTAATATTTGGTGATAAAAATGGTGGTATAATATGTTGGACTCAAGGGAACACTAAGAGGGGGTGAATCGGTGTTCTACAAATCTTAGCTTTATTAATCTGATTATTAAACTATTTCAACATTAAACCAAAGAAATATGAAAAAATACAAATTAATCATCCACAACACCATAACACAAGGATTTTTGTGTGGAGACCCTGTTAGGGAAAAAACTACTATGGAGGTTAATCCACAATTTGAGTACTCAAATATAAGGTTTACAAAAGGGAATGCACTTGCATTTAGGGACACTGCCTAGAGCTCACTGCTCAAGAAGAAGGCTCACTTCCTTACAAAAGTTCATATTAAAACCATTTTAAGGGTTGAACTGAAGTAGTAGCATTTACTTATGCCAAGTTATAGTTCCGGTTAGGCTCATGGATCAGATTATGGATCCTGAGTCTGATTATGTTCTTCACCCTACTCTGCTCTACTCTTTTCTGCAATTTGCAACACAAATCCTTGCACAAATGAATTTAGATCACTATCTTGCTGAATTTTGCACTAATCACTCATATAGTTTTCATACTACACATTCGCCCTCCCAAAATGATACTATTGATCTCATATATATATCCGTTACCAAGGATTTTGTCATTCATGTGTCAGCTTACATAAAACATAAAGTACTTTTCAACTGTCAGCTAAATCCACCACTAATCATTTATGTGTATCCTCAAAAGTTGGTTAAGACATAGAGAGGACCCAAATAAACATATTCGAGCATAGAAACATTTAACCAAATTATTTTTGAACATCTACAATGACTAATTTCACCGGCTGGCCTTCTAGTATAGATAATTATAAAATTAGTGCACTAGATATCCTAGATCATACACTAGTGAATGTGCATCAATATACTTCTCAAAAAAGGTAATAAAAACATCAAAAAACCTTCCTCAAAGATCCAAAACTCAAAATAATAGTCCGGTGAGGTATTCAAATCAATATCATTGCCTTTATCGGATGCTTTGTTCTTCATTTTGTTCTATTGGTATGAGCCAATACTAGATTGTAGATCAGATGAGTGACTTTAGGTTACCATCAATGAAAACACTATAAGCCATATGCCAACATAATCCATGATAGAGGATGTATTTATTTTGATGGTAAGCATAATACTAATGATGTTATTTATGTTGAAGGTTTGAAGCATAATCTTCTAGGTGTTGGAAAGATGATTGATAAGGAATACAATCTTCAATTCAAAGATGGAAAATGTAGCATACTAGGAAGTTCTAGAAATATGATTGCTTTAGGTACAAAAAAAAATTGAAACATCTTTCATCTGAATGCTGGTAGTAAAAGTTGTTTGATTGCTCTGAAAGTTTATGAAAGTTGGTTGTGCCATAGAAGAATGTGTCATGTAAACTTTGAAAATATTATCAAGATAATTTCCTCACAGGCTATGAGACATCTTCCTAAGTTGGTGAAGCCTACTAATACCATATGCAAGGAATGTAAGTTGGGAAAACAAACTAGAATTTCATTTTAGAGATAACAACATTGTTCAAATGAATTGTTGGAGCTTTTGCATACTAACTTGTGTGGTCTTGCTAGAATTAGAAACCTACAAGGTTACAGGTACTTCATGTTGCTTATTGATGATTACACTAGGATGATGTGGGTTACTTTCTTAAGGGAGAAATTTGAAGCTCTATAAAATTTCAAGATCTTTAAGGCTATGGTTGAGATAGAGACAAGTCTGAAGATTAAGTGTCTGAGATTAGATAGAGGTGGTTAATTTACTTCTGATGAGTTTAATTCTTTTTGTGAAGAACATGGGATAAAGAGACAATTATCTGCACTGTGGACCCCTCAATAGAATGGAGTTTTAGAAAGGAAGAATAGGATAGTTCAAGATGTTGGAAGGAAATTTCCCTCATATCCATTGGAGAGAAGCTGTAAGTATTGCTATTTATATCCTTAACGAGGTACAAATAAAAGGTAATACTGGTAAGACTCATTTTGAGCTATGGTTTGCTCATAAGCCTATTGTTAGATATTTTAAAATCTTTGGGAGTAAACGCTATATCAAGAGAGATGAAGATCTAAGAAATTTGGATGCTTGAAGTGATGAAGGAATCTTTCTTGGTTATTATACTAAGAGAAAATCCTACCAGTGCTACAACAAGAGATTGAAGAAAACGGTTGAAAGTGAAAATGTTAAGGTTGATGAAGACATTGCTAGACCCTCCAGAACCTATGGATATGATTTTGATGATTAGAATGATAATACAAATAAGATTCAAACTTAAAAATCAAGTTCAAATCATTCTGGTGAATCAAGAAGATCAAGAAGAAGCAAAGACTAGTGGAAGTACATAAGAGAGACCACAATAGCCTAAAATTCAGAAAATCCGATTATAGGAGATAAGAATTGTAACCTCTTTTACAAAGTAATATCATTTAGAAAGGCGTATGCACTTCTCTCACACTTCATAAGTGATCTTGAGAATCAAAATCTTTTTTTATAATATTAAGTTGTATAAGAGATAACCTTCACACTTCATTTGGTCTCTTAAACTTGAACAAAATCTTGCGAGTGTGAGTGGAGTATATTGCATGTGTTCTCTCTTTTTTTCTCAACAAAGATCAATTGAACTACGGATATGCTTGCTCAATTTTGTTTATCCTTAGAGAGCCTGACTAGTGGGAAAAATTAATCACCCCAGGGAACAACCCAATTGGTAACACGCTAAATCCAAGTGACTTCCAACTGGTATATAAGTGTGGGTACTTGAGGAAAGTTCAAGTATCATGAGGATTGTTTTGACAAGAAGGGAAACAATGGTCTCTTTTCATATGGATGATCCCCCATGATTATAATGCCTATACTAGAACCCATGTTGTAGCAAGCCAAAGCCCTATCTATTTTTTGGTGCAAGAATGGTCATTTTGAATCCGCCTCACATTCTTATGACTCCTAGTAGAGATGATAAGTATTCCATGGGATATTCATGGGTACTGATGCTTGGCTGACCCGAAAAGTGAGTGCACTATAAGGGGGAGCATGTGTGGTTAAGCATCTAATCATTCACTAAGAGTAGGCATAGCTAGATTTATCCAAGTGGGAACCCAACAAATATTGTCTCATTTCATCCTAGGGTTGTGCATAATTTTGAAATCAAAACATATTGCTTGGATCCAAAATCTTGAAAACAAACATTCAATAAGGACATCAAATTTCAAACCCTTTAATAGGAGAAAATACCTTTGAAAACCAAGTACTACTACTTGTCCCTAGGGATTTCATCCTTAGAGGCTCCTAAGTATTTGGATTTATATCTCAATTTTCCCTCTAAAGTTAACATTAGGAAACTATTGCCTTGATTTCCTAGATTTTCACGTAATGGACCTTGTGGGATGAAAATAAATTAGGACATTAGATATTCAGTTTGAAACTTAAACAAGACATTGGATGTGGTAAAAGAAATTCATTAATCAAGATTAACTCCAATTGAACCCCACACAGTTCTTGGTATCTTTTGGTCATATGGTTTGAACTACTCTCAAAGAAAAACATGTTCTGCACTACCTTGGTCCTGTAAACAAAGTCCTCTTAGGTTCATCTAGGATCAAGTCAATCACATCATCCATCCCAAGCATTTATCATCCCATCTCACCAAAAACCTTTTAGAGCTTTGGAAACATCATTATCTAGAGATGGGTACATCGTTAAACCAAATCAAATCACCTTGTTTAGATAGGAGTGTGAGAATGCATCCTTTCTCATACCTCTAGTTAAATTAGCACCCCTTTGAACAAGTTTATCCTAAATATCACATCTAACATCTTAGGGTTTACAAGTTCATTATCCAAATCAAACCAATCAAAATCAAATCCTAAAGTCTAGCATTGATCCAAATTTCCTAAAAGTTTGAACACCCGTATCAATCACCCTTTCATATTTCATCTCATCATTGGTCATAAATACCTTAGAGGTCAACATGGTGAAAACACAAGAAGAACATGGAATATAAACTTGATCCATACATCATGAGTCAACAAAATTATCAAAGCCTTACAATTCTAGTTGATTATCAAAACTCACATTTATACAATCCATACATGGCATCATTATCTCCTACAAACCTCAATGATATAACAAATGTGATTTTCCCCAATCTAAATTGTGGAAAACCTTTTCCTATGGTAGATTTAAATCAAATCCAAAACTTACAAATCTATCAACCAAACAATCAAGGCATGAGTCTTCCAAACAACATTATACCACCAAATCCGTACATGCCAAATGTGATTGTACCAAATCCGAGCTTACCAAACATAAACATATAAAATCCATACTTGGTAAAATTTGGTATAGATATGTTTGCAAATCCCACCAATGTTGTTCAAAATCTAGGAAATATGTTGACCACTCCATGTATTGATCCAAGTCAAGGTAACTCCATACAAAATAAAAGTTACCTAAATCCTAGCGATCTGTTTCCCAATGACAACAATGTTCAATAGCAACCAATAATGACAAATCTAAACATCTAAAAATTATAACATTGTTCAAGATCAATCTGTCTATAATTCCATGCAAATACCACAAGTATACATGCCTAATACACTTTCTCAACAACCAATTCAACCATATTAAGAATGTCAAGGTCAAATCTTACGAAAAACAATTCCTACACTCAAAAACCTCATTGATTCATATCACCAGGAGACATCTCCACCCCAAAATGCTAACACAATTACCTTCAATATTTTAACACAATGACCTTCAGGCAATCAAAAAAGACAAATCACTCAAACTCTTCATTTAGAAACATTTGCTCAAGTTTGTTCTTATAGCCTTCACAACCTGACTTAAGGGACTTCTCAGTCAATCTTCCCAAAACACTTTCCAATTAAATGGATGGTTAAGATACCCTTTAAGGCCTTACACAACATATTCCAAGACCAATAGTGACTCTTTTGGAACAATTACAAGAACCAACACCTGCACCATTGTCCTAGACTTAGAAATAGGTCACTTTTACAAAGGAAGTGGGTGATAAACTCTCCCTTTCACCCTAAATTGAATTGGACCACACTATTAAGGTTATCAAATAAAAAATTTCACCATTTTTTTGTAAGTATAGGTCTCGTTTCCTACTGGACCACCTACCCTCACTTTCCTTTCAAAAACCCAAGGGTTTATTCAATCTCCAATCTCCCAAGCTTATTTAACCAAAATAATGCATCTAACAGATCCCCAATACCTACACAAAGTAAATCTATCAACACACAGTCAATCCCATCACCATTTTGTCAGAACCCTATCTCAACACCTCATTTTTCACTTGGAAAAGTGCCTTATTTCACCCTAGGGTATCATCCCATACCAAACAACTTGCTTCCCTTTATTCCTCAAAAATCTCAAAGCCTATCCTACCATCAAAAAATTCAATCCATCGAGTAGCAGGTCAGGATAGTAGGTGGATTGACAAATACATCATTTAATTCACTATCAAACCCTTAACATAGTGATAACTGGCTGCTACAAAAAAGATTGAAAAACTAACACAAAACTATGTGTTAGAATCTTATAATAGATTCATTGGAAATTCAAAACATGCCACAATATAATACCATGAGCTTGAAATAATTTATTGATAGTACGAGCCTGTATAGAGATAGTAAAGTTTAGGAAACACAAAAAAAGTGCAGAAAACGTTGTATTCAGCTTTTGGAATTCTTCAAAATCTCCACTCACTGTCTTTTTCGAGTCATGGAGAGGCCTTACATAGAATTTACAATTAATTTTTCAACTTCCCCAACATCCCTAATTGAATTTTGAAATACCGACCCTTCATATTCCCCTAAATTGCATTGCTTTCTTGACAATTTTGCAACTTTTACTAATTTAAAATCCTAGACCCCAAAATCACCCCATTACAATGAGAATGGTCTTATTTAGACCTTATTTAACATAAAAAAACTTTATCACCCCCATACTAACCTAGACTCACTCAAATTCACATCAAATTTTTCATTATGGTTGTAGGTGCTCTTGCACCATACAATCCCATTGGAAAAAACTCATGCCTCATGAGTTGAGACTGGTACCAACTCCTCCAAGCTTCAAACATATTCCATTGGTCTACAAATCCCTTCCACTGGTCCATAAACTGAAATCTTTCACTGTACCCTACATCTTCAACTTTGTTTGATCTTCAATATGGCTTCATCTCTATCATCAAACTTGGTAATGATCTTCCACCCACTCCTTGATCAAATCTTGCTTGTAATCCTTCTTCTATACCTGCAAAAAAACAATTGTAAGCAACTCCCTGAGCTGGCTTCACTTTTATGGATGCTTCATGTTTGTATCTGCCACTCATCTCTTGTCCATTCTTCACTACCCCAATATCATCTTTAGTCATTGTTTTGTTAGACCTGTGTACTACTGTACCTACATTTCTTGTCAACTTCTCAACCTTGTTCCCAATTATGAACATTCTATGGTCCTTACCACAACACTTTCACACAAGTTTGTTGTCAAACTATGTCTCAACCCTGCATTTGTATTCATATTTTCTATCCCTACATTCTCAATCTTAGGACTGATTGCAATCTTAGATTATTTGCTCTCCTTCACAATATTTATCAACTCTTTCTTTCCACACATTATTACCTTTTCCTTACCCTTGACATCTTCTACAAGTGGAGTCAAAACAAACTTGCACCCATCTTTCATTATTGTATAGGTGTTTTCTCTACCATCATATAAGGCTCGTCTATCATATTGCCAAGGTCTACCTAGGAGTAGGTGACTACAATCCATAGGAATAATATCACAAACCACAATGTCTTTATAGTCTCTAATCTGGAAATCTACCACTTCCTTTTCATTTACCAACAATTATTGTCCATCACTCAACCATGACACCTTCTAAGGCAATTCATGAGGTATTTTTTTCAGATTTAACTTGTTCACCATCTTAGTAGACACCATGTTTTCAGTTGATCCAGAATCAATCACAACCCTGCATATATTATTGCCACACTTAAAATTAGTCTTGAAGAGGCCCTTTCTTTGTAAGGGCTCTACCTCTTTTTTTGCCTTCAATGCTATCTTCCTCACCATCAACATCTCCCCTATTTCAAGAGCAGCTCTCAAACCTATTAAACCTATGCTTTCACATTATTTCTCTTGGATGACTTGTGCTCTTCTCTCAATCCTCCTATCACCATTAGATGAACTACCAATTCTTCTAGGACATTTCCAAGATGGATGACCATATTCATTCCAGGTATAACACTTCCCTACAAAAACATTAGAATCTCTTCCTCCACTAAACCTTCCTCTACCTCTAAAACTACCTCTAATATAAATACCTTGTTCCTTACCCTTATTTTTTCCTTCTTGTTCTTCCCTTGGATGATTTTGTGTAGAATTTACTCCTCTTCCTCTTGCACTAGTACCACCTCTTCCTCTAACTCATTTCTCTTGTCTCCTTTTGAGCTTTTCCTCCACCCTAATTGCTAATTGAAAACATTCCTCAATAGGCTTGGGGTTAGCAATAAAAAGTTAATATTGAACAATTAAATCTGAGACCTCCTAGATATCTAGCCACATTTTCAACCTCATCTTCATCCCTTCTTGATCTTATACTTAATTTGTAAAATTCATCAGTGTAGGCTTTAACATCTAGTTCCCTTTGCCTTAATCCTTGTAACTTTGTATACAATTGAACCTCGTAGTCCTTTGGAAGAAATTTACCTTTCAAAATTTGTACCGTCTTGTCCCATGAAACAATCCTTGACTTGCCTTGTTTTCTCCTTTAAGTTTTCTCATAGGCCCACCATAAAAGAGCATGTCCTTTTAGCTTTTTTTTTTCCACCTTCACCATCTATTCTTCTGAAATTTCTTCACTCTCAAAATAGTTATCCATAGAAGTTATCCAATCAAGAAATTCATTTTCATTTAAATTACCACCATATATAGGAAGGTCAAATTTTACCTTATGGGGATCACCTTTAATTTCCTTGATAAGCTTCACCATCCTCTGATCATTAGGGTCTAGTTCCTCATCGACATCTTCATACTCTTCATCTTACTCTTCTAGTTCACTTGCTTCATTCACCTCTCTTCTCTTCTTTGTCTCCAAGACAGAAAGCCTTTCCAACACAACATTATGTGATTCTATAAGCTTAGCATGCTTCTCTTTCAGGTCTTGTAATTCTCTAGCAGCACCAACACCTTTCAGAGGAATTCTTTCAATCTTGACTCTTCACCTTCTATATTGAAACCTACAAAATACAAATCAAAAGATCTTCTCCCTGATGCTCTGATACTAATTGATGTAGTATGGGGGTATTATAACCTTTTAAAATGTTAACACAATGACCTTCAAGCAATATCAAAAGACAAATCACTCAAACTCTTCATTTAGCAACATTTTCTCAAGTCTATTCTTGCAGCCTTCACAACCCGGTTTAAGAGAATTTTCTATCAATCTTCCCAAAACACTTTCCAATTAAATGGATGTTTAAGATTCCCTTTAAGGGCTTACACAACATATTCCAAGACCAATAGTGACTCTTTTGGAACAATTACAAGAACCAACACCTACACCGATGTCCTAGACCTAGAAATAGGTCACTTTTACAAAGGAAGTGGGTGATAAACTCTCTCTTTCACCCTAAATTGAATTGGAACACACTAATAAGGTTATCAAACCACAAATTTCACCATTTTTTTTAAGTATAGGTCTCCTTTCATACTGGACCACCATACCCTCACTGTTCTTTCAAAAACCCAAGGGTTTGTTCAAACTCCGATCTCCTAGGCTTATTTAACCAAAAAAATGCATCTAATAGATCAAAAATACCGTGCAGAAGGTCAATATGTCAACAGACAGTCACTCCCATCACCATTTTATCATAAACCTATCTCAACACCTCATTTTTCACTTGGAAAAGTGCCTTATTTGACCCTAGGGTATCATCCCAGACCAAAAAACTTGCTTCACTTTATTACTCACACATCTAGAAGCCTATCCTATCATAAAAAAATTCAATCCACTAAGCAACAGGTCAGGACAGTAGGTGGATTGACAAATACATCATTTAATTCACTATCAAACCCTTAACACTGTCATAACTGGCTGCTACAGAAAAGATTGAAAAACTACCACAAACATGTATGTTACACTCTCAGAATAGATTCATTGGAAAGTAAAAACATTCCACAATAGAATACCATGATCTTCAAATCATTTATTGACATTACGGACCTACACAGACATAGTAAAGTTTAGGAAACATAGAAAAAATATAGAAAACGTTGTATTAAGCTTTTGGAATTCTTCAAAATCTCCACTCACTATCTTGTTCAATCCATGGAGAGGCTTTACATAGAACTTACAATTGATTTTTCAACTTCCCCAATGTCCCTAACTAAATTTTAAAATAATGACCCTTCATGTTCCCCTAAATCGCATTGCTTTCTTGACAATTTTACATTTGACAATATTTCAATTTTACAACTTTTACTAATTTAAAATCCTAGACCCCAAAATCACCCCATTATAGTGAGAATGGTATTTTTTAGACCTTATTTAACATAAAAAACTTTATCACCCCCATACTAACCTAGACTCACTCAAATTCACATCAAATTTTGCATTATAGTTGTAGGTGCTCCTGCACTAGACATCTCCACCCCAAAATCAATACACTCTTCCATTGGTTGAACCATGCCATCAAAAAATTGAGTTCTGTCCAGAACCACATCAAGAACAATATATCTAATGTTAGGAGGTTGGATATCAAGATCAAAAACAAACCCAACCACCCCATCTCAAAGTTCAGTCACCACATCGCTAAAATCAATCACCACAAGGTCAATTCAAAGTACATATCTCACAAGGAAATAAATGAAAATACACACCACTTGGGGAAACAATTGAATCGGTCATTCAACAGTTGATACAAGAAAATCTCATTAAAATACCCACTTATGAGAATGATCAAGAGCCCCAAGTTAAACCACCAGGGTATAACGTAAAACACCTTCGTGATTTTCACAAAATAAAGGGACACACAACATCAAATTCTATTCGACTTAAAAATCTCATCCAAGACCTTATTGATCAGAAAATAATAACTATTGGGGGCAATGATCAAGATTCAAACACTAATGATAGCATTGAAAATATCTCCACAATGATTTTTGAAAAAAATGATCAAGATCTATCCATCAATGAGCACCTTGAAGATGTTTCCACCTCACCCAACAATCAAATCAACATACATCAATAGTCATTTTTTATTCATGATCAAAACCCCTCAAAAAATTATCTATTTCAAGGAGTGTTAGAATTATTTGATCCTATCCATGATCTATCGATCAATGATCATATTGAAAATGTCTCTACATTAGCCAACGAGTTAGAGGAAATATCTCAAGAATTTATTCCAAAGCATGATCAACATCTTTCACCAAAGTCTAGCAATGGTCATTTCCAAGACATATTGACATCCTTTGACCTCACGGTTACAAATACTAAGGGGATCCTCAACTCAACATTTGATCCAAGTCCACTCAAAGATCAACAAGATATTGAGCCACTACCCATGCCTAAGGATGATGTCTAAGAACCCTTTGTAAGCAATCCATCTTTTGAAACTGACCCATGTCAAGGACTTGATCGAAAGCATGTTGAAAGCAATTCCAAAATCAATCAAGATCAAGAATTCGTATCTCCAAGATACTACAATGATCTATTGCCACTCTCCTATCTATACAAGATGTCGCAAAAGATGACCATATCTATATAGCACATACTCCTCCATCTACCAATGAGATGTTTTCTATAGATGGACACGTAGATTATATTCATTCAAAACAAGAGTCTCATACTCTTGACATCATTACCAAGGAACAAGAGTCTTCTACTCTTAACATTTTTACACATGACCAAGATATAGAAAAATCTAGAGACGTATCAGAAATAGGTCATGAAGGAGGCTTCTACAGAAGTTGTGAATCAGAAACATCTTGTGGAGACATATCAGAAGTGGGTCATGAAGAAGGATTCTACAAAAGTTATGAATCAGAAATATCTTGTGAAGGCATGTCGAAAATAAATCATGAGGAAGACTTTTACTTGGATAGTGAATCATCAACACCTCTTGAAGAAGCATTAAAATCTGATAATTCACAAGATCAAGCAAAAAAAATCAATCAAGAAGTTATCCCACAAATGGAGGATCATCATCACCTTCACCCTTTGGTAAAGAAGTCAGAAGCAAGTGTAGCAGGTAAAAAGTAAAATCTCAATCGTCAAAGTCTCAAGTCTAGGTCAGTAAGTCAGAAAGATAGTCAACTCTTGGTATCAATTTCTTATCAACCAAACAAATCTCATCATCATCTGATAACAACATGTCCTAGGATGCATCCTTCCTATGATGGAAATCAACATCAGGCATCACTGTAGTTTAGTCTTGGCTAGCGGTATGAAGAAGATTAGCTTGTTTTCTTACTTTATCTTTGTCTTTTGGAATTATGTTTTTTTTTGTACATTTCAATGACCTCTCAATGATTTCCAAACAAAAGGATTTAGATAGAAAGGAATGGGGCAATGATCATTATCTTTTTATCCGTTGTTCTTTTTGGATATTCTTGTAAAATGACTTTGTCATATGTGCTCTGTTTTGTCTATAGGGAGGGTGTTTTAAATGTCTTATTGATCACATAGGAAGGATTGCTTTCCTATGTTTTGTTCTGGGATGTTTAGAATATTTGAATTACATTCTAAATGAGGTTCTCTATGCCAGGTGTGAAGATGAATAATCTTATTAGTTTTTCAAGTCAAAGTCCATCACACTATGTACAATGCCATCCTAGTTCTTTATACCTTGATGCATCGTACCTATGTGTATTCTCAAACATAAGGTAAATTGTAATTTTAAAATCCCAATTCTTGATAAGAAATACATCATCATCATCATATCTAATAAAGTCTTAATGCTTCATGGACTTATTTGATCTTCTTGTCATCATTATTTTCTTCTTATTCTTCTATCTTTACTAAAATTTCTATCCAAAATTGGTGTGTTGTATCAAAATATACACAAGGCTACCCATGGCTGATGACTATCTATACATCATCAAAATTGTCTACGTCAAATATCTATTCTTTCAAAAGAATTATCTTTCGTCCTCTTATCAATAGAACCACTCCTCTCACATTTTATTGTGATCTCAATTGGAAAATCAAAAATTTTTGCTTGATCTCTCGAGGGGGAAGTAGACTAGCATAATCCTTCTCGCTAGGGCAACAGTGGGGGATCTCAAAAAATAAAAATAAATTTTTTGATCTTGGTAGTTTATTCTTTGAACCAACACAACAGGTGCATTGCTTCAAAGAGGGAAAAAATGTGGACATGTAAAATATACACACACCTGATCCTCATTTCACTAACACTAGTTCGTCTTGAATCATCTCCTTTACTAATTAATTTAATTTAATAATCTTTATCTGATTAAATTCATCATATTTCCTCTCTTAATTAAATAAATCAAATTTATGTGATTAATTCATCATCTTCTATTAATTAAATAAATCATTTTATTTAATTAATCATATAGTCCCTCTTTTAATTAAATAATTCATTTTATTTAATTAATCTCTAAAGTTATCTAATTTGAATTAAATAAATTAAACTTTATTTAATTAAGTCTAAAATCATTATTCCTCTCAAATTTGATTTAAATAAATCCTAAAATCTAAGTCAAAATTGTCAAATCATCTAAATTTTCTACTTAAATTGATCAAATCATGATTAATCATAATCCTAATCACTCCAATCCTCTAGATTTCACAACTTGCACAATAAATCAATTTATTTGATTTATAAATTCATCAATTTCCATTCAAAAGGGCATCTTTTTGTGGAATATTATTCCAATTCAAAAACCCTCCAAAACGGAAGAGTACTTCCAACAAGGCATTAAAGGCCTCTTACATGTCCTTTTCCTTGAGCCAAGTGGAATTTACTACATTTATTCTTCCCTGTAAACATTTCATCTCAACATTTTCAAATTCCACCTAACCATATTTATGTGCACATTCATCCAAATATGCTCATTCCTCCTCCAATCACATGTGGACAAGTGGCCTTCTCTCATTGGTTGGTCTTTTGTCCCACATTGATCCAAATCCTTCAATCTTCCATTCTTCAAATCTATAAATAGAGGGATTCTCCTATTGAAGTGATCATCCACAATCCATGCAAGCTTACTATACTCAATTTTATCTACAACTTCATCCATTTCCATTCAAGTTTGATAGTTTTATCAAAGTTATTAAAAAAGTTGCATCAAGGAATCAAGAATCACCATCAAAGATCATCAAATCCCATCAAGTAGTTGGGAATGAAACATTTTCTACACATAAATCAAACCAATTATCCCATGGGATTAAAATTTTGCTCATTAAATAGGATTTAATTAGTTTTTATTGTGTTGTTCTTCATTTTATTTTCTATTTTGATGTTTCAATCTAATTTCATGGGGAATGTTGATTCTAGCTTGCATAATGATCTAATCTTATGTTTTTCTCTTGTGTTTATGTAGGTATAGAAACACCATTCACAAGAACTAAGGTGTCCAGACTAGGAGAAGAATTGCAGAAGAATACTATTTAATTTCAAAGGCTGAGCCAAGTAATGTCAATGAAGCATGCAAAGATGAACATTGGATTGAAGCAATGAAAGAAGAACTACAGTAAATTGAGAAGAATAATACATGGATTCTTGTTCCTAGACCTAAAGCTAAAAATGTAATTGGAACTAAATGGGTTTTTAGAAATAAGTTGAATGAACAAGGTGAAGTTATCAGAAACAAAGAAAGACTGGTATGCAAAGGATTCTCTCAGATGGAAGGTATTGAATTTAAATAAACTTTTGCTCCTATTGCTAGAATTGAAGCTATGAAATTGTTTCTTGTTTATGTTTCTTACAAAAACTATAAATTTTATCAGATGGATGTCAAGTCAGTATTTCTAAATGGTGAATTAGAAGAAGAGGTGTATATTGAGCAACTTATGGATTTCAATTGACTGATCAAGGAGATATGGTTTGTCATTTTAAGAAAGAATTGTATGGACTCAAGCAAGCCCCTAGATTTTGGTATGCTAGATTGGATAAGTATTTGATGAATTTTGGATTTAACAAAGGTATTGCTGATAGTAATCTATATTTCAAGATTCATGATGATAAAGATTTGTTTGTGGAAGTATTTGTTGATGATATCATTTTTGGAGGAGATTATGTTTTGTGCACAAATTTTTCTAATGCGATGCAAAATAAGTTTGAGATGTCAATGATTGAAGACTTGAAATTATTTTTGGGATTGCAAATTACTCAGGTGGACAGAGTGATCTTTATATCTTAGTCCAAGTATGTGAGAGAACTGCTAAAGAAGTTTGGTATGGAAGATTCAAAACTAGTTGGTACACCCATTGTGACCGGATGTAAGTTGACACAAAGATGATGATTCTCAAAAGGAAAATCAGACTAGATAGAGATCAATGATTAGTGGACTACTATATTTGACTCAAAATAGACCTAATAGCGTGAATTTTTTATGCATTATTGCTAGATTTCAAGTTGATCCTAAGGAATCTCATGTGATTGTTGTGAAGAGAATTTTCAAATACTTAAAGGGAACAGTTGATTTTTTCCTATGTTATCCTAAAGATGATAATCTTACTTTAAGTTCCTTTACTGATGTTGATTGGGCAGGAGATGTGAATGATAGGAAAAGTACTAGTGGTGCAACATTTTCCTTGGGAAAGAAACTAATTTCATGGCTAAGCAAAAAGAAGAATGTCATTTCCTTGTCTACTACAGAGGTAGAATATATTGTTGTTGCTAACAATTGTACTCAATTATTATGGATCAAACATACGGTGAAAGATATCAGAGTTGTGTATGATGAACCTATTTCCATATTCTATGACAACTCAAGTTCTATAAATATTTCAAAGAATCTAGTGTTGCATTCAAAGACCAAGCACATATCTATCAAGTACCACTTTTTGTGAGATAAGGTGAGTGATAAGGAAGTTAGACTGGAGTATGTGCCTATTAAGGAGAAGATTGCAGAAATATTTACTAAGCCCTTTCCTAAAGATACTTTTGAGTATATCAGAGGGAAGTTAGGGGTGATTAACCCCCCTAATCAGAACTAAGATGCATAGTCTTTGCATCAATCTATGCATTCACAACCATATATTGATCCAGATTGATGTCGTGGTGGTTGCTACTTAGGGGGAGTTGTCAGATGATTTAGATATGTGGTTCAAAGCTTGTGCACCTTTTCCATTGATGTCAAATATGCAGAAGAATAATGTGAAAAACTATGGAAGAGCCAAAACAATGGGGGAGAAGAACAGTGGGAACTAAGGGATAGAAGAGAAATGTGTAAAAGGAAGATTGTTGGAAGAAGAGTTAGTTGCATTGATGGTGTGTTTTTCACATCATGTGTTGCCATCAATGCCAAAGGGGGAGATTTTTAGATGTTGTGGTTGTATTTCTGATATGTGGTTGTCATTGATGTCAATACTATTAGCATTAATGTCTTTAAGACTGCATATGTTGAAGACATTGAGAAAATTGTAATAAAGTATGTTACAGGTTGTTTTTAAATCATTGAAGATCACTAAGGTAGAAATTCCATTATGTTGATAGCTAGATGTTGTGGATAAAAGGGTTTGTTCTCAAGCCTATCTAGTTTCTACTCTGAAATTTTTAGAGGTGCGCATGAAGATTTGAGTAAGTTATAAGATTATGTGTTCTGACAACTATTATGTCACTGCAAATGGTGTTCATGGAAGAAGATAATGTGATTCTGGTAATATGAGTTATTATGCATGTTCTTGTGGTTTTTGTGGATGTTTCTAGATCATACTCTATCTATTTTGCATGCTTGCATTGATAGTTGTGCTCACAATCCGAGATTGTTTCTTGCGTGTTCATTTTTTTCATGTTCATGGCCAACAAGGTGTTTGAAGTGTGTTGTGGATCTTTGAGGAAGAATATTTGAAAGTGTTTTGTGTTCAAGGAAATTCTCTTAGGTCTCTACTATGTTGTGGTCAACCTTGGTTGATGTGTATTGATAATATTTATTGTTTTGGGCTGATAACTTGCATTCATTCTATTATTGTGTTGAAGTCGACATAAAGCAAGACCTAATTTCTTATTGCAGATATATATAAGTAATTGTTTATCTCATTTGAGAGATGTATGATGTGAAGTGTGTGAGTGCTATGTGTGACTAAGGTTTAGATCATTCACATGAAGAGTTGAGTGTGAAGCAGAATGAAAGAAAGTGAAGTGTTCATGTGCTTAACTGAAACTCTACTTAGGCATTAGTAGATGCTACTTTCTCAGTTCAAATTCTTCACATGGATTTAATCTGAATATTTTCTGTAAGATAGTGAGTATTCCTTTGAACAGTGAGCTCTGGCTGGTGTGCTTGAATGCATGTTCATTCCTCTTATATTCTTCTTATACTTTTAACAAGGTATAACTTGTGGATTAACCTCCACCATATTTTTTTTCCCTAACAAGGTTTCCACACAAAAGTCTTGGTGTTATGTGTGTTTCTGATGTGTTGTTGATTCATGCTTTCACTGCTATTAATTAGATCAAAAATTTAAGGTTAATAAGTTTAATAAGTTTGAAATTTTGTGACAACTAATTCACACCCCTCTCAGTTGTCTACCCTTGTGTTTCCAACATATGAAAGTTTCTTTAGAGTTTTGCTAGAAAATTTTGGATCAGTTTGCATTTCCCTTCTAGTAAGGGCACTTGAAGCTGGCTCTTCTTCCTATGAGATGGAGAGAAAGAGGAAAAGAGAAAGAGAGTCTATTTCTTACACTCATCCGACATGCAAGACCCCATTAATTGAAGGAAAAGGAAAAGAATAGGTAATTATGGGCATACCAAATGAGGAATCGGATAAGGAAACTAAGGACATCCTAAGGGAAGAATTGGAATCAGCTGAACTAGATCAAGAAAAGGTAAAGGAAGTGAAGAGGAAGGTGATTTAAGGCAAAGATACTATAGCTTATTCAAGAGAAAGATGGGATGCAAAAAAATTGCAAGAATATGGTCCTCCAGACCCTCATATGAGTAGGATATGATTGTAAACACACTAAGTTCTTATTTTATGCTCAATCATATCAAATTGGAGAGTTTGCATAATTGTCTACCTGAAGAGATGATCAAATGCATTAAGGAAATCATGGACTCTGAGTCTCAAATCAAGAAAGAAGAAGAAATAATTCTACGCTTGAACGAGTAGTTCAAGCTATCACTTACCAAGTTGAAAAGGAAAATGAATGAGTTGAGGAAATGCATAAGTACAACAAACAACATCTAGAATTATTACATTCATTGGCCTCATGCAGTGGGGAAATACAAAGAAAAGTTGGAGAAAATTGAAACAGAGTTAAATAGGATTGGAAAAAGTTTTGATATGTTTTAGGATTAGGATGGTGCAATCAAGAAAAGGATTCAAGAGTTACAATTTGAGCATACAAAAGTTCAATTCACCAGAAACAAGCTTGTGGACAATTTTTGGAAAGTAAAGGACTTAATCGAATGTAGATTGATGCAGTTAATTGAGATTCTAAGGAAGGGAGAGAAATTAGAGGATGTAATCACAATTCCAGAATCCCTCATCAATATTATCAACCAAAAATCTGAAAATAATAGCATGATCATAATCATTGGGATTGTAGTAGAAGATGGGAAGAAGTTTCTTCCAAAGATGAAAGAAAAACATAAGATAATCTTTTGACTCAAGTAGCAGTTGTTCTTTTTCAAATTTTGAATCAGTTTTGAATCAACAAGTTTTTGGTCATATTTCAAAGGGGGAGATTGAATACATGATTATCATTGATGTCAAAGGGGCAGATAAAGCAATGAAAAATTCCTTATCAATTTCAGGGGGAGATATATTTTGAAGTTTTGAATTTTGGCAGCATACTTATATTGGTTTTGACACTTAGTCATTTTTCAGTAAGTGTTTACATCAATGCCAAAGGGGGAGATTGTTGGAATATGGCTTCTAGTGTTGTCATTGATGCCAACCTAAGTCATTAATCTAGTCCACATTTTAATATCTATCCATACTAGTAGAAAGAGTAAAGAATGGAGTATTACCAAAAGTAAAAGTGAAGAACAGGGTATCCGGTTAAAGTTAAGTCTGTCAATCTATATAATTCACCAGATTATCATTTTGTGTTGTGGATCTCAAGGAAGGTTGTTAAGAATCTGGTGTATCTTATTATCAAGTTTTGTGTTGTTGCATTGATTAGTGTATGGGTCAAAAGATCTGGTAGGATGATTTTCTGCTTATCAGCTCACAAAGGCTAACTAAGTGAATGAAGTGTATCGCAGATATTCGAGGTATAATTATTCAAGGTATTTTATGTTTTGATATTTTTCTTTAACCCATCAGTATGCTATGGCCGACTTTGATTGGTGCACATTAAATGTTATTCATGGATTGAGCTGACTATTGGGAAATATCTTATATTTTGATGAATCTCACACAAAGCGATTAAATCCTTGGTAGCGGATATATATAAGAGATTAGTTAATTCATTTGGTGTATGTATTTGAACTGTGTTGAAATATCTTGTGAATATTAGAAGGGTTGTAGAGCAATTATGCACAGTTTCACTTATGCAAAAGAGGATTTTTTGAAGTGAATTAAGGTAAAGTAGAGCGAAGTGCAAAATCAAATAGAAGGTCCAAAATCTGATCTATGAGCTTAAACAGAACTATAACTAGGCATTTGTAGATGCTACCTTCCTATTTCAACCTTTTGATGTAATCCAAATATTTTGTAAGGAAGTGAGCCTTCTTGATTTTGAGTAGTGAGCTCTGGGTAGTGTGCCTAAATGCATGTGAATTCCCCTTTTCTATATACTTTTAACAGAGTATAAAATTGTGGATCAACCTCCACTGTGGTTTTTCCCCTAATAGGGTCTCCACGTAAAATTTATTGTGTTATTGTGTTATGGTTATTTGTTTCATGTGTCTGCATCTTTACTTTTGGTTAACTGTTGTAAATGGTTTTAAGATCTTCTTTGCAAAGGTTGATTCTGTAGAACACTGATTCACCCCCCCCCCTCTTAGTGTTCCTTGAGTCCAACAGTGTTTACCTGCCAGTCGTTTGAGTTTAGGATGTTGTGAGAGGAGAGAAGCGAGGGAGGAGGGAAGGCTCCAGGTGTTGAAGGTGGGACCATACATAATATTTAAAGGTTGTGTTTAAAGTTTTTGATGGTGAGTAGAAAGTGTGAAAGGTTTTAATAGTCGATGGAACAAAAATTAAAGGCCTTAACCATTTAAAAGCAAGGACTTTAAATATAAAATAAAAAAATAAAAAGGCATAGGTGAAATATTTTTATTAGCTCGAGCAAAGATTTAAATTCTTTCACATTTAAAAGAAAAGATTTCAAATGTAAAATGCAAAGTAATAGTGCAGCCCAAGAAAATGATTTTAAGCCTTCATGGATAAAAGCTCTAAAATTTCAAGTGAAACTAAGTAAAATAATCAAAAGGATGCATAGGTAATAAATAAAATTAAAATCCTCCACTATTAAAATAAGAGATTATTCTTTGTTGGGAAATAAAAAGGTAGATGCACAGGTGAATGGTTTTTTATAGTTGTGAATAAACATAGGAGATTAAAGGGCTTTCACATGGGTAAAATAAAATAAAGCAAAACAAAGGTAGATTAAAATCATTCACAAGTGAAGCAAATATCTTCAACTGGAGGGTAAAATGGAGGAAGAAGTGAATTCTTTTAGAGTAAAAAATAGATTTTCTATTACGACGTGGGAAAGAAAATGCAAGAGGTAGGAAAACAAAGTGCAGATGGGTTTTCCTTTAGTCCAAAGACAATTATTGATCAACGGAGCTAAGTGATGCCAAATTTCTATTGAGAATTTCCATTTACAGCTTTACAATTTCCTTAAATGTAATTTTCTACTTCATTCTAAAGAGGTTGTTCACTATTTTTCTCTCACTAGAATACTATTTTGTAATAGGGTCTGAAAGTAAATAAGTGTTGATTTCATTTTTCTGGGTTTTTTGAATCTTGTAATGGGGAATTCATTCAAGGCAGTGTCATATTTGAATGTAAATAATGAGATATTTTGAATTGGTTATCTCCACAATATGTATTGTGTAGATTATGAATATAAGAAATCAACAATTCTTTGTGTTTGACTTTTTCTTCTCCTTGAATTTTTTTTGGTGTTATTACATTCATTTAAAGAATGATTTAAACTGTATTAACACAGATATAGGTTTATGCAACTGTGTGTTTGGATTATTAAGTATGGCTAGTTGAGTTTTTGGTATCAATGATGTAAGACAGTATATGGTAGGAATAGTTATGATAGATTGAATGTTGTAATGAGTTTTAGATTACATGGTTTAGGTGACTCCACCCTAGAATATGGCACTGGTATTTTAATGTTGCAGTTTCTTGAAATTGTTTGTAAGTATGTACAAATTAAAATCAAATTTACTTATCTATCTCAGTGTAATTGTGTGTATAATTTTATGTTTTATATCTCTCATGTTTAAATTAGGAATTACCATGAAGATCAACAAAACCTTTAGGGTAGTATGTCCATCAAATATTATAAGGAGAATTATCTATTTCTAGTGCTTTGGATGCTTTGGCAGACAAGTATTTAAAAGCACACTATTGGGATCGCCCTCTCGGGTCTCACAGAGCCCGAAGTGTAGGGGAGAAAGGGTTTTAATTCAATATCTCATTCACTGTCCAAATATCTCTTTCAATCTAATGATTAGGCCTGGCAACCATTTAGGATTCAAGTTAATTTTAGATTTGGGAACCAACACCTTGAAGCTACAATGTTGAGAAACATTTTTAAGAGGTGGCATGTTAACTATAAAATCAATTTTCTTTCTCTCCACCTTAACTACTCGATGTGACACTATAAATTCTATTAATTTACAACTATCCACACTAAAAACACATTTACAAGTATTTAAGAGTAATATTTATGAATTCACTCAAATATTTGATGGAGAATTTTGACCTGTTCTTAGAGTGAAATAGATTTAGCCAAGCTTTCATTGACATGGTCCTTTAATATTTTATAAATGAAGTCAATAAATATTAATTTTATATCTATTTGATATTTTTCTTCAATGAATTTAATCCAAATAGCATAACCACCAAATAAAATATTCCCCAATGTGTAATAAAAGTTGATTGCAATTGACCTTGAGGGTTGATGAAGATTTTATTATATCTAGAAAAGCCATCCATAAAGGAGATTAAAGCGTGTCCATATGTATAATCAAAAATAATATAGGTATTAGGAATAAGGAAATCATCTTTCAAAGAAGCTTTCTTAAGATCTCAAAAATCAATATACATTCGAATATGATTATCGAGCTTAATGAGAACCACATTGTTAGATATCCAACGTGAATATTGAATAGGTCAAATAAAACTAGCTTGTAAAATATTCTCAATCTGATATTTAATTAATAAATCCACTTTGAGGTTCATTTTATAAATCTTTTGTCTTACTTGTTTAGCATCATCATGCAACACAATGTTATGTATGACTACTTTAGGATATATGCTAGGCACATCAATATATAACCAAGCAAATAATTCAACAAAATCATGTAAAAGCATATAATATCATTTTTTCATTAGAGTCAAGAAACTTTACAATTAAAATAAACTTTTTAAAATTATAAGGTTTCGTCGACACATCAATAGTATCTCCTATAGGTAGTGTATTATGATCTAGGACACTAGGAGGATGAGGGAATTTTTGGGGTGCTTCTTGAGAATTTGATAGATAATCTAGTCTAAAAGTATGCTTCATCATTTAAATATTAAGGATATAACTACAACCATGACAATCTATCTAGTTAGGTCTTCATAAATTACTTAAAATTGTTCTAGTGATTCATTAGTTGGCAATTTATAAAATGATTTCTCTTTTGTAGTAGATTTCTTTTCGATCATTTCAAGATGAACTAGATTAAGTGATAACTTTTCAGAATCTTAACATATTATGTTCATATTCAGAGAAGGTCTATGGGAGGATTTGGGGTGTGATGGCACTCTCAAAATTTTCAAAATTTGAAGTGCCCATTTTGAGAATTTTGCCTCTGCACTTTCAGAAGTGCAATTGAAGAATCTGCTTGAGTGACCTACTTTGCAAGGTCGTAACTTGAAGCTTGTTGACTTTGGTGCAAAACCCATTTGTAGAAATATTCAATTGACATATGTGAATGTGCATGCCAATTTTCAGCCTCCCACAATGAGTTTTGTCAGGGTTTTGAAAAACAAAGCTAAGGGGTTTTTACACTTTTATGTGGTTTGCAAACTATATGTTTTGCAAAGTTGCCTCCTATTTGAGCTTGCATTTCGCATTTGGTTTACTTTCATGTTGAAATTACTATTGTTCTACATTCTCCCCACCCAAATGAGCTCTATGTCAGTTTTTAGAGTTTCATGATCTAATTTGCTATTTTTAGCAGATCGAAGCCAAATGCAACTTCCCCTATTTTACACTTGCTTTTTTCAGAAACCCTTCTGAGAGGCCAACTTTGAGCATCAATATCTTTTTATCAATAGTGGTTAAAAAAATTTCCTTCTGCAAACGTGCTTAGTGTACCAAGATGAGCTAGTGTGTCTAGTGGTGGCTTGCCAGGAGTTGATTTGATATTCTTTCAGTAAGGTGTTTTCATCAGTTTCAATTGGTTCAGAATAGGCAGTTTGTTGCAGAAAGTCTGAGTAGGCAACTTTTTTGATTAATATCTTTCACTTCGTGACTCCTTTTTTTGAGTTTTTTGTGGAATTGCATTCTTGGACCAAAAGTTTGCATGCCTACAAGTTTTCATGTCTTCAGGAGGTCATTTGCCTAGTTTCCAAAGGCAATTCCGGAGCTAACTTGGCCATTTTTCACCATTTTTCAATATGTCCGAAAACAAATTTTATTGGAAACCCACTTCATCTTTTCACCTCTTATACATTCAAAAGTTGTCTCAGGGCAATTTGGGCATGAAACGTGTTTGAAGATGAATTTTTTTTAGCCAGGCCCTACATGTTTTGCACAATGGTGAAATTGTAAGTGTTGCATTAAGGAAATCACTTCAAGTAGACTGACTTGAATAGGGAATTACATAAAGGGTACACTCACCTTCAAGTCTTAAAGTGAAAAATGAGATCCACTTTTCAAATATGGAGTTTGAAGGTCATGCCATCATCAATCTCAAGCAAATGTTGAATGTTTCTTGTAAAGACTTCAATGGACACCATATTAAGGCATTAAAGAATGGAGGAGTAGTATTCATAAATAGTGGGAAGTTCGTTGGTTTTTGAAGGTTCAAAATCAATTGGAACTAGTTGCCATGCTAGTTTGGGGAGGTAACAATTCAATGGAGAATTAAGCATGACTCCAAGTGTTGAGGAAAATCTAGACAAATTTGTAGCATCACATAAGAAAATCAGAGAGGCCTAGCAATTTGGGTTTCTTATGGTGCTGATAATATGAAATTTATTCCAAAGGTCTATGTTGTAGATTATTTTATAGAACCTCTAGTGATAAAATGAATTACCAGAGAGTGTCTTGAGCCAGGATATTGTCGTAGGGTTTTGGATTTTTACTTTTGGAAGAATAGGCTATGCATATGTCAAAAAATTTGTAGAGAAGAATAGAAAGGCTGTCAATGGGAGCCAAAAAAATTGACCATGGAATATCAAATGGTACTGGTATGGAATCACTAATTCAGGGCATTGTACTAAAGCCTAATGCATGGGGCACTTCAGAGAATGGTCGAATTCAGAGAAATAAATCATGGAATGGTTGATTTCAGAGAAATAAATCAGGGATTGGATTTGTGTCATCTATGATGGATGACCATGAAACTAAGAGTACACATCATTTAAAATAGATCAGAGTTGGGGCTGCGACTGCGTAACTGGAAAATCCTCTCTTCTGAAGCAAAGAATGCAAAACAAGATCAGTAAGTTTTATTGTATGGGAAGTCAATAGAGATGTTTTTCAATCAAGTGGAGGTTCTTGGAGATGTGATTAGGTAGCAAAATTATTACATAAATGTGGAGAAACGGGATGCCATGATTGTGTGATATGCACAAAATTGATGTATTGAGAAGACTTTTGTAGCTTTCAAGCAACTCCAATTGGTGAGGGAGGTTGGCGCCATCAGATTTGTTGGAAGGCCTCAAATTTTTTCTAAGCAAATGTAATTTGCAGAGGTGATGTTTTCTTTGAGTCACGATGCAAGTACATAAGGCATCCATTGCATTGTTGGGATGGATGGAGACATGCTAATTACTTTGCATATGCTGCGCAGCATGGAGCAAAGACTAGGGGAAAGGCTTGAGTGTTGCATGAAAAAATGTTGGCACAGGAAGTGTGGAATGGCTTATGCAGCAAATAAGATAAGCCACCGCGCCAATTGGTGAAGGGTCAATCTACCTATAACAAATAAATTCTTATATCTATTCAAGAATATGCTGGTAGAACATCTTTGCTCAATACTTCTCAAGCAGGCTATGAGCATAGAGGGAGCATTGGAATAGGGTATGGGTTTCCATTGGCATGTAGAATAGAGGAATCTTGTGAGAGATCTTTGTGCAAATGGAAGGATCCAATACATGAACACATGATGTGAAGACAGATGAGAGGGTGAGCCTCACACATCACAGACAAGGAGATGGATGTTTGGTAAGTAAAAACTAGCGCATTGTAAGCTATGAACAAAATGGAAGATGATTGGGGGCGCGGCTAGATGATGAAGGGAGGAGCCATTCACATTTGGTAAACTAAATATATTTGTTGAAAATGTGTGTGAAGCTTCCAAGAAAATGAAGTTGGCATGTGAAGGCCCATGGAATGACATGAGTGCAGAATATAAACTATATGGATGTGTTGAAAAACGAAAAAAAATCCAAGTAAATGCGTTCAAGTGAGGTGCCATTTCTGCGCTTGAAGTTGGAGGAGCCTCTAATTGAGGCTTCACATCTCGGAAAAGTTACAAGCGGCCTGCACATGCTGTGGATGGCCACACATCAGTGAAGAGAGCTTGATGGGTGAATCGGGAGCCGATTTGGCATGGGCCGAGCATGAACCAATTGAGAATGTAGAATGAGTGTAAAGAGGATTAAGGCAAAAGTGTGATTGACGGCTAAGAAATGAAAAATCCATGCAAAAGCATGACATAGACCCCGCAAGGAAAGGGTGATGTCACCATATTTGTTGTGAGGCATGCAAGAAAAGCCTTGAAAGGAAAAGTGTTAAAGTATGACTTGGAAATGTTTTGAGTGGGCCTGATTTATTTCTAAAAGCCAATGACTTGGGTAATGTTTAAAAATAAAAAATTAGAAGGGTTGCCTAATAAAAATAAATGAATAGGTCAACATTTGGTTTAAAGTAAAGTGGGGCTGATAAAGTAGTTGAACAAAATCTTTGTTTATTGGTAAAAATCAGAGAATATTTTATGCTGAGGGATAATTTTAAATGTGGGGGTGTGAATTTTTATTTCTTGCAGGCAATTTAGTAAATGTATAAAGGTAGGAAATATCCCTCCTGCAATATTTAAATGCTGCCATTTAAATGGTAAATGCATGGACAGGGTGGAGTATTTTTGTTCACAGAGGTGAAATATTTTGGGTGAAAATTAAAGTGGAACAAAGTGAAGTAATTGTTCCAATTAAAATATTTGGGACTTTTATTTCCACAGGCAAACTTTTTAAATATAGGCTGAAAGTGAAAAAGTAAAGACATGTGGAGAACTTGTAAGATGGGTTCTTTATTTTATACATAAAGACTTTGTGTCAGGCACATAGATAAAATGTGAAAGAAAAATATAAGTGCAACAACATTATAAAAGAAGAGAAACATAATTTTCACAGGTAGAGGCACTTTCACTTCCAAGGGTAAAATGTAGAGAATCTCTATGGGTTGATTTTTTGTTTCAAAACAAGATGAATTTGTTGT
Source organism: Sequoiadendron giganteum (assembly GCA_007115665.2). Taxonomy (NCBI): domain Eukaryota; kingdom Viridiplantae; phylum Streptophyta; class Pinopsida; order Cupressales; family Cupressaceae; genus Sequoiadendron; species Sequoiadendron giganteum. The sequence goes on along the minus strand of CM021105.1, from coordinate 568,632,334 downwards.
TGCAAAGCAAAGGTAGAATTGGAGGTAGAGTTTTTTGGATGAGAGAAGAGAGATGTTTTTCTTGTTGTTGTTCAATGGAGGATCAAGCTGCCAATTGTCAACTGTGGATGCATTTTAGGGTTGCTTCGATTCTTCTATTTCTTCTCTTCTTCTCTCATTTTCTAGAGGTTCTGAGATTGGGTTCTAAAACTTTGTATGGGGCTGGGTAGATAGAGAATTGTAAATTCTGAGTTATTTCTTAGTTTGTAAGCTGTAATTTTTTGATTTCATGAACAAATACAACTAGTTTATGCAAATAAATCATGAAGGTGTTTGCACATTCATGAATATCTTTAGATTGTCTCCATATTTGTACACATTTAGTCATATTAATTCAATCATACAAAGTATCTTTGATTTTATCATCTCAAATTTCATGAGATTGTTTTGTTTGTTCATTTTTCTATTTCAAATAAATGGTTAAAATGCTTTGAGGAGATGATTGTGATTTCAGGTGTGCAGATGGGATTTGATAAGGAGAATTTGATTGATAATAAGAGAGGGATTGTTGGTGCAAGACACTAACAGTTGATGCAAAGAATTAGCAATTTAAATCCACTGGTTGAAGTCTTTTTTCTGGTGAATTCATTGTATGTGTTTGACTCCATTGCCCAGAATTGGCACTGATCTATTATTCATTTTTATGCATCTCAGAAAAAAATTTAAATGCAAAATCACTTTAAATCCCTGTTGTTCGGTTGAGGTTTAATGTTGTGTTATGCCTCTTAACTGTTGAGTGAGTATTTATCTACTTAGAGTTTAGCTAGGTTTGAAGTTGTCAGTACTCTTTGTGGTTTAATTGAATTGGGAATTATCTGCTATAAAAGAAATGTTAGTGTATATGGTTGAATTAAGTTTTAGACATTGTGCAGGTTGACCCACCTTGGTCCTACAAAGCCAGAAGTGTAGGAGATTTCATTCTTTGACTAAATCTTGTCATTTGGCCACTAACTTTGAGACTTCTTAAACATAGAGGTTGGCTACCTCTTAGAGAGTTTCAAAGCTTAACTGAAAAAATAAAACACCAACAGTGTGCTTTAAAGGGTGATAACCAAGATTTATCGTTGAACCTTGTGAGTTATGTTCTAGAGGGACATTGATACCTTGTTCCTTTAAAAAAAATTATTCATTACCTTTATACCTCAATTGAGAAAGGATTTAAATCCTCTTCCATAGATATATTCTATTTCATCTAACAAATTTATCTTTTCATAAATCTGATCATAAAAAGTGGATGTATAACTGGAATCAATTATAGAATTAGGAGTAGTTGTAGTGTTGAAATCAGATGTTTAAGGAGAAGGGATTGATTAAAGTATAGATGCTACAATGACATTTTTTGATTCCTATAGCTTTAATGGTGATATTTTATACTCCCCAACTAAGATAGGTTTAAAATCTAATGAGCCACATTCATCACCAAAGGTCTTAGTCATGGCTGAGTCACAATCATCAATATCATTATCATTTAAAGATAATGGTTCCACTTTTGAAGATATAATCAACATACTAAAAGATGAATAAATAGGGGTTTTAGTATTAAGGTGACATCTACCTTGTAAATCCTATGTCATATTGTATAATAGTTCCACTATCATTTGAAAGTTTCCATAGGAATTTAGGGTGTACTAGTAAAATATTTTGTAACATTAATTCTCACCATTATTTGTAATATATTCATAATGGGTGATGGGTTCCACTTGCAGTGGTAGAGGTGATTTATAGAAATAAATATTTAATATTGTTTTACCTACATGTGGATGCATAGAATGGGATAATAAATGATAATGAAAGGAAAAATGAATGATTGTTGGAATTCTCCAAGTAGGAGTTTGGAAAGAGGAAACATGTGTATCTTAGTATTCCATCATTTATTACATTTAATATAATATTTATATTGCAAGTTTGGGCACCCAAGTTGGAGGGAAATTATTAAAACTAAAATAAGTGTTTTTTCATATTCTAAAGAGGTATTCCAAGGTTTTGGGATGTTTTGAATGAAGGGTCATCTTTTAGAACCATGTCTGGGGCTTAAGATGTCTTCATAAGTTTATAAAATTAGCTTCTTCGATGTATAAATAATGAGCAATAGCTGAATTGGAAGTTTTATTGCAAGAACAAGGATAGGTTGAGGCATAAAGAGGTTGTCCATAAGTGCACAAGTTATACCATGGTGAAGGAAAATAGGATAATGTAAGGGAGTGCATTATAATATAATTTATTTAAAGATAATACATAGTTGGCCTCTCTTCTTGGTGGTTTTATCTACAAGTATTTCTCCATGTAAATCATGTGTTATGTGATTCTATTATGTTTTTTATTTTTGTCTCAATTATGATATCTTATGGTGAGTTTATTCCATATATATTATTATAAGTTCACATAACGTAGTTTTTATAAGCATATTTTGCTGGGTAATTTTAAACATCACAAAGAAGATGGATCTAGTCATGGTAATTCTATATTAAGGTAACTTAATTTCCATATTTAGATATGAGTTTAATATTTTCATGTTGATGTAATCCAATCCTTGAATCTAATCCATTGAATTATTATTTGGATAGAGATTGAATTTTCAAAAAAAAGTTATTAGAACTTGTTTATTTCTCATCATTTAGTATTAGCATTTGTGGTTAACTAGGTTCTAAGTATTACTTATTTTTCATTTCATATCTTGGAAATATTGTAGAAATTTGTTTGAAGGAATTTGAGGTTGTTGAAAGGCTTGTGGGTCTATAATAAATTTTCTATAAGTTAAATTTATTTTACAAATTTGTGTGATTGGAAGCCTTAAATATTATCAATGTGATCTATGTTGGGAATTGGAAGCTCATGATTATGGATCTTTATGGAGTTGGTTATGTATTTGAAACTTGGGGATCTTGTTTTAAAATATGTGTGTATCATCTTGTTTATTGGTTTTGTACCTTTACCTTGTGGCCATGTGCAGTAAGAAATTGATCATCTTAGATGAGTATCTAGACATCCTTGTCAAATGGGGAAACACCCTTGATTTGGACTAAAAAATGAAGTTCTTATGTTGGCTTCATGGTTTTAGCCCTTGGATACATGAAATCAATAGGAGATAAGTCACTATCCTATTTGTGCGTTATGTGTTAGGAATCTAAAATAGATTGAATAACCTAGGGAGCTTTGTTAAAGAAATTCAAACCTACATAAATTGAAACACATAATAATGAAAACTAACAACTCCAAGAGATATGCAATGTTTGAAAGATATAATATCATTAAGAGCTTCTAAGATGAAAATTAAAAGCTAGGTAGTGAGTTTATATAGAAATAAGGAGAGTATGGAGGTGGCAAATCAACTAATAGGAATTGACCACTAATACTAAATAATGTGATGAAAAAGTAATTATTGCATCCTTTAAGGGTGGAGACACCTCATCACTTTATTTCCTAGTTATTAAATAATAAAATCACTTTATTATCCTAAGAAAGATTAATAAAAGTGTAGGAAAAGCCTATGAGTAAGGGAAAAAAAAATTATTGAATAGGAAAATAAAAACCTACATGAATACTCCCCTTTAGTATATCTTAGGAGGATGTAAAATGTATTGGGTCCTAGAAAATGATGTCATGTCAAGTAACCATGTACATATTAAATTCTCCAAAAGGAAGGATAAGCCCAAAAAATAGAGAGAGAAGAAGAGAAGGGATAAGTATCCCCCCAAAGAGATTCAATGGTATATTCTCAAAAATGGATGTAGAAGATCGTCCATAATCATCAAACAATGTTACTTCACTTAGAAATAAATAAAACCAATATAACCAAATGTGTATGTAATCTATCTCCCATATCTTGAAATGAGTATGTAGGAAGAAAGTGAAAAGTGTATGAAGTCTTTGAAACAATCTCAAGTGTCCCCATGTTCATGATGAAGGTTCTGACAATCAAATCAGGTTTTCTAGGCCACACTACTAAAAATAAAAAATTAGAGATTGATGTAGAACACAAGACAAAGACTCAAGTATATCCTCTAAAGATGTCTCCTAATTTTTTTTATCCCAAGTACACACACTCATTTCTCATTGTAATGAGTGATCATGTAGAGAATGAAAAATAGGGTTAGAATTTTCCCTCACACAATAAGAATCAACTTTGCCAAAGAGAAGATTAATACAATCAATAGTGTCTCCATAAACAAGTCTAAAATTCATATTAAGAGATCATTCCATAAATATCAATCTAAAAGACTATGGATATCCTACTATATGAAACCACTAGAAGATTTTGAAAATGAAACTCTAATCTTTAAAGTAGAAAAAAAATTAAGGATAAAAGAGTTGTCCTTAAAGGAAAGATGTATTTCGTCAATAGTTTAATCTAGATCTGAAATGAGGGAATCTATAAACAAACAAGTGATGTCTAATATAATTTTTCTCTATTGGACTAAATCTAGAAGACATAATTGGCCTTGCTACAATGAATTACTTCAATCTTTTGAAGGATCATCTCTAAAATCTGAAGTAGAAACATATATATTTTATGGGTTATTAATGAACTAATTGTCCATATAAGATGTGGACTCCAAATATGGTGAAACACAAGTCTTAGTGACATCCACAAGATCCTAGTTATCCAAGGAAACATCACTTTTAGATGAATATTCACCATCTCCATAAAATCGTTGGATGATGGCCCAAGTAATAAAAGGGCACTCAGTGTGCTCTATTTGATGTAGGGTATTGTTATAAATAGTAAGAAATATTAGTCGATAGACCATGTTATTATTGTTAAACCATGCATTCTTCTAATAATAGTCACTTGTCTCAAGAAAAAGTCCAAAGAGATAGGGAAGTATATCCTAATCAAGGTAGTGATTCTTTATCCCTGGCTTCTAGGACAAATAGTTCTCTAAATTCAACTTGATAAGAAAAGGATTAAAATAATGTTTAGGAGACATGAGTAACCTCCCGTAAATTTGACTTTATCTTAGTTTTTTATTACAATATGCTACAATAATCCCATAAAAATGAGTGAAAAAAGAAAAGAAAAAAAGAACACCAAATATACTCCCACTCTTTTCACTAGTACCAAAAATCACCCCCCAAAATATTTAAAGGTTGGCACTTTAAAAAGTAGTGTGTTTAGAAATATGTTTCCAAAATGCATTGCTTAATAGGCCCACAATGGCCAAAACTACATATTCTATTAAAAAATGAACTTGAGGAAAGATCTAGAAAAATTAGCTTTGTATTTGTGTAGTTTTCTTCAACACTTTTCCAACTCCTATTCGTTTCTAAAAAAATGGAGCTCCTAGGAGAAAGTTATGGCCTATTGGACACATTTGCAATAAACAACTTCAACCTACAATATCTAGAAAAAAATAGAAAATTCTCTTTTCAACATTTTAGTAGATGGGAATTTCTCATTTCCATCTTTCCAAAAATATCTCCTTTGTCAAAAATTGACATTGTAGTGAAAAGATTTTTTTTGAAGAATCATTGAATTTAGCTTGTAGTGATGATCCTCGTAGCAAAATAAAAAAATTCCTAAACTTAAATCCATTTAAAATGGATTTTTTTTATATGAAAATATGGGTTTTTGGGCTATTTGAGTGTAATTTCAACATCCATCTGGGCTATAAGTGCTCAAATAAAAAAATCACCAAACTTGAGCTTCAAACCCTAGTTTACTACTATATCATATAGTGACCAAATTTAGTGAAAGAAAAGATAGATCTAACTTCCTTGGACATAATGAACTCAACAGCGAGCTTAGATTTTCATGAACATGCTAAAAAATGAACCTACAATACAAAGACATAAAGAAAACATCAAATCTAATATTTCTATCATGCTTTTGATTCTCTAGGTCATCATATGATGTAAGTGAGAAAAATAATCAGATTTTTAAGATCTCACATAAAATATCAAACTATCAATTAGGAATATATGAACTTAGAATACTAAAAAAGAATATTCGATACCATTTTATAAATTTTAAATAGATTGAATAACCTAGGGAAATTTATTAGATAAATTCAAAGCTACATAAACTAGAAAAGCATAAACAATCAAAACCAACAACTCTGAGAAATATACAATGCCATGATGATAGAATTGAATTAAGAGATTCCAAGATGAAAAATATAAGCTAGGTAGTGAGTCTATATAGAACTAAGGAGAGGATGGAGGTGGAAAGCCAATGAATAGGAATTGACTACAAATAATCACCAATATTAAATAAAGTGATGAAAAAGTAAATACTCCACCCTTTAAGGGTGGAGACACCTCATCACTTGATCTCCTATTTATTAAATAATAAACTCACTTTATTATTGTAATATAGATTAATAAAAGTTTAGGAAAAACATATGACTAAGGGAAAATAAATTAACCCAATAGGAAAATAAAAACATACACAAACATTGTGGAGTTGATATATTTAATATGCTATGTGTTCTTAGACAACTTGATCTTCCCATTGGGTTATAGTTTTCTCTTGTTTTTGATTATGGGTTTGTATATCCATGCTTATTTCATTATTCAAATAACATATTTTATGTGAATTTCTACATGCTTAAATGGATTTCAAATTTACAAAGATTGTTTTACATATTTTACATGTTAACTGAAATATGTGATATGTAGATTTGGGATGGGACTATATTCTAGGTGTTTTAGATGAAGAAAATCATTGGTTTACATGGATTATTGTATGGTTCTTATTAATCTATCATTACTCTTATATAAGTTTATTTGGATTATCAGATTTAACATTGATCTTGGTGTTTGAGTTTTGGAAATCCATATGTTATACTTGATTATCACTATTTTGTATGATAAATATGTGGGGTGTTGAACACCTAGAATACTAAGAGACAAGGGGTGAATCAATATTATTTTAAACCACTTAAACATTTAGAAATCAAATAATTATAGCATATTCAATTATAGTCATGAAAGAAAGAAGGAAAAAATCCAAAACCATCACATAACACATGAACACCAGGATTTTTATGTGGAAAACTAAAAATAGAAAAAAACATAGTGAGGATTAGCTCACAATATATTATAAATGAGAGTATTATATTACATAAGTACTCACTACAGGTGGACTCACTACCCAAGTGTACTCACTGCCTACTAAGAAAAGGAAAGAGATAGAAGAGATTGTGTTACACAACCAATTTGAACTGTTACAGAATGCATCTACAATATGTTGGAATACTGTTCCATTAAAGTTCATAATATAGAAACAATACTCTTCATACTAATCTGGCTTAATACTCTTCTCTACTCTGCATTCACACTAACTTCACATAATTCACATTCACTTACTCGTCTCACATTTCATCATTCATAAAATACTGAAAAAGATATAACTTATATCTACTTCATTCATAACATAAATTAGGTTAGCCTTATTAGATTTATCATTCAAAATATACAAAATGTAACTTATCAACTCAAGATCTATCCACACACACTTCATGCCAAGATTCAAATCTCAAATTTTTTTTGAAATAGGTCAACATGGACCTATAATACATCCCACATAGTTGTACAATACTTATTTAAGCTTCACATACCCTCAAAACTATTAGGTTGGTATCGTAGAAGAGCTAATAAAATAAATCTCCAACTATTTACCCATATTTAAACACGTGTACCTCAAAAAATCATGCCAACTAGAATGCAAAATCATCTGATATCTACCAACACAAAAAAAAATAACTCAATTCCAAACTCATCAACTCATATATACTAAATTGGAAATGTCTAAAACTGCCAAGCCAAACTTCTATTACTCATAACCCCAAAACTAGAAACCAAAAAAATATAAAATTATAGAATTAAGTTCTTGTAATAGCCAAAAAAATTATACTAGAAGTGCAGAGAAAAATATTCAATAGTGAACTTATTCAAATCTAATTACCAAATCCCATGTACATATAATGACTGGTACTTGTTGGCACTCTCAAAAAATTTGCAAGTTTGAGATGCCCATTTTGAGAAATTTGTCTCTGCACTTTTAGAAGTGCCCTTTGAGGGGTCAGTTTGAATGACCCACTTTGGAGAATCAGAACATGGGGCATGTTGTTTTCCAAGAAAAACCCATTTGCAGACATGTTTGATTGAAATATGTGAATGTGTGTGTCAATTTTTAGCCTCCCACGATAGGTTCTATCAGGGTTTTAAAAAGTGAAGGTAGAGGGTTTTTGAACTGTTCTGTTGTTTGCAGATTTGTCAGTTTGTGAAGCAGCCTCCTGTTTGAGCTTGGATTTCACAACCAGTTGACAATTATGTCAAAATAAATGTTGTTATGTGTTCTCCATACCTAAATGATCTTGGATGTCAAATTTCAGTACCTAATGATTTGATTTTCCATTTTTAGCAGATTGAAACCAAGTGCAGATTGTTTTGTTTTGCAGTTGCTTTCCTGATAGCCTTTCTGAGTGGTCAATTTCAATCGTTAATATCTTTCGATCGGTGATGTTTCAAAGTAATTCCTTTTGCACACATGCTCGAGGTACTTTAATGAACTTATGTGTCTGATGGAAGCTCACCAAGAGTTGTTTCACTATGTTTACAAATTGACAGTCGGGTGTGTTTCAATTGTTTCAGAAATGCTGCAGTTTCAGAAAAGTTTAATCGGGCAACTTCGTCGATTAATATCTAGTTCCTCGTGATCTGTTTCTCCGATCCATCTTTTTCACTATATTGATGGATCAAATGACTATGTGCTTGCAAGTTTTTATGGTCTCACGAGATCGTTTGATTGGTTTTCTAGATCGATTCCTAAAGCAACTTGGCCTGTTTTGCCCATTTTGCCAAGGTGATAGAAAACAGTTTTTAGTGGCAACCTAGTTTACCGTTCGACTTCAAATGCATCTAGAAGTTGTCCTGAGATGTTTTGGGAATGAAACTTGTTTGAAAACGAAAAAAATTTTAGCCGAGCCCACATGGGGCTCGACATGCCTTGAACTGTCTTGACTTGTATTTGTTATGGTGATGCAACCATGTCAGGTAAATGTTTCTGAGATGGTAAACAAAGAGAAATGAATACCTTCTGGACAGCTTGAAGGTGATGTTGCACTTGGTATCACTGTGGGATAGGGCCATCGTATTTTTGAAAATTTCTTGAATGTGTGAACATCTACATATACTAAAGGAGGAATTGATTTTGTGAAGATTCATGGTGTTCAAGATTAGGGTATGACAAATCTGATGGGGACCAAATGTCAGCATAATGAAGGTGTATCTATTTTGATGTGTGCAATAAAATTGAAGGCAAGTCCAAACAATGTGGAACTAGGACTAGTTCTTGGTTTTGAATTTGAAGAAACAAATAATGACTTGCTCAACAAAGCCAAATACAGAGCTCAAGGGATGGGGAAATGGTTACCCACTAGGGTTGTTTTATTAAGAATCTTAAGCTACATTGTACTATTGGACAGTGAATTGCTAACACAAATCAACATTGTTTAAAGATCCTTGTCTCTATAGAAATCATAATTATAACCCGTTCAATACGAACACACCAAAATTGCAAACTACACATGATGGATTTATTAAAAAATTTCTCAGAAACTTTTAGAAGTGGAAGAGTCTCTGTTAAATGTAATTTTGTGGAGTGCTACAAGGAGCATGATACACACAAGATGGGTTTGCTGACAGGGTTTCAAAAGTTAAATACAAACTTTGTGGGCGCTCTTTGCTCATGTAAAAGAGGATATTTTAGAGGTTTTGGCAAATGCGGTTAGCAGATATTTTGTTATTATGTAGAGGCCTGCACATTTAGTGAAAGATTTTCAGCCACTTTCAAGCTAATTGCGGTGGAAGCTACAAGGAAATGACTGAATGGGTAGCCATTGTGTTGCAGAGCAAAATCAAATAGAAAGCCAATATGAATGGAGATTTTCTCATTCTGGATAAGAGTAATGTGTGGCTGAGATTGAGATTGAGGAAGGTATGTTCGTCCACCAAAGCGTTAGTAGGGCATGGAAACCAGAGTTAGTGTATGAGGCAATGATAGTATTTGGTTTGGACATTTCTTATGAAATGTGATATGCTATGGAGGCTATGTACATCCATCAAAGCGTAGGAGTACGCTAACCAAGTTTACATGGAGATGTCAGTGGTTGACTGAAAGCAGCATCGTGGGCGCGACTGGCAGAATGGAGGAGCTCACGCATAGTGCATAGGAGGAGTGTGGAATGAGCAGCCTGGTAAAGGCACGTCAAACACAAAGCGCAACCAAACAGGTAAAGAGGAGACCCATGGGTGAAGAGGCCATCTCACAGCAAATGCAAAGGTGAGTGGAGCTCATGCATAGTAGGGCAGGAGGCTCACATAGTTGATGAGTGTAGAGGAACGCTCAGACCAACAATGAGGGAGCTGACCGCCATGGATGGCCGACGCCAAATAGAGAAGACACGGAGAGAAACCCACACACGAGATGGAGGTGGAGAGGCCTGCAACAAGCATGGCCAAGCAAAAGGCACAGTGGAAATGGCATGGGAAGAGGAGCAAAAGACCCACGGCCTAAAAAATAGAGATGCATGGCCAATAGGTAAGGTAAAGTATCCATTACTGCCAATGAGGGCCCTCACCTGGAAAGAGTATTCACGCCAAACACAGAGGGGGATAGACTCACGAACAGTGAGTGGAGGGTGCGACCAGCTGTGGAGTAGGTCTTGACATCCACTAATAGACAGGGCCATTGGAGTGGCATACGCAGTTAGAGCATAATGGTGGGGAATCCACGCCAAGTCAAGAAAATGCAAACAAAAGTGTGCTGGGCACGGGAGCCGATAGACACAAGATGTTTTATGTTGAAAAGACTTTAGAAAAGAGTAAACAAATGCAAACAACCAGAGTAGGTGGAAACCATATGCTAGTGGGTAATGAAGGCCTGTGCTAAATGAGACCACGCACCAGTGAGAAGCCTATGACCAACAGAAGGAAGCTCATGCCAGGAATGAAAGGAAGGCTCACGCACCAGTAAAATGGAGAGGCCTCCATGAATATGCATGAGCAGAGCATGGTAATGCTCAAGCGAAAGATGGAGTTAGGGCACAAAGTGAAGGCAAAGAGAATCCTATGGTCAAAATGAAGATGAAACTCCAGCAAGATCTCCACCGTCGCCCGCCAAGTTGTGATCCATAAGTGCACACAGGTTACCCATTGCGTGATCATAGGGAGAGAGGATGAAGCAAATAAAACTTCTAACTTTTTTGTTTTCCTAGCTCTCGTGGAAATTTAAGTCGAAGCCTCCATTTTTAATTTTTAATTTCCCTTTCCACGAGAAGGAAATGCGGGTGGGGCCTGATTTTCCTCGGGTAAAGTATTTGAAATGTGGATAAGTAAAAAGCACCGGGGGGGTAATCTATAAGTTTTTCATTTTGATTTTAAAGTGAAAAAGCATAGGCTGGGTAGATATTTTTATAATCAAGTGAAATATTTCACTATGCTGGAGTAAAGTATTTTACTATGCTGGGGTAAAATACTTTGTTCAAGTGAATTGATAAATGCTTTGGTTCTGGGTAAAGTATTAAAATACTTTGCATGGACATAAAAGTTAAATGATATATTTTATTTTTTGATAGTAAATAAAGTAACACAGCAGTAAGTAAATGAACAGAGTAAATTGCAGCAAAGGGAAAAATAGAAAATAGAGCAGGAAATGATTTTCATGGGAAGAGAGGTTTTCTTTCAGCTGCAAAATCAGCTGCAAATAATGAGTGAAGAGTGGACACATGGCATTTTCCTGTTGAAGAACGAATTGGGCACATGCTGTTTTTAAAATAGAATCAAGTTTGCTGCAGGGAAATGGAGAAGATATTTTGCAGATCACTGTTCAATGGTGGAGATGCTTCCAGAGGGTTGTTCTTGTTCGGATTTAGGGTTTCTTCTATAATCTTTTCTCCTCTTCTTATTCTTTTTCTTCTCTTATTGTAAAAGTTGGTTGTAAAAAAAGGTTGGAGCAAGAAAAGCTAGCAAGTTAGGTTAGCAAGTAACCTAGCCGAAATTTTGGTGTGGAGCTGCATTTCAAATTGTAAAATCTGTAGTTACAGAGGCAATGCAAGTGGGTTTTGTGTCATTCTGTTATAGGATTTGAGTTTATTGGGTTTTAGTGTTTCATAACAGTACTAGCATTTGAGTTTACCTAATAAATCCAGGCTCATTGCTTTCCTTTGTGCAAGTGTATTCGAATTTTGAACGAAGTAATCAAGGGTTATTCTATTCATCTCACTGTTGTGGTGTGTGCAATTCTAATTTTACCTTTGATTCAAAGAATTAATTAAACTGCTTAAATGAGATTGCAGATTGATATGTTTTGTACAAGGATTGGGTAAGAAGTATTGAGCTGAGGTACAAATTGGTGATACTGTAAGGCAGTATAATCAAAGATGTAGTATGCTATGTGTTGAAATCTGATATGAACCATTAGGTGTTGGTGAATTTGACTCCTCCAATGGATATGGCACTAGTCTGATTTGCATCTGTTCTTTGTGATGCAATGTTTTTTTTGTCTTCACCTAGGGCTTGCTACCACCAATTTTAAAACTAATGATTTATCTTTCACCATGAAACAACTATGTTGTAACTATCTCATGCTCCAAGTGGTTGATATTACTGATGAATAGCTTATTCATTTCAGTCTTCTCTCATTCTGTTGAGCTATTAAGTGAGATTATCTATGAACTTTTAATAACATGTTTATGAGTTTGGTGCAGAGATCATAAATATGTTATAGGGACCACCCTCCTGGGTCTTGTGGAGCCCGAAGTGTAGGAGGTTACTATTAAAATCCTCATCAGTTGGTCCAGGTCCTCTGAGCTGACCTTGATTGGAATTGGCAATTCCATAGGTAGATTAGGAGACAAACTTGGTTTACATGAAAAAACACCAACAAAATGGCGACTCTATTGGGGAATATAGAGTCATTAAGGTTTCGAGTTATTTCTGTAACCATTGCTGAAAATTATTTCTGCCTTATAGAGTCATGAGCTTGATAGGTCCATTCTCCTTGTCGGCTGAGTCAATTCTCATGAATGTTGCCAGAGAGTCTGTTTTAATTCATCTTTCAATGTAAGTCTGTCAAGATTTTTCCATACTTCATGCTTCTTTCACAATACCTCACAAGTTGTGAGTGGTGACTCTGAGATCTATGCACATGTGTGCATTATCTGAGAACAACTGGGGAAGAACCCAAAATATTTGCAGTAGAGATGAAGCAAATTCGAGCTCTTGTGATGAAGTCCCCTGACAAGTTGTGGAAGGAATCCATATGATGTCATATTGTTGGATTTGAAGGTGTTGTAGTACTTATGCTAGTTTTTAACGAATTTGACTTGTGAAGAATTTCCAGCTATTCAAATTTTTGTCCTCTGCAAAGAGGTGGCGACTCTACCAAAGAACCTAATGAAGATGTGAATACGGTTCAAGAATCTATAAATATTTTCAATCAGAAGAACCATTTGTAGCTACTGCAACAGTTCCAGGTATTTTTCACTCTTGGTTTTCAAGAAATTGTGTATTGAAACCATATGTGAATGTTTTAGGAAAACTTTGGTTCCCTATTTGATGAATCTACATTATGAAAGGGAACAAAAACTATATTTCTTTCCATACTTCTGAAATGTAATATGTAACATGAGTAGAGAAGTATGTATATTGTGAGTTATGTCTTTGAGAAAGTTTAAGGCATAGGTATTCAATCAATGTTTTAGAATCATGGTTCATTTTGTAAATGATGTAACTGAGAACCATGTATGAAGTTGATACTGATTGAATTTGTATACAAGAGGGTTCCCTATGAAATGGAAAGTAAAAGTATGCAGGGAAAACAAGTTATCCCAAGCCCTCAAAGGGATTTTGCTATTAAAAGATATGTGCCATTGGTTTTCAGTGGTATTGAAGGTTTCCCGAACCTAATCCCTAAAGATGTTAGAAAGAATTTTCCCATATTCATAGGGCAAAGTTCAGAATCAGCCTCTAAACATCTACAAAATTTCATGGATGTGATGGGGGACTATGAGGTAAATCATGAGGATGTAGTTATGAAACTGTTTGTTCAATCCTTGAAGGATGATGCCAGGGATTGGTTTGCATATTTACCGTCATGTTCTATAGCCTCTTGGAATCAATTTATGAGAGCCTTTGTTGAGCAATTTGGTGAAAGGGTGAATCCAAGTGAGGCAAGGAAAAACTTTTTGGAGATCCATATAAGTGAAAATGAGTTGGTCCCTATTTTCAAGCTCCGATTTGCAAAGGCAATAAGAGAGATCCCAGAGTATGTAAGACCGAATGATGTTGAATGCTTGGTCGTATATCTTAGTGCATTTGATAGTAAGATGGGATTCTTGTTAAGGGATAAAGAGCCTGCAACTTTACTTCAGGCATATCAAATTGCCATGGACATTGAGAACAATTTCAAATACTCTATGATGAAAGGGTGTCTAGCTGCAAATGTTGGTTACCCAAGAACAACTCATGATTGTGGAATTCAAGGACTAGGTAATGGAAATGATTGTTAATCTGATAATGCCTCTACTGCTGTGACTTCTTCATCATCAAAATATAAGATCTATTGAGCTCCAAGTTGAATGTCAATAGAATTTGGGCATTGTTGATAAGAAGTCTTTTGTACAAGACTTGTATGAAATGAGAAGACAAGAAGTAGTGAATAAGATATAGAGTGCTACTTCATGTCATGTTGTAACTACAAACTACAAGGCATTTATTGCTGATATTTCATTAGAAAATAGTGACTCTGGTTGTGAAAGTGCAGCCCCAAGCTGTTGTAGTGAGGATTTTTCTTGTGAAGAAAGCCATGATGGGGTTACTAGTTCTGATTGCTTCTCTAAAGGTTGTGATTGCTATTTTGAAAGTGATGTTGAAGCATTTTCCTCACTCAAAGAATGCAACGATATAAATGTTCATAAGTTCATTCATCCACAAATGAAAGAACAAGGAACATGTGAAGAATATACCGAATGTAATTTGGGTTTAGAATCAAAAGAGCATGTTCACTGTGCGAGTGATGCGGAATTTGAAGACCAACATGTGTGTGATTAGCATGTTGATTCAAAATATAATGTTGAATATGATGAAGGTGCTTATAATTGTGCTTATGCTCCTACTCTTCATGTTTATTTGAATGAAGCAAAGATGGAAAAATTTATGATGAATGATGAGCATGATGATAAAATGATAAATTCATTAAGCATGTATATGGGTGAATCGATATTAATTGATGACATGGAAAGGCTTGCTGACTTATGTGACAGTAAGGTTCCTGATTTTGTTGATTTGGCAAATGTTGTCAATCCATGTGTGGAGCGGCCAAGCAGTGACAGTGATGGTGAACCTCATGTTGATGAATGTGAGGTTGAATGTAACTACCTTTTGTTTGATGCTCCTGATTTTCAGAATATGCACATGGACATATTGTCACCACATGTGAGAAGCATTGATGTCCTTGTTGATAATGATTTGTTTGAGCCTTCACTAGAGGTATTTGGTTTTGAAAGGAATGATGATGTGAAAAATGAATTAGAACATTTTCTCAAGCCTGAGATGAATGTATTTACTCATTCCTTGGATGTTAACGATGCATGTGATTCTCATTTTCATGATACCAATATGTGTTCTTATGTACCTAAACCGAAATGTCAAAAGATGGGCCAAGGTTGTAGGGATCAGTACAAGGATGTTCCTGAGTGTGCATCTTTTATCTTTCATGTGTGCCAAGATGATTTGCAGGGAACACACCAAATAGTTTTTAACAGCTTTCAGTTTGATTTGCAAGATGATTTGGATTTGCAAATTGATTATCAGATTGAGTATAATAGTTCCAGCCATATAGCAGAGTGTAAGTGCTATTTTTGTCAGCTAGAAGGAATTTTCATAGAATGTGGCAATGTTCAAGATGTTGAGAAAGGTTGTTTTCTACCTGAAAATGATCCATGCGATGAATGTGATAAGTTGTTGCCACATAATGATCAGTATTTTGAAGGTATGCCTAACTTTCAGATGCATAGTGATTGTGAACATGTTGATAATGTTATGAATGATTGCCTATTAGGAGATACTAGCATGTTTAGTCAGGCAGAGGGTTGTGATCAAACTGTGTTTTCCTATGGTCTTGATCACTATTTTCAAATCATGCCACTTGATGAAAAGTTAGAAAATAAAGAATGTGGCAGTGATATGACTTATCTGATTTGGTTGCCATATAATGAAGCTAAACAAAGAGCGAGTTTCTACTTGCTAAATGGCAGTCTGACACTTGTGTTTGCAAGGTTGCAGTTGTTCATGCTGTTACAGTTTGACAAGAGCAAGCATGAGTTGAGGGGGATCAACTCTTTTCACAAGATTGTATTTGATAGAGGTAAATTTTGACTCCTATTTTTCATTTGGTGACATGGGGTCATCGGATGAAGTTGAAAAAATAAAAGTTGAATTGGGGAGCAGTTTGAAGGCACTTGACAGATTCTGAATTTGGTCTACTCTCCCTAGAGATTTAGAATCTTGCTATGCCCACAAGGGGCATACATCCCCAAATGGAGCCACTATTGGCACTCTCAAAATTTGCAAGTTTGTGATGCCCATTTCGAGAAATTTGTCTCTGCACTTTCAGAGTGCCCTTTGAGGGGTCAGTTTGAATGACCCACTTTGGAGAATCAGAACTTGAGGCATGTTGTTTTCCAAGAAAAACCCATTTGAAGAAATTTTTGATTGACATATGTGAATGTGTGTGTCAATTTTTAGCCTCCCACGATAGGTTCTGTCAGGGTTTTGAAAAGTGAAGCTGGAGGGTTTTTGCACTGTTATGTTGTTTGCAGATTTGTTAGTTTGCGAAACAGCCTCCTGTTTGAGCTTGGATTTCGCAACCAGTTGACTGTTATGTCAAAATAACTATTGTTCTGTGTTCTCCATACCCAAATGATCTTGGGTGTCAGTTTTCAGAGCCTAATGATTTGATTTGCCATTTTTAGCAGATCGAAACCAAGTGTAGATTGTTTTGTTTTGCAGTTGCTTTCCTGACAGCCTTTCTGAGTGGTCAATTTCGATCGTTAATATCTTTCAATCAGTGATGTTTCAAAGTGATTCCTTCTGCATACATGCTCAAGGTACCTTAATGAAATTATTTGTCTGATGGAAGCTCACCAGGAGTTGTTTCACTATGTTTACAAATTGACAGTCGGGTGTGTTTCAATTGTTTCAGAAAAACTGCAGTTTTAGAAAAGTTTAATCGGGCAACTTCGTCGATTAATATCTAGTTCCTCGTGATCTATTTCTCGAATCTATCTTTTGCACTATATTGATGGATCAAATGACTCTGTGCTTGCAAGTTTTTATGGTCTCACGAGATCATTTGATTGGTTTTCCAGATCGATTCCTAAAGCAACTTGGCCTGGTTTGCCCATTTTGCAAAGTTGACAGAAAATAGTTTTTAGTGGCAACATAGTTTACCGTTCCACTTCAAATGCATCTAGAAGTTGTCCTGAGATGTTTTGGGAATGAAACTTGTTTGAAAATGAAATTTGTTTTAGTCGAGCCCAAGTGGGGCTCGACATGCCTTGCACTGTCTTGACTTGTATTTGTTATGGTGATGCAACCATGTCAGGTAAATGTTTCTGAGATAGTAAACAAAGAGAAAGGAAGACCTTCTGGAACACTTGAAGGTGATGTTGCACTTGGTATCACTGTGGGATAGGGCCATCGTATTTTTCAAAATTTCTTGAATGTGTGAACATCTACATATACTAAAGGAGCAATTGATTTTGTGAAGATTTATGGTGTTCAAGTTTAGGGTCTAACAAATTTGATGGGGAACAAATGTCAGCATAATGGAGGTGTATCTAGTTTGATGTGTGCAATAAAATTGAAGGCAAGTCCAGACAATGTGGAACTAGGACTAGTTCTTGGTTTTGAATTTGAAGAAACAAATAATGACTTGCTCAGCAAAGCCAAATACAGAGCTCAAGGGATGGGGAAATGGTTACCCACCATGGTTGTTTTATTAAGAATCTTAAGCTACATTGTATTATTGGAGAGTGAATTGCTGACACAAATCAACATTGTTTAAAGATCCTTTTCTCTATAGAAATCATAATTATAACCCGTTCAACAGGAACACACCAAAATTGCAAACTACACATGATGAATTTATTAAAACATGTCTCAAAAACTTTTAGAAGTGGAAGAGTCTCTGTTAAATGTAATTTTGTGGAGTGCTACAAGGAGCATGATACACACAAGATGGGTTTGCTGATAGGGTTTCAGAAGTTAAATACAAACTTTGTGGGCACTCTCTGCTCATGTAAAAGAGGATATTTTAGAGGTTTTGGAAAATGCGGTTAGCAGATATTTTTTTATTATGTAGAGGCCTGCGGATTTAGTGAAAGATTTTTAGTCACTTTCAAGCTAATTGTGGTGGAAGTTACAAGGAAATGACTAAATGGGTAGCCATTGTGTTGCAGAGCAAAATAAATAGAAAGCTGATATGAATGGAGATTTTCTCATTCTGGATAAGAGTAATGTGTGGCTGAGATTGAGATTGAGGAAGGTACGTGCGTCGACCAAAGCGTTAGCATGGCATGGAAACCAGAGTTAGTGTATGAGGTGATGACAATATTTGGTTTGGACATTTCTTATGAAATGTGATATGCTATGGAGGCTGTGTACATCCATCAAAGCGTAGAAGGAGTACACTAACCAAGTTTACATGGAGATGTCAGTGGCCGACTAAAAGTAGTATGGTGGGCACGACTGGCAGAATGGAGGAGCTCATGCATAGTGCGTAGGAGGAGTGTGGAACAAGCAACCTGGTGAAGGTGCGACCAACACAAAGCGCAACCAAATAGGTAAAGAGGAGACCCGCGGGTGAAGAGGCCAGCTCGCAACAAATGCAAAGGTGAGTGGAGCTCGTGCATAGCAGGGGAGGAGGCTCACATAGCCAATGAGTGTAGCTAAATGCTCAGACCAACATTGAGGGAGTTGGCTTCCATGAATGGCCCACACCAAATAGAGAAGACATGGAGAGAAACCCATGTGCGA
Organism: Sequoiadendron giganteum; assembly: GCA_007115665.2. Lineage (NCBI taxonomy): Eukaryota > Viridiplantae > Streptophyta > Pinopsida > Cupressales > Cupressaceae > Sequoiadendron > Sequoiadendron giganteum. The sequence continues at coordinate 568,613,254 of CM021105.1, read as the reverse complement.
GCTAGAGGTGGAGAGGCTCGCGCCAATGGAGAAGGCAAGGTGGAGAGGCCTGCAACAAGAATGGCCAAGCAAAAGGCACAATGGAAATGGTGTGGGAAGAGGAGTAGAAGACCCATGGCCTAAAAAATAGAGAGGCGCAACACGGCCAATAGGTAAGGTAAAGTATCCATTACTGCCAATGAGGGCCCTCACGTGGAAAGAGTATTTGCGCCAAACATAGAGGGGGATAGACTCATGGCCAATGAGTGGAGGGTGCTACCAGCTATTGAGCAGGTCTCGACATCCACTAATAGATAGGGCCATTGGAGTGGCATACGCAGTTAGAGCATAGTGGTGAGGAACCCGCGCCAAGCCGAGAAAATGCAAACAAAAGGGTGCTAGGCACGGGAGCTGATAGACACAGAATGTATTATGTTGAAAAGGCTTTAGAAAATAGTAAACAAATGCAAATGGCCAGAGCAGGTGGAAACCATACGCTAGTGGGGAATGAAGGCCTATGCCAAATGAGACCACACACCACTGAGAAGCCTGCGACTAGTAGAAGGAAGCTCGTGCCAAGAATGAAAGGAAGGCTCATGCACCAATAAAATGGAAAGGCCTCCATGAATACGCATGAGCAGAGCATGGTAATTCTCAAGAGAAAGATGGAGTTAGGGCACAAAGTGAAGGCAAAGAGAATCCTATGGTCAAAATGAAGATGAAACTCCAGCAAGATCTCCACCGTCGCCCGCTAAGTCACGATCCATAAGTGCACACGAGTTACCCATTGCGCGATCGCGGGGAGAGAGGATGAAGCAAATAAAACTTTTAACTTTTATGTTTTCCTAAGTCTTGCGGAAATTTAAGTGGAAGCCTCCATTTTTAATTTTTAATTTCCCTTTCCACGGGAAGGAAATGGGGGTGGATAAGTAAAAAGAAGGAGGGCGAGTAATCTATAAGTTTTTCATTTTGATTTTAAAGTGAAAATGCATAGGCTGGGTAGATATTTTTAAAATCAAGTGAAATATTTCACTATGCTAGAGTAAAGTATTTTACTATGTTGCAGTAAAATAATGTGTTCAAGTGAATTGATAAATGCTTTGCTGCTGGGTAAAGTATTAAAATACTTTGCATGGACATAAAAGTTAAATGAAATATTTTATTTTCTGATGGTAAATAAAGTAACACAGCAGTACGTAAATGAACAGAGTAAATTGCAGCAAAGGGAAAAATAGAAAACATAGCAGGAAATGATTTTCACGAGAAGAGAGGTTTTCTTTCAACTGCAAAATCAGCTACAAATAATGAGTGAAGAGTGGACACATGACAATTTCTTGTTGAAGAACGAATTGGGCACATGCTGTTTTGAAAACATAATCGAGTTTGTTGCAGGGAAATGGAGAAGATATTTTGCAGATCATTGTTCAACGGTGAAGATGCTTCCAGATGGTTGTTCTTGTTCAGATTTAGGGTTTCTTCTAGAATCTTTTCTCCTCTTCTTATTGTTTTTCTTCTCTTATTTTAAAATTTGGTTGTAAAAAAAGGTTGGAGCAAGAAAAGTTAGCAAGTTAGGTTAGCAAGTAACCTAGCCAAAATTCTGGTGTGGAGCTGCATTTCAAATTGTAAAATCTATAGTTACAGATGCAATGCAAGTGGGTTTTGTGTCATTCTGTTGTAGGATTTGAGTTTATTGGGTTTTAGTGTTTCATAATAGTACTGGAATTTGAGTTTACCTGATAAATCCAGGCTCATGTCTCTCCTTTTTGCAAGTGTACTCAAATTTTGAATGGAGTAATCAAGGGTTATTATGTTCATCTCACTATTGTGGTGTGTGCAATTCTGATTTTAGCTTTGATTCAAAGAATTAATTAAACTGCTTAAATGAGATTGCAGATTGATATGTTTTGTAGAAGGATTGGGTAGGAAGTATTGAGGTGAGGTACAAATTGGTGATACTATAAGGCAGTATAATCAAAGATGTAGTATGTTATGTGTTGAAATCTGATATGAACCATTAGGTGTTGGTGAATTTGACTCCTCCAATGAATATGGCACCGGTCTGATTTGCATCTATTCTTTGTGATGCAGTATTTTGTTTGTCTTCACCTAGGGCTTGCTACCACCAATTTTAAAAATAATGATTTATCTTTCACCATTAAACAACTATGTTGTAACTATCTCACACTCCAAGTGGTTGATATTACTGATGAATAGCTGATTCATTTCAGTCTTGTCTCATTCTATTGAGCTATTAAGTGAGATTATCTGTGAACTTTTAATAACATGTTTATGAGTTTGGTGCAGAGATCATAAATATTTTATAGGGACCACCCTCCTGGGTCTTGTAGAGCCCGAAGTGTAGGAGGTTACTATTAAAATCCTTGTCAGCTGGTCCAGCTCCTTCGTGCTGCCCTTGATTGGAATTGGCAATTCCATAGGTAGATTAGGAGACAAACCTAGTTTACATGAGAAAATACCAACAGTACTAACACTTAGTCACTTTTCATCACAATTGTCTTCATTGGATAAAATCTTCTTGCAAAATTTACCTTCACAATCATCTTCAACTCTACTTAGGACACCCAAACTGATTTTCACTATAGTCTTTGTATTGAGATACAATGTTGACATCAATTACAACATTGCAATGAATAATTATATGTACCTTGTGCTCATCCCATATACTCATGTTGTGAACAAATGCATCAATGACATCTCATCATTCTTCCAACATGGGGTTGAATCTATTTTTTAGTTACTATTGACTAGAGAACTAATTTAGTATCTCTCATTTGAGATGTTACATCTTTGTAGATCTTATAAAAAAAATCATGTGGATTTTTTTTGGTAGGCCATATTCTTGGTCAATATTATTATATTGTCATTCTTAATGAAATGAGAGATGATTACTAAGAGTACATGATATAGTTCATTTAAATATTTAGAAATACTAATGGTGTATCATAAGCTTTGTTCACTTTCATTAGATTTTTGGCAATGATATTGGTTTTGATGCTATGTATAGCTTGGTATTCTCCAAATATGGTGGAACTATGAGAAAAAGGAAGAAGAGCACATGAAAATAAAAAATTCATGTTAACATGGAAGAGACATAAATATCTCAATACTTTGAATCATCCCCAATGTTGAATGCAGAAGACAACTAAGAGGGGGGAGATCTATTTGTACATTAAAACATCAAAACCCTCATTAATATTCAGATCCACATCAAATTTGTTCAACCTTAATCTATTATAATGATTTAGCATGAAATAAAATAATAGAAATTGAAACACATCAACACCATGCACAATATAACACTACATTTACATGGAAACCCCCAAAAGTGAAAAACCATGGTGAGGATTAGCTCACAATATAAATTAATTACAATACTAAATATGATATACTCATTGTTGGAGGGCTCATTGCTAATGGCTCACTGCGAGATTACTGAGAAGAAGAGAAGATTGTTACAATGACAAGTCCATCTCAATGTACCAAAAATTTCTACTATAGCATCACCAACACATTTGTATCCTTTCTAAAGATTGCAGAAACCTTCTTCTCATTGCTTCAAGTAGTCTAAGTCATTTAAGCTCACACTACACTCCACAAATTTACACTTCAAAAATATTCACTTCACATCACACTCACTACACATAATTCTTCATCAACACAACACTCACTTATACCATCCTCAACCTTGAAAATAATTAAGGTGGAACATATCACACCTTAACTCAGACCTAAATCCACTAATACACGCCACACCAAAATTCCACAATCACCGAAGAAAATTCACTATTAGTGTAAACACCCAAGGTTGATCAAACCTATAAAAACACCATTAAACAATTAATTACATTCTTCTTTTAATCTCTTAATACAACATGTGGAAAACAAAAATTACTTGAACACAATCTGGAATATTCCGCAAGCACCCTAAAATTAAAAATATTCCTTCACAAAAACTTACCCCTAAAGAACAAACTCATCCTATACACCCAAATAATATTTCACATACCTTGTGGAGCACCAAACCACAAGAAACTTCAATTGAAGGTAGATATGAATGTTATTATCACACTTGCAAAATTGTAAGACTAAAATCCAAATTGTAGAGAAATGTGGAGCAAAACCATTTCTCCTAGACACCAGTGTAATACACAGTTCACACACTAGTGAACACAAATTTCTTTGCACAATGATCTAAATCAAGAAAATCTAGATATAATACTTATAAACACCTCTAATAAATATATCTAAACCACACAAGTATATCTTCAGCATAAAATAAATGTGGAGAAAAACCATAACATCAATATATATGCGAAAACACCTCTCAACCAGATTATTTCTTATTTTATTCAAATTTTCTCAAATGCACTTGGAAACCATGCACCAAAGACATATTTGAATCATATTTAACACTAAATACAACACAACAACTAAACCAAACAACATCCAAAAATTGAATCTTATCAAAGCAACACTAGAGTTGACACTAGTAACACTTACTAATGACAACATAATGAAACTAATCAAAGCATCATCACAACTTCTCAACCATCAATAGATTTCCAAAAATCAGCAACATAACCAATTGAAATTAATGACAACACAAAAATAATCTTATTGACATAAATGACAATGGAAACTACTCATATACTTAAAACAATCTCCCCATTTTCATTAATGGAAATACATGATGTGAAAAACCACCAGTAGCAAACATAACAACTTGATCACCAACATATTGCTCCATATCAGCTATTTTTCTTTTTCCCCTTACATCATACATTCCTTGTTTACATTAATTTGTCTCTCTTTCTCAACCGACTCTTTCTTTTTTACATTATTATCTCTCCACCTTTTACATCAATGGAAAAGGGAAACACATATAAATTTATTCCCCCTTTTTACATCAATCATAGTTTTACCTACTCACCACAACTCTCCAACATATTTTCCTTTTTATTGCTCTAAATACTCACCCTTAGGAGCACACAATAAAATATACCAAATAACAACCACTTCACATATCCTTTGACAGAGATGACAAAGGATAACACCAACCTACACTAGCACTTACTCCCCCTGACTGTAACAATGCCACTACCTACTCCCCCTAAGAGGTAGCCTCCAATATTAGTCTAGAACAAAGAATGAATCTTGAAATTCACTGGATTGATACATATCCTTATGCATATAGTTTAAAATATCCTTATGCATATAGTTTAAAGAAGGGTAATTAGTAGCCCCTAAATTCTCTTAGAGATACTCAAAAGTATCCTTAGAAAGAGCCTTAGTAAATATATCAACAACTTGATCCTTTGTATCCACATACTCTATCTTCACCTCATTCTATGAAACTATAGATATAGATATAGATCACCTCTCTCTATCTCACCTCTCTCTCTCTCTTCCTTCCATCCATCGTTTCTCTCTACTTCTCTATATCTACCTTATCCCTCTCTACCTCACTCTCTCTCCCTCCCTCCTCTCTCTCTATATTACCTCTCTCTCTATAACCTCTCTCTCCCTCCATGCCTCTCCTTGTCTCTATCTATCTATATACTTATTCTTCCTTCCTCCCCCTTTGCTACCTCTCCTTCCCTATTTATATTTATCTCTATCTCTTTCTCTCAATCTCTACATTTAACTCCCTCCTTCCCTCTCTCTCAATCTCCCGACCTTACTCCTATCTATCTCCATATTTGGCTTGCTCTCTCCTTTCCTCTCTAATATCTATCTCACCATGTTGTCTCTCTCTACTTCTCCCTCTCTATCTATCCTTCCCTATATACTTCTCTCTATCTCCCTCTCTCCATCTCTACCTTTCCCTCCCTCCTTCCCTCTCTCCCTCTCTTTCAATATCTCAACCTTCCTCCTCTCTCTCTCCCATTTTTATCTCGCACTCTCTCCTTCCCTATCTACTCTCTATCGACCACCATTCTCTCTCCCTCCCTCCCTCCCTCCCTCCCTCCTTCCCTCTCTAATATTCTATATCTCCCTATTTATCTCTCTTCCTTCCTCCGACCCACCTTCCCTCTCTACTTCTCTCTATCTATCCTATCCTTCTCTAACTCTCTTTCCCTCCATCCTCTCCCTACTTCTCTCTATATTACCTCTCTCTCGTTCCTTCTCCACTTCTCCCTCTCTCTCTCTCTTTCAACCTCTCACTCAATCTCCCAAACCTGATAACAAATATAATACATCATAATCCGTATACCCTAAACCCTACAAAATCAAGGCTCATCCATATACCCTATACCCTCAACCTTATAACCTAAAACCTAAACATTATCCGTCAACCATAAAATTAAACCCTAAACCCTCAATCCTAAACCCAATACCCCCAACCCTATACACTTAACTCTATACCCTTAACCTTAAATACTATCCCTCAACCCTCAATGCTATACCTTAAACCCTTAACCCTACACCCTCAACCCTCATCCATATACCCTATACCCTCAAAATTATAACCTAAACCCTAAACATTATGCCTCAACTTTATACCCTCAACCATATACTTAAACCATAAACTCTACACTCTCATACCTTAACCCTATATGTTATACCATCAACCCTATACCCTATAAACTATACCCAATATCCTAAACCTTAATCACTATACCCTATACACTTAACCTTGACCCTCAACCCTAAACATTATCCCTCAACTATAAACCCACAACCATGAACCCTATACTTTAACCCTAAACCCTACATTCAACCTTGTGCCCTCAAACCTAAACCCAATACCCTCAACCATATACCCAATATCCTAAACCATAACCCTATACCCTTTACACTTAGCCCTATACCTTGAACCCTGAACACTATCCCTCAATCCTCAACCCTATACCTTAAACCCTCAACCCTACAACCTCAACCCTTGTCCCTATCTATCTCTCTATTCCTTCATCCCACACACTTGCCCTCTCTACTCTCTAACCTATCCCTATCTACCTTTCTCTCTACTTTCATCCTCTCTGTTAATATGTCCACCTTCATCTCTCTCTCCCATTTCCTATCTACTTCTCTATATCACCTTTCTCTCTCTATCTCACCTCTCTCTCCCTCCCTAGCTTACCCCTCTCTCCCTCCCTAGCTCTCACTCTCTCTCTTCCTTCCTCCCACCCATCTTCTCTCTCTACCTCTATCTATCTAGCATATCCGTCTCTACCTAACTCTCTCTGAATATCTCCACCCTTCTTCCCCCCTCTCTCCCTCTCTCATTCTCTATATCTCACTTCTCTCTCCCTCCCTCCCTCCTCTCTTTTTATATATTACCGCTCTCTACTTATCCCTCACTCCTCCACCTCTCTATCTCTCCTTCCCTATATACTTCTCTCTATATCCTTTCATCACTACCTCTCTTTCCCTCCTTCCCTCTCTACTTCTCCCTCTTTATCTCTCCTTCCCTATATAATTATCTCTATCTCCCTATCTCCATATCTACCTCTCCATCTCACCTTACTTGTATCTCCCTCTCTCTCTCTCTCTCTCTCTCTCTCTCTCGCTCTCCCACATTTCTCTCTCTCCCTTTCTCCCTCTCTCTATCCCTCCCCCATATTTCTCTTTCACTCTCTCCTTCCCTCTCTATTATCTATCTCAACATTCTCTCTCTCTACTTCACCCTCTTTATCTCTCATTTCCTATATGTTTCTATTTATTTAGCTCTCAATCTCTACCTCTCCCTCCCTCTCTCTCCCTCTCTAAAAATCTCCCACCTTCCTCCTCTCTCATTTTGTCCTTCCCTCTCTACTCTATATCTCACCATTCTCTCTCTCTCTCACACTCTCCCCCTCTCCATCCTCTATCTCTGTACATCACCTCTCTCTCTCCCTGCTTACCTCTCCCTTCCCTATATTTCTCTTGTACTCTCTCCTTCCTTCTCTACTCTCTATCTCACCATTATCTCTCCCTCTATCTAAATCTCCCAAAACCTATATTGAATATCCAAAACCCTAATCCCTATACCCTACATACTAAACCCTATACCCTCAACCCTAAACATTATCCCTCAACCCTATACCTTAAACCCTAAACCCTAAACCCTAAACCCTAAACCCTCAACCCTCATCCATATAACCTATACCCTCAAACTTATACCCTAAACATTAAACATTATCGCTCAAACCTATACTTAAACCATAAACCCTACATTTAACTTTAAACCCTACACTCTAAACCATAAATCTAATACACTCAACCCTAATCTCTATACCCTATCCACTTAACCTTATAACCTTGAAACCCTAAATACTATCCCTAAACCCTCAATCTTATACCTTAAACCATAAACCCTAAACCCTCAACCCTCATCCCTATACCCTATACCTCAAGCTTATACCTTCAACCCTAAACACTATCCCTCAACCATATACTTGAAACTCTAAACCCTACACCCTAAACCCTCATCCCTATACCCTATACCATAAACCTTATAAACTAAAACCTAAACATTATCCCTCAACCCTATGCTTAAACCCTAAACCTCAAACCTTAAACCCTTAATCCTAAACCCAATATTCTCTACCCTATACCCAATATTATAAAGCCTAATCCCTATATCCCATGTGAAACAAAAGCAAAGTGCATAATACACCTTCCTAATACTAAACTTTAGGAGAGAGATAAATACAATTTTATAAAACTTTACAATTAGAGTTCAATTAAGATGCACGTATGAGAATAACATAATTGACAATAAAACATCAGCACAAAATGAACACTAGATATTACATGGTAAAACCATTATGAGAAAAAACCCACACCAAAGTAGAGATATTCTTTTATTACAGTAAAATAAATATTACATACAAGATATAGAGCAATGCTTTGCTAGGTGTTGATTCACAAAATCAATTTCGGCAACATTCGATTACATTCACTCTAATCAACCCTTCAACTCAATCCAATCATCATCAAATTATCCTCACATTGTTACAATGCATTATAGTATTTGTTCAATTACCAAATGTCACAAAGAAGCTGATGTTTCAACTCCCATAATGAACTAAATAGTCATAAACAACACTATGGCTAAAAGAGGGAGATCACAACAAAAAATTATTCCATGCTTCTACTTAGATTAGAAAGGAGACAAAGTCAATTCAAACTATCAAACAAATATCCTCTGGTAATTTGTTAACAAAGGAAGAGGATATAAATAGTGAAGGTGTCAAATTTTTTTCTGAACTCCTCTTTGCCCTAGTCAACATAAATGCTAACTCAAGTAATTCTCAACAAGAATTGTTGGATAAAATCCCAAATCTCATCAGAGAAGAAGATAATAAAATGCTCGTGAGGCCTTTCACTTTAGAAGAATTGAAATTTGTTGTCTTCTCTCAACCTCCGGATAAGGCACTAGGCCTGGATGGCTTCACGACAGTATTCTTTCAAAGGGGTTGGGAGTTTTTGTGCTTTGAACTCCTCTGGGTGTTTGAAGAATCAAGAAGAACATGGTTCATGTTACATCAATTTAATGTTACCAATATTGTGATTTTGTCGAAAGTTAAAGACCCCACAACCTTTGCAGAGTTTAGGCCAATCTCTCTTTGTAATACAATTTATAAAATATTCATGAAAGAAATTTATCTAAGGCTCCAGCCAACTATTCCAGGTATTATCTCTCAAGAACAAGGAGGATTTGTACCTAGAAGGGAGACGTATGAAGGGGAAATTATAGCACATGAAGTACTACACACAATTTCATTGTCAAAACAACCTACATTCATTGTTAAGTTAGATATGATGAAAGCTTATGACAAGGTATATTGGAAATTTCTAAATAAGGTACTAACAAGGTTTGGTTTTAGTTCATATTGGTGTAAGTGGATAATTTCATGTTTATCTAGAGCCAAATTCTCAAGGATCATAAATAGAAGTCCTTCAGGTTTTTTCTCTGTCTCACAAGGGGTTAGGTAAGGGGATCCTCTTTCTCCATTTCTTTTCATTATAATGTTAGAAGCTTTAAGCAGGTTTATAATCTTCAAGCACAATCAAAGCTTATGGCAAGGGGTGAAGATTCCAAGTTCAAATATTTCAGTTACACACTCTCTATTCATAGATGATACTCTCTTCTTCAATAAGGCCTCAATATTAGAAGCTAAGCAGGTAAAATAATTTCTCACAAAATATTCATCTGCTTCTGGTCAGAAAATAAATCTAGGGAAATCCAAGATTTACATTCTAAACACCCCATAGGTCCTCAAGAAGAAAATAGTTAGTATCTTAGGCTTCCAAGAAGCAGAGTTACCATGCTCTTACCTAGGCATTCCTTTTTTCAAAGGCTCTAATAGAGCCCATATTTGGGATAAGGTAATCAATACGTTAAAGGAAAAAAATTTAATATGGAAGGCTAGATGGTTATCACTCTCAAGAAGAATTACTCTCATTAGATCAATCCTATCCTCCATCTCTAATTATTCCCTTGTTTTTCTCAAAGCTCCAGCTTTGGTAATCTTGGAAATAGAAAAAATAAGAAGGTAATTCTTGTGGAAAGGAAATATTGATTGTCAAAAAAAATCCCCATTGATTTCCTTGGAAAATCTTGCAAGAGGAAAAAAGAAAGGAGGAGTGGGAATTCAAAATATTTCCTTGAGAAACAAGGCTTTTGGGTCCAAACTAGTATGGAAAATGTATACCAACCCCGAGGAAAAAGGTTATAAAATAATGTAGTCTTAGTATCTAGATAATGGGAACCCTTCAAAAATCCTAACTATGGCGGACCCCTGAAAGGGATCTGCACTATGGAATTTCATTCTAAAATGCAAAAACCTCATTAAAACGTTTGCATCCTGGGAAGTAAACAAAGGGAAAAGTGTAAATTTTTGGGCTAATTCATGGAATGGCAATCCCCCTTTATCTGAAAATTAGGATCTACGAGAGATAAGAGCAATATTAACTAAAGCTTGGGGAGAGAATTTGATAGATTATGTGTAGGTTGCAGGGTTTATAAATGGAAAAGAAGTGTGGAAAAAACCAACAAGCAATCTCTTGTCTAGTCAACGGTTGAAGGTTTTCAACAAGGTTATGAAAGGATGAACATTATACTTGTCTGGTAAGCCAAACCATTTATTTTGGGCTACTTCAAAAGTAGGGTCTTATTCTGTAAAAGACGGTTCCATAACTCTATGTAAATTTGACCAATTTTCTCAACACTAATGTGCTTTCAATTTTTGTTGGAACAGTTAAGTACTACCAAAAGCAGGTAGTTTTGCATGGTTGGCTCTTCAGAAATGAATCCTTACTAGTGATCGGTTGGTTAAACTAAGAATTGCAAATCCTTTTAAATGTCCACTATGCGAGAAATAATTTGATTCAATTGATTACCTGCTTCTACAGTGTACATTTGCAAATTAGTGTTGGGATTTCTTCAAAGTGAGGTTAGAAATATATGCTCCACTCCCAAATACTCTGTGTGATATTTTTCAAAGTTGGTCGGTTCTATATCAATCTTAGTTATTTTCTTGCATATAGCATATTGTTCCAGCTATTATGATTTGGAATATATGGTGGGAAAGAAACATGAGAATTTTTAGGAAAACAAAAGCTTCAGATGAGGTAGTCATTATAAAAATTGAGTAAGCCATATAAGAAAGGGGTCAATGCATGTGTTCAAAAAGAGAAACCTATTAATTCATTGTTTACAAATTGGGACAGTAGTATTCTAAAGTTTTGGAAGAATATTAAGATGCCATTTGATGGTAGGGTGCCTAAAATCAGTTCTATGAAAATTAAAAGAAACACAGTTAAATGGATTCCATCGCAAGTGGATTTTTCCAAGCTAAATTTTGATGGGGCAGCTAAATCAGAATCAAGACAGTTAGGGGTAGGATTTTGTATAAGATATCTATCAAGGAACCTAATTGAAACCTCCTCTTTCAACTTATATCAAGGTACAAATAATAATGTGGAAGAACAAGCGTTACTTATGGGTTTGGAACTGGCATGGGGTTTAAAGATGAAAAAGTTACATATAGAAGGAGATTCCATGCTAATCATAAATGCTTGTAGGTAGAGGAAATTATATAGTTGGAATCTAAATTATATCATGTAGAAAATCTTGCCTCTTATGGAAAAATTCCAAGCCATTGTGATTTCGCATAGTATAGAGAAGGGAATAAAGTTGTATATTTCCTAGAAAACTTAGGGTATGCAGATAAGGAGATCACGGTTACAAACGAGTTAAAACAACTGTTTGAATTTCCTCAATTAATTAGTTAATTGAATAAGAGGAAAAAGGTGATTAGGAAGCCGAATGATTTTTAGCACATTTGAGTGGAAAAAGAAATGATGGGAAGGTAAGAATTTTAATTGCTTCTTTTGCCCTCAATTTTCTTGTGGTAAATATAGCAGTTGTATAAAGCTAGTGCAAAAAGTCTAGGTGTAAAGGATTACCAAATTCATGGTTGCACATCCCACTAAATTTCAATGTCATCATGATAGAGAATGAAGATGGTAAGGACTTATTTCAAGGACTTGTTGAGATCAGCATTTGCAGCGTCCACACGGTTTGGGTGATCATTTCAAATCCTACCTCCAAATTTATTGGCGTCGCTAATGATTTTATTAAAAGGTTGCTTTCATCCAAATTTGGCAAGATCTAATGACGATTTGCATTCATTGTTAAAAGTGCTAACTTTTTTCTTCATTATTTGTGCATTGGGAAAATGTATACTTTTTTGGACGGACGATAGGATTTTTTGTTTCCACATTGTTGATGTGCATTCATGTAAACACCGAGGATTTAATTCCTTCAACAAATGCAGGACTACTACATGAGTGATCCTATGGTGAAGGTCTTGTCATGGCGAAGAGTTGGCTTTGGATTAATTGTAGTTAAATTCTTTAAAAAGATGGTAAATGAATCATTTTGCAAACAAATTGAGGAAAGACATAGGGTTGGTGAAGCGTGGTGGGGAGTACTATCAAGCAGCACCAGAAGGTGTTCAACAGTCAAGCCAAGATGATGATGAGGTCATGGAATCTATGGATAAATTGTCCAATTTCACACAATGAGAAACCATTCGAGGGCTACCTTTCACATGATGATCTTTCACAGGTGTTTAGGGTTGATTGCCAGAGAATGGAGGAAACCATTAGAGATGTGCTTGGAGTTGAAGTAACAAGTCATAGAGCACGAAGGCTGCTCTTCCCTTCTCAAGTTTTGTCCATCTTTTTATCAAATGTGATGGACCTGCTTCCATCGCTTGATGATATAGAGGTAATTGTAAACAAATGTGTAATACCACAAGTTTTAGATGAAGCGACATTATTGCAGGTAGTGCAAGGTTATAAATCTTTCGTAGCGGACAGATTTTTTGGGAATCCTTTTTAGAGAGAACACTTAAAACACCGTCAGGGCTTTGTCAAAATATTTGAGGCAGTAAGGCTAGGTATACAAGTTAAGAATGATGGCATTCTTGTCAAGGCTTTGAGGAAAAATGGTAATAAAATTGGGGCATTGCTAGCTTTTGACACAAAAGAAAAAATTTATTCTCTTTCTTTTCAATGTGAACATGCTCCTTATCTACCGACTGTTCCTCTAGTGTTAGAGTTTCCTTTTGAACTAGCACCAGTGGAAATAGCAAAGGCTAAATGGGATGGAATAGAGGTGTTCAAGGAAATTCCAGGTTTTAGGGATCAACATGGTCATCCTGCCAGAGCCTGAATTCAAAAGGAGGGAAATGAGGATGATGAACCACTCATGGGGTATGATTTTTTTGCTAATGATTTGGGTCTATAGGGTCTGCTAGAGGGGCAAGGTGAAAATTTAGTTCAAGGTGGTGACCAGATGGAAGAGTGAGTGTCGGAGCTGGCACGGTTTTGTTTTGTGTGTCTTCAAGGGTTTTGTAGACATGTCATCTTTTTGACTACTTTCTAATGCATGGGGTTTATGTATTAATTGTGATTTGGATTTAAATATTTGTACTTTGGGTGGGGAAATAGTATTGAATTTTATATAGTTGGAAATTTGTAGATTATTAGGTAGGGTATATAGGTTTTTTGATATGGCTTGTCAGATTTCACATCAACATTTTGGTCTGTTTGTACATTTTTTGGGGCTATAACTAGAGGTTTTCTCCCAAGATATTTCCTGATGGTATGCCCCCCAAAGCCAAGATTATGTATTACCTATCTATTATATTATTAATAATATCATGGTCTACCACTCTTTCTTAAAAAATAAAAATATTTCAATATAGTTTCTTGAATGTCGAAGAGACAAGAAACCATGTCTCCCTAAACTCTCACCATCATAGTGATACACATATTCCTCAATCCCATCAAGATGTCAAGGAGACCATAGAACACCTCCTTGTGATACGATAGAGTCTTACTGATGAACCTAGTAGCCTTGATAAGTTTGTCTCTATAACCTACATGTCATCCACATCAATAATGTACAACTGACATTACCAGTGTCCAACTCTATCGATGTATCAATGTTTCCACTCTATTGGCACATTAAGGGGACCATAAACTATGTCTCGGTAATTTCATCCATTCCCACTTATGAATAGACATGATTCAAGATCCCTCTGACACCATAATGTCACCTTAAAAGGTTTCCATCCCATCATTCATCATAATGTTAAGAGAATCAAAATATACTTAGCTATAGCCAAGCGATTATCAAGGGGAATTTTTGTTAGCAAGAGACACTACAATATCACTTGTTGTTGTCATTGATGGAAACTCTAATTGATGATCAGATATGCACACTATCATTTGATCATATTGGTAGACAGATTGAAGATTGACAAGGAATAACAAAGTATTCGGTAACACAAAGTTCATCGATCCACATAAAGATTTCATGTTATTGTTTTGTGTTGTGCAAATTTTGAAATGTTCTTAGGTATATTATCTCTGTTACTACTGAAGCATAGTGTCTCATATCGATTTGTGTGGAAGTTAGAAGGTCTGGTTGACTAATTATTAGTTTTACCAGTACTGAAGCCAACTTCATGAATGAATTATGTCACACATGTATGAGAAGAAATTGGTTAAGTATTTTTGTATTTGTAGATATTTTTTGGGTCCTAGCCAAGTTGTGGCTGACTGTTGTGGATACGCATTGCATATTATTCATGATTTGAGTTGACGGTTGTAATTATTTTTGTGTTTTATTGAAGTCGACAAAGTGTAAATGAATTCTATGTTGCAGATATATATATAAGATCATCTATATCATTTTGGAAGGTGTATGGAGTGTTTTTTGATGTGAATTATGAGTTAGGATAGAGAATAAGAGCGATAATGCATAGTTTCACTTGCGCATAGATAATTTGTGTTGTGAGTGTGAGCAGAACAGAGAAAAAGTATAGAATCATTCTGTAAGATAGAAGATTGAATATTGTGCTTAACCAGAACTATAATCAGGCATATTTAGATGTTATTTTTCTTAGTTCAAACTCTTAGATGGTTTTAATATGATTTTTCTTTGTAAGGTAGTGAGCCTTCCCTTTCAGCAATTAGCTCTAGATAATGTGCCTTAATGCAAATGCATTCCCCTTATTGTAAAATTCATTTGAGTATACTTAGATTAAATTATGGTTTGGCCATCCACCATGGTTTTTCCCTAAGAGATTTTCCACATAAAAATCCTTGTGTTATGGTGTTGTGTTCATTTGCTTCATGTTTATCCATTATTGTTGAATATTGTTAATGCTTTGAAGATAAAGGTTAATAAAGTTAATTTTTTCTCAAAATTGATTCACCCCCCCTCTTAGTGTAGCTTGTTTCCAACAATTGGTATCAGAGCTAGTTCCTCTAAAATAAGTCTAACAAATTTGGGAGATATTGGAAAGTGTTTCAATGGATTCAAGCAGTCTTCAACAACAAATTTTGGTGGCCCTAGATGATCTTGATTAGTCAAAGGCTAAAGTTCAGAAATTGCAAGAAAACCTCTCAAATGTTGAGAAATTCATTGAGTCTTTGAAAGACAAAATCAATAAGTCTAAAGAGAAGAGAAAGGAAATTTGTGATCAGATTATGTAGAGTGACAATAAGAGCAATGAAGAACAACTCAATCAAGCCCTGAAGGCAAAGACAAAAGAATGTGAGAAGCTTACTAGAGATAATATAGTTCTAAAGCATGAGATGGAATATATCATGATGAAGATGGCTAAAGAGATTGAAGATAGAAAGACGAATGAAGAGAACCTAGCACAGTCCCTGAAAGAAAAATATGAAGTATGCAACTAATTGGATGATGAATTGGAACAATGTAAAAACAATGAAGAGGAACTTAAAAAGTAGATGGATGATCTCGAAAATGAACTTTCTAATTCAAATGAGTACAAAGAGAATTTCAAAGCTAGCTCATCCATGCTTGATGAACTAATTTGTAGTCAGAGGACTCATGGTGACAAGTGATGTCTTGGATATGAAGAGGGAGAAAGTTCCAGATTTGAGCAAACAAGATTCAAACAAGGAAATAAAATGAACAAATCTAGAAGGTATCCAGTAAGGTAACCTAATGCTCAAAGATTTAATGGATATTGTTTTAGTTGCAATAAATTTGGACACATGGCTACTCAATGTAGAAGTAGGATGAAACCAAGTGGTCCATCATTCTCAGGTCATTGTTTTAATTGTCATAAGGTTGGTCATAAGTCAAATGAATGTAAAAATTTGATGAATCAATTTCATTAAAATATCAGATGCTACACATGCAATAGACTTGGACATACTGCTAACTAGTACAGATCAAGAGGAAATCAGTGGAACAACTAGTGTAGAAGGAGAAATGTTGTTTGGTATAACTACAACAAAATTGGTCACATTGCTACATTTTGTTGGAATAGAAAAGGTCCAGTAAATCAAAGGAAAACGATGTAGAAGGATATCAAGGGAAAAGGAAAAATAACTACAGATGTGGTCAGACAGTAGATGCAGAAGAAATGGGTGAAGAAAGATCCCTTTGTTGAAGAAAATGTGACAGAACCAGAACTTGCTTCTAGTAATTCCTCCAAGAATTGGTTTCAGACCCTTGGCCTATGGGGAGCTATCAAGGAAATCATATAAACCCATAACCGGTAAGTAAAAATGGATGTGGATGTTTATAGTAGATGCATAGATTCTCAACAGATGTTGTTGAACTCATTGGAGGTCCATATAATATTTAACTGTCATAGTGCACAAAAACAAGGTAACCAAACGAATTAGGGTTAATGCATTTATTGCAATAAAAAGGGTTAGGTATGCAAGTGATAAAAATTCATTTCTATTCTTCACTTTTCATTTCACATTTGGAAGAAAATAAGTTTGGAGAGCTCATAGGCAAGATTTGGTGAATTGAGGCAAGATTCAAGTGTGAAAGTGATTCAACAATCAAATTCTGACCCAAAAAAGGGTTATTTTTCAGAAAAATTTGTGAATTTGTGAATTGGTCAAAATGAATACTCCTGTAGTAGTTGAAGTCAAGGACAAACCTCATCCTAAATTCAAATGGAATCCTTACAAGTCTCTTGAGACCGATCCATTAGGAGCATTTTCATCTATTCTACACAGAGTGTTACATATAGAGGATATTAGGGTGTATATTCATGCCAATATTTAAGAACTAGGAAGTTCTCAATTGCTGAATCTATACAATAATCATAGCATTGGTGAAGATTATTATGTAAAGTCGGAACACAAAATCCTTGAAGAATTTTTATTTACTCAAATTGTCAAATTTATCGTGTTTGAAGAGTTAGAGTGGGTTTGTTACATTTGATTCGAGTCCATGATGATTTTATGTGGTTAAGCATTCCATTTAAAATAAAAAAAGAATCTATCAGTGCACTAATTGGTCTAAACTCTTCTTGTGGACTACCAATTCTAAAGTTTGTGCAAAATCAAATGGTCACTAATGCTATAGGCTCTACATATGATAGAAGGGAAATGACTATTGATAACATTATTGATGTAGATGTCAAATTTGCATCTATGGTGATTGGATACAAGATTTATCGTTCTAGCCGAGACAACTATGTGTTTGAAACAACAATTTATGCTGCCTATCAAATGGTGAAGGAAAATGCAAATTATGATCTTTGTGAACTGCTAAGGAGTCAGCTAATGGAAAATATTGCAAATATTTAGAAAGATAAGAAAAAATATTTCAAATTTGGTAACTTGCTTGTGTGATTATTCTTTTATTTCATGGGTGAAGTTCTAAAAGTTGGAAAGATTCATTGGCAAAAGGGCAAGCCGGTAGCCGTATAGATCAGAGATCTATTGCAAAATTTTGTAGACACCAAAACAAAGAATGTGGCTATCTGGGGATACTTTAAAGTTTTTAGACTATGATAGAAGCTAGAGAAAAGATTCCCACCTCTATTGTAGAGAAGTACAAGTATTCAATTTGCTTCATGGTAGATGTTGATTAGTGTATGATGGAAGTTGCTGATCTGAGAACAATATGGATCATGCCTATGGGGTATGAAGTTGAAGAGAACATTCTAGATATGTATGCACAACACTTGCTAAGAAAACCTCTGGATCTGAAAAAAGAAAGGTTTGGTACCTATGCTGAAAATGACACACAGGTTCACAACGAGCTCAAGAAACCTATGATAACGAAAAGAGTCAGAAAAGAGGTAGAAGTTCTTGTAGATAGTTTGGGCATATCCATGGAGAAATTGAAGGAAACTAGAAAGAAAAGGGAAGAAGCTAAAGAAACAAAAAAAGCAGCTAAGGAGGAAACAAAAATTCAATTAGTTGGTCTAACAACACCATCTACCTGAGCCATAACAACTATAATTTTTGCATGTCATTTAGCTCCTCCAACAAAATCCATCCCTGTGAAAACTGAATCCAAGGGATTTGAAAAAGAAGGTAAGAGGAAGAAAGATAAGAGAAAAATAATCTATATGTTTATTTCTA
This sequence comes from Sequoiadendron giganteum, assembly GCA_007115665.2. Lineage (NCBI taxonomy): Eukaryota > Viridiplantae > Streptophyta > Pinopsida > Cupressales > Cupressaceae > Sequoiadendron > Sequoiadendron giganteum. The sequence goes on along the minus strand of CM021105.1, from coordinate 568,594,378 downwards.
ATGATGAGGAAATTGAGTCTGATGAAGGTGTCAAATAGATCAAGCATCAAGGCACCATGGCAACAAATATTACTAAAGGAAAACCCTTTGATGAAGATGTTCAGGAAAAGAAGAAGACAAAGACTGACAATTCAAGTATGTCAGTTGGAGAAGTTGAAAAGTCTTTAGTCAAGGATGGAAATCTCAAACCTCTCTGTAAATGGTATGAGTCTTTTGGTGAATCTGATAAAAGAATTCTTGAGGAAGCGACAATAAAACATATGAATATTTTATATAAATTTTTGATAGAAATAATACCTAATCCGCCCAAAAGTCTATATGACATTCTAGAAATGAGGAGAATTAATGCCATAACGAAAGAAGAATAGATGAGAGAAAGGATTATTGCAAAATTATATCTAGTGTTGTCTATGGATGACATGAAGACACTCTTGAACAAATCCAAAAGGAAATTTAAAAGAAAAACAAGGGTGAACAAGCTAATGATTGGTCTAACTGATGAAGTTACAAAAGAAGTTGAGAAAATCCTAAGGGGAATATTGTTAAATGATAGAATTGATGTTGTAGCTGAGGAAACACATGTTGAAGTTTCCCCATCTAGTCTGGTAAAGGAAGTAGAAGAAGAAAATTTTGATATAGTTGAGGATTCACAGATTCCTCCTATAGAAGTCAACACAAAATTTCCTATGGAAGTTGAGATACCTAAAAATTTATCAGTTGAGGAAATGGAAATCAATGAAGGCAAATCAAGACCTATCATTGAGGAAGCAATGATTGAAGAAAAGATAGATGATGTAAAGCCAACCCCAGTAGAGGTAAGAGACACTGTTGAGGTAGTGAAGAAATTTTTGGTTGAACAAAACGAAGAATTGGATCCGGAATTGATTGAAGGTCCCATTGACCTGTCTACTTTGAGACCAATCTAGAAGATGAAAGCAGCTTCATTCTCTCAAGCACAAGCTAGCGAAGAGCTAATAAAGTCACACATTGAAGATAGTGAACTACTAGATCTTTCATCTAGAGTATTGGAGAATATAATTTGTTCTTATGTAAAATATTCAACCAGTTCCTCCTCCAGTGATTTAAAAAATCTTATCAACTCTGTGAGTACTCACTTTGAGTCACTCGAAAAATCAACTATGGTGAAAGTGAAAAAAGAGTTTGATGTAAAAAGGTTTAGTGGATTGAAAGTATTGATTGCTAAAGATAAAACCGTTTTAGCCACATGTGTGAAGAATGTACAAAATTCTTTGTAAGAAGGTGGAAAGATCTACAAATCATGTTTATCTTCTAATGAGAAAAAGGTTAAAGATTTGGAAAAGCAATTAAGCACTATTTTTAAAGCATTTGATCCTCTAACTAGTGGTTTTGGAAAGACAGAAGGTGAAGTGATGTCCATTCTTAACAAAATAAAAGGCTTGAAGCATGAGAATGATAAAAAAATTGTGAGATCATGTGAACTCAAAAGCATAATTGGTCCAAAAATTGAGATAAAGTCAAGCGCTCTAATGGAAGGAGAGGACACTATGGTAGTTGGTGATATGACCAACTTGGAATATATAGAGAAATAGTCCTACCTGATCTGTGGTCACATAAAAATCATGGAGAGTCTCAAAAGAGTTTGGGATGCAAATCTCATATAGTTGAAGAAAGATTTTGCTAACAGTTTTTAGCTTATGTAAGTTAAAGATGAATTTTTGTATAACAGTTTTGATTGATTGATACATTTTTGGTATGTGCACCCCTTCATTTTCCATTGATGTCAAAGGGGGAGAGGAGTATAGTGAAAAATGCATAATCATCTCAGGGGGAGAATTGTATTTTTGGAATTTTGGAGATGGTAGTGCAGTCTATCTTGGTACTGATTCAACACTTAGTCATTTTTCACTAAGTGTTGCCATCAATGTGAAAGGGGGGAGATTGTTGGAAAGAGACGCTATAGTATCACTTGGTGTTTTCATTGATGGAAACTCTAATTGATGATGATATACGAACACTATCACTCGAACATACTGGCAGAGAAATTGAAGATTGACAAGGAACAATAGAGCATTCGGTAACATAGTGTTCATCGATCCGTATGAATATTTAATATTATTGTTTTGTGTTGTGCATCTCTAGAAATTTTTTTTGGTATATTATCTTTGTTACTACTGAAGTGTAGTGGCTCGTATCAATTCACGTGGAAGTTAGAAGGTCTGGTTGACTAATTCTCAGTTTTATCAGTACTAGAGATGACTTCATGAATGAATTATGTCATGGATGTATGAGAAGCAATTGGTTAAGAATTTTTGTGTTCGTACATATTTTTTTGGGTCCTAGCCAAGTTGTGGCTAACTGTTGTGGATACACATTATATATTATTCATGATTTGAGTCGACGGTTGTAATTATTTTTGTGTTCTATTGAAGCCGACAAAGTGTAAATGAATTCTATGTTGTGGATATATATAAGATCGTTCATATAATTTTGGAAGGAGTATGGAGTGTGTGTTGATGTGAATTGTGAGTTAGAGTAGAGCAGAAGAATGATAATGTGCAATTTCACTTGCACATAGATAATTTATGTTGTGAGTGTGAGAAGAACAGAGCAGAAGTGCAAAATCAATCTACAAGATAGAAGATTGAATATTATGCTTAATTGGAATTGTAATCAGGCATATGTAGATGCTATTTTTCCTAGTTCAAACTCTCAGATGGTTTTAATCTGAATTTTATTTGTAAGGCAGTGAGCCATCCCTTTGAGCAGTGAGCTCTAGGCAATGTTCTTGAATGCAAGTGCATTCCCCTTATTGTAAAATTCATTTGAGTATACTCAGATTAAATTTTGGATTGGTCATCCACCATTGCTTTTCCTCTAATAGGGTTTCCAAGTAAAAATCCTTGTGTTATGGTGTTGTTTTCATTTTCTTCATGTTTATGCATTATGGTTGAATATTCTTAATTTTTTGAAGATAAATGTTAATAAAGTTAATTTTTTCTCAACACTGATTCATTCCCCCTCTCAGTGTAGCTTGTTTCCAACACTTTTTACTCTGTCTTGTAAATATATGCTTGTCAACCTGACAACACACTTAATGCCAGCTCATGGAGAGTTGATCAGGATGTCAAGAGGACTAGTAATTTCATCTCGATGAAATTCCATTGTCAAACTGATAAACTTAAAACTGAAGCCTTTTATGCTTATCACACTAGTAAGTTTGACACAATATTTCTTAAAATTCTCCCACTTGATGAATAACTTACTAGATCCTTGTAATGCTTGATGTTACTAAATATTATAGGCCCCAAGGCCCATCAAACTAGTGCACCATTTGAACCTATATTTGCTCATAGGCTTTATCAATGCATCAACAACATTCACAAAAGTGTCAAATATTTCTAGACTAACCTTTCCATCCTCCACCAAATCACAAACAAAAATGCACATCAATATGTTTTCTCCTAGCATGGAAATTTTTATTTTTCACCAAACAAATAGTACTCTAACTGTCAATACAAATAAAAATATTTGATGCATCAAAACCAATATTAGAACAAAATGTTCTAATCCAAATGGATTCCTTAAATGCATGAGATACTACCATGTACTCAACCTCTGTAGTAGATAAAGCAACTACAACCTCTCACTTTCTCATCCAACTAACTACACCACCAAACAACATGAATACATATCCATTGGTGGATATTTTTCTTTCAATGTCAACTACCTAATCAAAATACACATATCCACGAATGCTAACTGAACTCTAAGATCTAGTAGAGTAACCATGATAACATAAGTTGTAATTGGAAGTAACCTTCAAATACCTACAAACTCTCTTCACAACATACCAATGTGGCCTTCTTGGATTAGCCATAAACTGATTAAGCACTCCAACTACTTGGGAAATGTCTAGCCTAGTATAGACCATTGCATACATTAAACTACCAACTGCACTTGCATAAGACACCTTAGTCATGTCCTCCATCTCAATAGGAGATTTTGGAAAATCTTCATTAGAAAATTTTATTCCCTACAACATTGGAACAACTCAATTATTGCAATCTATCATATTAAATCTCTCTGGGACATCATTTATATACTTTCTCTAGTTGAGACAAAGTTTTATATTCCCCCTTATCCCTTCTAATTTCCATCTTGATAATATACCTATCTGAACCTAGATCTTTCATTTCAAACTATGTTGACAATTGAGACTTTAATTTAGAAATCATACCCTTACTATTCCCAATGAACAACATGCCATCCACATATAGGGAAATAAAAAGAAGACAGGCATTCTTAGTCTTAAATTAAACATAATGTCATACTTTGATCTCACAAATCACAAAGAAAACATATAGGTGTCAAACTTCTAGTACCACATTCTAGGCGACTGCTTCAAACCATATAGAGATTTCTTTAATTTGTAAACCAGGCTTTCCTTACCTTTTTCATTCAAGTGCTCTAGCTAAGATATATAATTCTCTTCCTTCAAATGACCATGAAGAAACATTGTTTTCACATCCATCTACTCAATTTTTAATTCATATGCTATTGCAAGTGACAACTAAACTCTAATAGATGTTAGCTTAGCTACAGGAGAAAATATTTATCCATAATCAATCCCCTCCACTTGGGAATAAAATTTAGTGACCAACCTTGATTTATGCTTCTCAACATTGCCATCCAAACTGATCTTTTTCTTAAACACCCATTTGCATCCAATAGGCTTTCAACCTTGAGGAAAAGGTACTAGATCCCAATTTTCATTCTTCTTTAATGATGCCATTTCTTCATTCATGGATTTGAACTAGGAATCTAAATAAAACATACACATAGCCTCTCCAATAGGCATAGGGTCATCAATGCTAGCAATCAAAGCATAGGCATGAGTAGAATCCAACATAGAATAACCAAACCTTTCAAGTTATCACTTAGTATGCATAGAACTCCTCACAAGCTAATGCTTAGATTCTTATTGTTCAAAAAATTTAGAGCTTCTTTAGCTGTCCTCACTAACCAATCCACCAGGAGTACATAGTTCATCCTTATCTAGACTAAGAGATATTTCAACTACCTCCTTATTTTATACTTCTTTCACCTCTCATTTTAGATCAATTGTAGAAGGTTTCAGATCAAGGAAGATTACACTTATACTATAAAACACCTTATGTATAATTGGGTTCCACTTGTACCACTTCACACTAATTCCATAACCGATGAAGATACACTTTACTACCTTGTTCTCTAATTTTGATCTCTTTTCACTAGGCACATAAGCATACAAATCACAGCTAAAGACTCTAATGTATCTCAAAGATGGATTCTTACCAAACCACTCTTCCATAGGTGACTTTTCCATGAGCATCAAAGTGAGATATATTAATCAAGTAACATTTCATAGCTATAGCCTTAGCCCAAAATTTCTATTCTAGAGTAGAACTATTTAGCATACTTCTCACCCTTTCCATCAGTATTCTATTCATCCTTTTTGCATCTCCATTTTGTTGTGGAGTGTAAGGAGTGGTTCTATGCCTTTTAAATTCATAGTCCTTGCAAAACTTATAGAAATATACTAAACATAATTCACCAACATTATTCATCCTCAAACACTTTATTTTTGTACCATTCTAATTTTCTGCCAAGATTTTAAATTCCTTAAACTATCTGAAAACTTCGGTTTTACTTTTGAGAAAATAAAAAAATGTCCTCAAATAATCTTCTATGAATGAAAAAAATATAGATTTAAATAATGAAGGAACATTAACTAGACCAAACACATCAACATGAATATGATCCAAAATTCCAAAAGATTTATGAGGACTAGAATAAAATGAAACATGTCGTTTGTTTCTATATATGAAATGTTCACAAAAAAAAAAAACTCAAGATTACAGTCATCAAGCCCTTCAACGAAGATTTTAGACCTTTTTCACTAATGCGGTTGAGCCATTGATTCCACAAAATTATTTTATTTGTTGGGAGCTTCACCTCCAAAGAATTTGTCCCCATAGGTACAACACCTCCTTTCTCTACATGATTTGATTTACTTGACTTTGTAGAAGCACTATTACATTGAACGACACATGCATCCAACTTATATAGAGTTCCAATTCATGTACTCTTAGCTAGAAAATAAATCCTCTAGTCATTTTACATACACCATTCAAGAAAGAGACTAGTACACTAGCATCATTAAGATTACTTACTGAAAGAAAATTTTGAGCCATACCTAGTATATGCATAACACCATTGATTCCCTTTATTCTTCCATTAGGAAACTAAATTCTGACTCTTCCATGGCCAACTATCTCCAGGTGAGAATCACTACCCAGATACACCCTTCCACCAACATACATTTCACCCTTTGACAGCCAACCTCTATCAGAGGTCATGTGAAAGGACACACCTGAGTTGATCATCAAAATGTCATCTAATGCCTAAGTCACTAAGGCTGCTATGAAGGCATCTGCATCACTTTGAGAAGATTCATTTTTTGAAGAGTTATTCTCCTTTTTCTTCTTCTTCTCCTCTTTGCGGTCTTTCTAGATGTGTCTAGTTTTCCCATAGTTCCAACATTTCACCTTGGAATTTTTACCTGGAGGAGACTCTCATCTCCCATATAACTTGGATTTAGACTTTTTATCTTTTTTCTTGTGTTTCTCCTTCGCCATCTCAAAATATTTCCTTCATATTTCTTCTAATAGAAGTGAAGCAACCACATCTTCCATCTTGAAAGTGGTTTTAGTATTCCCTATAGCCATTACCAAGTGATCCTATGTGTTAGGATACAAACATAATAGGAGCATGAAATGATCCTCATCATCTATCTTGACACTAATAGATGCCAACTAATCAATGATCATGTTAAATACATTCAAATGATCTGCAACAGGTGCTCCTTTCTCCATCTTCAAAGAGTATAGCTTCTTTCTTAGGAATAACTTATTTACTAGATATTTCTCTAGAAAATTTCACCAAGCTTCTTCTAAAATATTTTCATTGTCTTCTCTTCATGGACATTTAAGAGAACTAAATTGGCCAAGAACAGTCTAATTAGACCTTTGGCTTTCCTATCCATTGCATCCTAGTCATCTTGTGAGGTTGATGACAATTTTTTAGAGGATAATACAACCCATAAATCTTGATGCATGACAAAATATTCTATTTTGAGTTTCCAGAACTTAGAATTGCCATCATTGAACTTGTCAATCTATATTCATCTGGATGTGCTCACCATATTAAATATATAATAAGTTAACAACCAGAGTTCTCTGCAAAACTCCCATTGAAAAAATATTAGCATTAAAAATATATCCTACCCAAAAGGACAACAAATTTGGTGAAGCTCTAATACCAACTCAAAGGAAAGCACAGTGTGGGATACACCCTCCTAATGCTAAACATTAGGAGAGAGATATAGAAAATTTCACAAAACCTTGCAACTATAGTTCATTTAAGATGTACATATAAGTAATAGAATTGACAATAAAACATCAACACAAAATGAACACTAGATTTTACATGGGAAAAAACCCCCACACCAAAGCAAAGATCTTCTTCTATTATAGTAAAATAAATATTACATACAAGATACAAAGAAATGCTCTCCTATGTGTTAATTCATAAAATCAATTTTAGCAGCATTCAATTACATTGACTCTGATAAACCCTTCACCTCAAATTGATCATCATCACATTATCCTCACACTATTATAATGCATTAAAATATTTGTTTAATTCCAAAACATCACTAGGAAGATGATGTTTCAAGTCCCATAATGAACTAAACAATCATAAACTACTTTTCAATATAGTTTCCTAAACGTCGAAGGGATAGGAAACCACATCTCCCCAAACTATCATCATCACACTGATACACACACTGCTCCATCCCATCAGGAAGTTAAGGAGACCACACAACACCTCATTCTAATACTAGGGATTCTTATTGATGAACCTAGTAGCCTCGATCAGTTTGTCTCCATTGCCTATGCATCATCCACATCACCAACATACATTTGACATTACAAGCATCCACCTCTATCTTTACATCAAGGGTTCCACTCTATTGAAATGTCTAGGGGAACATAAAATATGTCTTGATGATTTCATTCATTCCCATTGACAAAGAGACTCTAATAGTCCATCAGGATATCGGAGAGATGGGATTCAAAGTCCCTTCAACATCATAATGCCACCTTGAAATTGTTCCATCCTGTCATTCATCAAAATGCCCAGAGACTCCAAATATACTTAGAAATATACCAAGTTATTGCCAAGGAGACTTGTTACTACATCCTATCGACATATTCTTGTTATCCCAACAACACACTTAATGTGAACTCATGGAGAGCTGATTGAGATGTCGAGAGGACCAGGAATTTCATCCCACTAACATTCCACTATCATGATGATAAACTTGAAACCAAAGCCTTTTATGCATATCACACTAGTAAGTTCGAGGCACTATTTATTAACACTATACACTTAACCCTATACCCTCAGCCTTGAATAGTATCCCTCAACCCTCAACCCTATACCTTAATCCCTAAATCCTATACCCTCAACCCTCATCCCTTTACCTTGTTGGTTCCCCAAATCTGCAATCAACTTGAATTATAAAGGGATCCCAGGCCTTATGGTCAAATTGAAGGAGATATTTGGCCAATGAATGGGAGATTGGATTAAAACACTTTCCCCCTTGCACTTTGGGTTTTTTGAAACCTAGGATGATGATCCTAACAGTGTGTTTGTAGATACTTGTGTGCCAAAGTATCAAATACACCATGAAAAGATGATTCTCTTAAAATGGTTTAAAAATAAAAATACCCTAAAGACTTGGTTGACCTTAGTGGAAATATCTAAATTAAACATGAGAGATATCATTTATTAAGGCTCAACACATAAACATATAGAGATTGATAAGTAAAAATAATTTTAAATTATTATTATCTGATGAATTAACCAATGAAAGGTAACAAGAATAACACACTTAGATTATTGCCTCATCCTCATAATAGAGTCAATTACAATACATATACAACCTGATAACAATTCAACACATGACATAAATTAAGCTTTGAAGATACTGCATTACACTATTTCAACATGATGATCTCAACCACCATTTGTTATATAAATCCTAGCACTCAATTTAATCTAAACCAGTAGCTTCACTCAAGAATTTACATTAATTATTTAAATTGACAAGCAAGAACAAAACCACACATCCATTGGGAATGAATGGAGACAAATAAAATAACCCTTGATTATGTTATTCATAGCTTATAAAACTGGTACATAGGAGAGAAAATGGCCATGAATTTACAGTGTTCAATATTATTTTGCCAGTATTAATATCAAAAATACATATGTATTGGCATACCCCAACCTAAGACAAAACCCTAGAATTCCATGTATTCTCATTACAACATTCTTCATGATTAATTACAGAACAACCAACCTCTAGAAATGGAGCAGAAAATAGAACTTAAAGGAAAATAGAAAACCGTAAATAGAGATCAAGAATAAACATCTAGCAACATTCAACTCCATCGATCAGTAACTACCCACCACTTGAAGAAAATCCCCATCCTACAATCTATTTTCTTGCGTATTCATTCACCTGCCCTACAATAGAAAACTATTCTTTACTATGAAAATCCATCATTTATCTTCATTCACTTATACCCACAACTTAAAATACTCTATTTGTGAAATAATAAAAACCTTCGTGAACCCTTCCTCATCTACTATTATAAAATCCTCCCACCTATGCATTTACCTTTCACTACCTATCACTTATAATTTTTATTTTAATGTGAAGGCTTTAATCATTTCCCCCAAGTTGTAGAAGTTTCCACTACCTATGTATTTCACATTTAACATTTCACATTTTTCTTACCAACACATACAAATGAGTGCTTTAATTAAAATTTATTTGGTTCATGAAGGAAAACAACTACTCGGGCACCTTTTATTTAGTGAAATGTCAACATTAAAACTCTTTGTAGCTAATTTACTTGATGCAACTTTAATTATTTCAATGCTTTAAGCCAGTCACATTGTGAGTTCCATGTCACCAAGCATAAAATAAGGCATTTGATGAGTCTTTATCGAACCTAAGTGCATCCCTTGAAAATCAATTTTAAACTGAAATGGAACATATTTTGATCATGAGTCATGGCTTCCTCACATAGATATGCATCCACATAATAAGGGTACCCTAATAATATTAGCCCAATAAAAGATATTGTGTGTTCAGTATCATGTAGTTGTTCAAACAAACAAGAAAGATTAAACAGTGTTGTGACTTTATCCCATGGTAACTCAAGTCATTACCTAGTACAATTCGATGGAAGAAGTCCGTACATTTAAAAAATTTGAGGTTTTGGATGCTTATAGCCACTCATCACTCTTTTTGATGAAGGTAATTCTTCCATAACATGTCATAGGTTTTTCCATAGGGTTGTATTTTTATGTACTTGGGTTTGTTAGATCATGCACTTTAGTATTCTGGTAAGAAAACCTTCAATCATATGTAGCTATGTACATGGTTTTCTCATCATACCTAATTTGGGCCAAGTTAGCAATCAACACTACCCATACATAATATCCTGGTTAAAAATAATTTTCTACAACAAGCCCTCTTAAAAGGTTGTCGTATGAAACTTGAACCATGCTCATCTTTTAAATCTTGTACTTGAACAAAAAATGGACCTTGCATTGCACTTAAAATATCAAAGGAAAATATGATTGTGTACCCCTCCTTATGCTTCCCTATTCAAAAAAATTAACTTGAAGTGACTACCACAATTACATGCTTGTGCTCTTTCAATTCAAGGCATATTTTACTAAGCTATAAAAGCTTATCATATCTTATTAAGCTTCCTCAAATTGTGTGACACATGTCGGGTCCCCTTATGGGCTCATCTTAAAAAAAATCATTTTGAAACAAATTTTTATCCTAAATTGATATGAGGATACCTCTGAAAAAATTAATTGGGTAGATATAAAAATCCACTTTCATGCACCTTGCATGGTAGTCAAAGCAGGTTAAGTGGCCTCTAGAATCACCTTAGAAAACTAGTCAAACCACCTGCTGAAGTTATGAAAATGCATAGACATGCAAAAGTTTTACCCAAGAACTCAATGCAATAAAAAAATTGGCAAAATAGATCTCGAGGTTCAAGATATTGAATTCCAAAGTGGCTCACTCAAACTTTTCTGCAACTGTACCTATCAAAACCAACTCGAGCACACCAAGTCACCTCCTTGGAAAATAATCAAATCACCTCTTGGGAAGCTACCACTAGAAAAAATAGATCATTTAGGTCCATTGAGCATATATGGAAGAGGATTATTTTCCAATCCATTTCCTTGCAAAATATTAAAGGTCAAATTTGACCTCAAAACATTCTAGAAATGTAGATTTAAAAACAGAACAAACCGCATTTTCTTTTGATATTGAAAAAATATCAAATATGATCTTGAGATTCTAAAACTGAACCAAGGAGAATATGAATATGAGGGTGATACAAAGCACCACTCCATTTTCAATGTTGATCATCAAGCTATGAAGTATTAGTCTAAATAGGAGGCCACTTCGCAGGCCTAAGAGTATGCAAACAACAAAACAGTCCTAGAACCTTCCAATTTTCCATTTCAAAACCCTTTACAAACTCATTACAAGAAGATAAAATCAAACATACATGTTCAAATATGATAAATAAATACACTCACCAAGTGATTTTCCATGAAAGAAAATGGGCTCTGAATTATGACCCTCCAAAGTAGGTCACTAGGGCAGATATTTTAGGTGCATTTCTAAGTGTGCAAACCAAATTTTTCATCATGGGCACTTAAAATTTTGAGAAATTTTATAGTCTCAACAACGGCTCTTTCTAGGGACATTTTCTCCTCATTGAATAGAGTGAGATTATAGAATCCTCTAGAAGCATAGATCAATTGCCAGAATCAATGGGCAGCGAAGTGCCTTTAAATTCATTTTTTTTAAACTTCATTCGGTGGCCCCAAGATACCAAATGGAAAAGGAGAAATGGTGTTTACCTCTATCAAAAACCAATCTGCTAAAAGAGGTGATCTCCTTTAATCCATACTTGCCTTTGTCACACCACAACAACATGAGAAACTTCACTCCTACAAAAACAAATGTTAGGTTTCCTTTGAACAAGCGAGAACTTGCTCCTTGTTTATCTTTACTATCACATGGAAACCAAATTGGATAAGCCACATCACTATCACTCATTTCATTTTTTTATTTTGTGGCAAGTGACAAAACATGAGGACAATAATCAAGATGATATGAAGGCACAATCTTATCACATTTCATAACCCCATCATAATGATTGGGCTGAGAAAAGATATCATCCCTCATAAAAAATGTGCAATCCTCCTATGTATTAAGCAAAGAATGCTCACACATCAGTAACTCCTTCAATTGAATTGCATCATAGGTGAGTTTATCATCATCCCAACAAAACATCCTAATCACATTACCATATATCCCAAAGTATTGAAAATTAGACTTATCAACATCCACAAGTCCATTGTCCACATTCAAATCATAGCATTCAAAAAAGATGTCATCCTCCCAAACAATGTTTCCCACTATCAACATTCATCATGTCATCACACATAAAATCTTCAAGTGCAGGTCCATATGATTCAGGACCTATGTTTGCAATAAAATCCTCATGGTGAGTGTTCAGAACACATTCACTATTGCAAGGAGTATCATAACCATCATTACCTCCTATTGCATCAACATGAAAATTTGAAGCATACTACTTGAGAAAGATTGTGAGATGTAGATCCATAAAAAAATTCTCATATGCATCCATGTGATTGACACAATCACATTCTTCAAATGAAAATTCATCATAAAAACTATCATTAGTTGTACCAATATTTATATATAAACTTTCACTTTCATCATGTACAATTTCATGTATCCTATCCTCATGCAAACATTCAGGGATAAATTCAAAGCCAACAAAAGGAGTAGAAGAAGGTAGAGCAACAAGAAAAATAGGAGTTCCCTACTCATCATTATCAACATGTGCATCCTCCTCATAACCAACTACTTGAACTGATTCATCCAATGAACCTCTTGCATACATATCTCCTTTATTCATACTACTGCAACAATCAGCAGGGCTACATTCTTCACTGTCAAACTAAAAAACATCAATGGTTTCTTCATTGAAGCTCCTTGTGGTTGATCTTTCCAATTGAATTTAATTTCACTCCTTGTCATTTGCATTAGATATATTTGGGTATGTGGAGGATCATCATGGAAAAAATAGGCCCTTAAGTGGCAATAAAATTTTGAAAATTAGAGTTCGGAAACTTGATGTAAAAATTTAAATAAGTTATCTATATTATTTCAAAAATATGTATTAATAGAATCTATAGAAAATTGAATGTAGTTTCTGAACTACTAGGTTTATTTTCATTTTTTAAAATCTATTTGGTGAAAATTTGAAATTTCAATGTAGTAGTACTTAAATTTCAGGGAAAACATAAGTAGGTGTCTGTCAGACCACCCTAACCACAATAAAATGATAATATTTTCTTATAATATTTTAGATATAATTAGGGGACTCATGTTCCGATGTGATGCATATTTTTTTGTAATTTTTTTCCAAGTAAATAATTAATTATTAATTTTTTATTATAAATTTTTAAAAATATAAAAACTCGTATATCTGACCACCTTAACTTGGTCAAAAATTCATGAAATTCATTTTTTTTTTTAATCCTATAGTATGCAAAGCATAGAATGTGAAGCATCTTTTGGATTCAAAAAATATGATACCATTTGAAAGCTATAGATGTTTTTCAATCAGCCTATCAATTAGGACTTTAGTTGTAATTCAAATAGAAAATGAATAATAATTATTTATTAAATTCAAACTAAAGCATAATTTATATTGGTGGAAAGCTGAGAATCTCCTTTAAAAACCCTTTTTTGTTTCATCAATTTTGGGTAAAAAAAGGTCATCAGCCACATGGGCCATCATATCACTTAGATATCGCCACTTTTTGGCCCATCATGATCTTGCACATACCCATTTACATTTTGAAAAGCATTCCTCAAATCAGCAGGATCCTTTGTCTCATTACCATGAAAAGTTTCATTACACTCACTTGTAGTATTGACATGACCAACTGTACAATTACACTATTGATCACACATTTCTTCTTCAAATAAGATATTCAATTCATATTCACTATCTAGTTCTTGTGAGCCTTCAAAAGTATTGTCATCATCTTTATTTAAACATTTCTCACTTAAGGAAATCAATTCTATCACTTCCTCTTGAGAGGAATCATAGTCACTAGGGCTACAAAGAGAATTATAATGTCCTTGATCATCTGGACAAGAATTTGTTTCACCTGGTTGCACATTTCTATCCACAACACTAATGTTGTCACCATGAAAACATGAAACTTCAAAATAAACATAATCTTCAGCTGTATATTCAAAGTCAATAGAGGAGAAGATACTTTCAATGTCATCCAAATCATTGTAGCCATCCTTTGGTATAGAAAATTGACCCCCCATTTCCATATTCTCAAAGAAAATAGGAATGAATTTGCATGCTTCATCATGTCTTACATCTTCACGATTATGGCTGCAATCTTCATCTTCTTATACTTCCTCCATGGGTTTTTTAGAAACAAACTCCTCACCACAAAATGATGCATTATCCTTGTCTTTTACTATACCATCATCACATAGTCTATTCAATATATGACTTCCATATTTCTCTATCATTTCTTCAATCACTAAAATCCATTGATATATGCATTTAAGATTAGGGGGCTTCATGTGAGCTGACATGATACTCAGACCTGTCTCACAACTCTCACATAAAAAATTGATGTAAAATGATTCATTATGCCTATCTGATTCTGGTATATCAAACAAAAATTTCATGAATCTGTCATGAAATTCATAGGGGGATTCATCCTCAAATATTTCTATATCACACAATGCATTAATATATGATATGGATTCAACTTTATTCTTATATTTTTCTTCAAATTCTTCTTGGGTATGCAAATTTCTATCCTTAAATAGGCACTCACTACCTATTGGTTCTTCTTCAAAGTAATCAATGAAATCTATTCTGAGCTCATGCCATGAATCTATTGAATGCATTGGTAAATAAGAAAACCAAAATTCAAAAATACCTTCTAAATTTCTTACAAAAAACTTCATGATAACATCCTCTACTATTATTTGGCAGTCATCCATCAAATCAATGAATTCCTATACATATCTTGATGTTGATTCTTCAAGATCTCCTCTAAACTTAGGAAAAAATTCATTAATTCTTCTTGGGATAGAATGTGGCTAACCTTGGATTTTACTAAAATCTAAAGGGTCATATCTTTCACTAGTGAACACCTTACCTTGAGGACATGACTATGTTCTAGGCATGATATTATAGCTTGTAGAGGGATAACTAGGATAGAAATACATGTTTGGAAATAAAATTTATTCCCTCTACAACTATTCAATTCCAATATCCCTTTATTGTAGTGCTCAATTTCACTAAATAATGGAATCAAAGTTTTCTAGGACCTTCAAACAAAAAAATACTTGGTTATGTTGCAGCTGCTACAAATCCTTCTTTCTAACCGAAAACCTTTGTAGATCTAACACTTTCCTCACATCTTCATCAAGTTCTTTTCACAGAGTCGCCACCTCTCTTCATAGAGGACTGAACTTCAAGAAATATGATGCTCCTTCAGATATGCATTTCCTTCTGAGTTCCTTTCACCAGTAGATCACCATAGATGGTGAAACTTTCAAGTTCACTGCAACAATTTCTTTCTCCATGTATGAATTATTTCAATATTTGAACCAAGTTCTCAGATCAAGAAGTAATATGAATCTGTGATAGGAAAATCTAAAACTGGAGATTCAAATTTTTTCCCTAGTAGAGATGCCAATCTGTTGTTTCCCCAAATCTTTAATCAACTTGAATCCGAAAGGGTTGTTAGGCCTTATGGTCAAATTCAAGGAGAGATTTTTCCAATGAATAAGAGATTGAAATAAAACACTCTCTCCCCTACACTTTGGGCTCTATGAAACCAGAGAGGGTGATCACAATAATTTGTTTGTAGATACTTGTGTGCCTAATTATCAAATACACTATAAATAGATGATTCTGCTAAAAATGTTAAAGAGGCACAATACCCTAAAGACTTGGATGACCTTCATGGTAGTATCCAAATTAAACATGAGAGATATCATTCATTAAAGCTCAACACACAAACATACAAATATTGATAAGTAGAATTGATTTTAAATTATCATTAGTTGATGAATTCACCAATGAAAGGTAATGAAAATAGAAAACTTAGATTAGTGCCTCATCCTTGGAACAAAGTCAATTCCAATACCTATACAACCTGATAAAAATTTAACACATGACATCAATTAAGCTTTGGAGATACTACATTTTAGTATTTCAACATAATGATCTCATCCACCACTTCTTATCAGAATCCTAGCACTCAATTTAATATAAGTTACTAGTAGCTTCTATCAAGCATTTACATGAATTCTTTAAATTAAAAAGTAATAAAAAACCACACTTCCACTGGGAATCAATGGAGACAAATAAAATAACCCTTGATTATATTATTCATAGCTTATAAAACCAGTAGATAGGAGAGAAAATGGCCTCAAATTTGCACCATTTAGTATTTTTTTTCCAATATTGTTATCATAAATACATATGTATTAACACAACCCAACCTTAGACAAAATCATGAAATGCCCTGTATTCTCATTACAACATTCTTAGTGATTAATTACAGAACATCCAACATCTAGAAATGGAGCAAGAAAGAACACTTAAAGGAAAATGCAAAACCCTAAATCGAGATCAAGAATAGACATCTAGCAAAATTTAGCTCCATTGATTAGTAACTACCCACCACTTGAAGAAAATACCCATTCTGCAATCTATTTTCCCACTTCTTCATTCACCTACCTTGCAAAAGAAAAATATTCCTTACCATGAAGAGCCATCATTTATATTCATTCAATTTTACTCATAGCTGAAAATATTTTTTTTTTCTGAAAGAATAAAAGCCTCTGTGAACCCTTCATCATCTACTGTAAAAAAGAACTCCCACATATGCATTTATCTTTCACTACCTAGCACTTACAATTTTATTTTTAATGTGAAGGCTTTAATCATTCTCATCGAGTTGTAGAAGTTTGCACTACCTGTGTATTTCACATTTAGCGTCTCATGTTTTACATACCATCACATAAAAATAAAGGCTTTAATTAAAATTTATTTGGGCCATGTAGGAAAAAAACTACTCAGGCACCTTTTATTTTCATACGATGAAGAATTTTAATTATTTTTAGCAGTTGTAAGAAGCCATACGACTTGTGAAATCTCTATTTTATTCACCTTTCCAACATTTAATATTTTATCAAAAAATAATGTTGGGCCTCTAGTATGGGTCCCACTACCATCTCACACAAGCCTCACATCCAACATTGCATATCTCTAATCCAATGAGGAAATGGACATAGCTATTAGTGATAGGAAATAGGGAGGATGTAGTATCACTCATCACCAATACAATGAGCAAAAAAATTTTGAAAATCATGATGGGCAATAAGAAAGGCATACCATCGCACCATCATGGATGTGATGAAAGAAGGGAAAATGAAAATAACAATGGGTGAAGTTCCTCCTCCATTTTTCAAGCTCCACTGCAAGCCTAGCAACATTAGGAAAACGTTCACAATATTTAATATGCACTTCAATCTTCCTCTCATCAAAACCATACATACATGAGCTTGCCACATTGATGTTTTCTTGAACACACAATGCATTCCTTAATTCTTAATGCTACTAGATTAACATTATCAGCACATTCTTGCTATTGAAGTGTTGAAATTGAATTTTTTTGCATCACATCTCAACATCACAACATAATATGTGATCTGAAGGTGCCTGATATACTACACTTAGTAATTTTTACTTACAATCATGTCACAACCTCACTTATGATGCATTCGGGCTAGACAACAGGAAACTTTGGTGGCAACCAAAGTAGGGTTTCCAAACAATTTTCATATAGTTTCATAGAAAGCACAAACTACTCTTGCATAGGGGAAACATGTGCTAAGTTTCCCTCACATCAAGCCTCTAAAGGAAGATGTTCCCACAACAACTTCTTTAACTAGGGTAAAATATCTTTTGCAGCATCAAATGAACCTCTTTCACCTTGAATGGTGGCTGCCCAATTTGTAGCATGAAAACTTCATTACCTTCACACCAAAACTTCAAAATATAATCTTTGAGCCTCCTCAAAATTAACTGATGTGTTGCTTGGATCTCTTCTCCCATTGCGTAAAACTACAAAGTAATTCCAATGTCAAAATGAAATTTCAACATTAAAACTCTTCACATCTAATTTACTTGATACAACTTTAATTATTTCTCTGCTTTTAGCGAGCCACAATGTTAGTTCCATGTTTCCAAGCATACAATAGGGCATTTGATGAGTCTTTATCCACACTAACTGCATCCAAAATCAATTATAAACTAAAATGGAATACATTTTGATCCTGAGCCATGGCTTCCTCACATAGATATGCATCCACATAGTTAGGTAACCCTAATAATATTAGCCCGAGAAAAGATTTTTATTTTTTCAGTATCATGTAATTGCTCAAAAAACCAAGCAAGATTAAACAGTTTTGTGACTTTATCCCATGGGAACTCAATTCATTGCTTACTACAAGTCGATGGAAGGATTCCATACACTCAAAATACTCAAAGTTTTGGATGCTTATAGTCACTCATCACTCTCTCAAATGAAGGTAATTCTACCACAATGTGCTATAGGTTTTTCCCCAAGGTTGTATTTTCCTACACTTGGATTTGTTAGATAATGCACCTTAGTATTCAAGAATGAAAACCTACAATCATATGAAACTATGTGCATGGTTTTCTCCTCATACCTAAGTTGGGCCAAGTTAGCAATTAGCATTGCCCATACACAATATCCTGGTGCAAAATAACTTGCTGCTACAAGCCCTCTTAAAATTTTGTCTTGTGAAACTTGAACCATTCTCACCTTTTAAACCTTTTACTTGAATAGAAAATGGACCTTGATTCGCACTTAAAATATTGAATGCAATTATGCTTGTGTACCCATCATTATGCTACCCTATTCAAAGCAATTTACTTGAAGTAGCTTCCACAATTACATGTTTGTTCTCTTTCAATTCAAGGCATATTTTATTAAGCTATAAAAATTTATCATATATTAAGCTTCCTCAAATTGTGTGACACATGTCGAGTCCCCTTTTGGGCCCAACTAAAAAAACAACATTTTGAAACAATTTTTTATCCTGAATTGATATAAGGTTGCCTTTGGGAGATCCTGAGGTGAAAAACGAACCAGGTAGACATCAAAATCAACTTGTAGGCACCTTCCATAGTAGTCAAAATAGGTCAAGTGGCTTCTAGAATCACCCTAGTAAACTAGTCAAACCACATCCTAAAGTCATGAAAATGTACAATCATGTAAACATTTAACCCAAAAGTGTAGTGCAACAAATGGCTTGGAAAAAAAAATCTCGAGATGCAATATATTCAATGCCAAAGTGGCTCACTCAGAATTCTCTACAACTTCACCAATCAAAAACCAACTCGAGTACACCAAGTCACCTCCTTGAAGAATTATCAAATCACCTCTTGGGAAGCTACCACTGCAAACACTAGATCATTTACGTCCATTGATCATGTGGGTAAGAGGATTCTTCACCAATCCATTTCCTTGAAAAATATTAAGGGTCAAATTTGGCCTCCTTGAAACATTTTGTAAATGTAGATGTTAAAAAAAAAAATTGCATTTTCTTTTGACCTTGAAAAAATATCAAATCTGATCTCGAGACTATGAATCTAGACCATGAAGAATATGGATATGAGAGGGATGTATAGCACCAATCCATTTCCCATGAAGATAATCTAAATGTGAAATATTATTCTGAACAAGAGGCCACTTCGTAAGCCTGAGAGTGTGTAAACAACAAAATAGTCCTAGAATCCTTCAACTTGTCATTTCAAAACCCTATCCAAACTCATCACATGATGATGAAATCAAAAATACATGTTCACATATGACAAATGAATACACTCACAAACGGATTTGGAATTAAATAAAATGGGCTCCAAATTATGACCCTCCAAAGCAGGTCACTGGGTTAGATATTTCAAGTGCATTTTTGAGTGTGCAAAGTAAATTTTTCATCATGGACACTTAGAATTTTGAAATTTTTTACAATCCCTATGTGTAAATATGTGGAAATACTAAATGAGTTAAACAACACACCAATGAAACATTATATCAAAGAATCTAATTTAATGCTAAACAAACTTCAAACCCAGTGGATTCTTCAAAATTGTTCCATCATCCTCTATCTCCAAGGATTCGTTTGTAAGTCGCTTTCTCTCAGATTGTGTAAGCAGAAGCTCAATAGAATGACAGCCTAGAGAATGAGATGATATGAAAAATGCATTTTTATCCTAAATGAAGTGAGATAATGAAACTAAGATGTGTTATGATGCTTGAATGCTAAGATTATACAACTATAATGCTCACACTATGCAAAATAGTTCTAGGATTTTCAAAGAGCCAAAAGGTCTTATTTATAGATTTTTGAAGGAAAAAGCTTAGTTGGAAAAGATCAACAATTGAGATTTAGTCTAGTAAGATGAACGGTAAAAAATGGAGAAGTTGGAGAGAAAGATGGAAGCTAGAGTAAAAGAAGGAAGATGATTCCTTCCCATAAAACCTTTCACTCAAAAATAGAGGAAACTTGCCATTTGTCAAGTTTAGTTATTGAGTTAGTTTTGTTGGTTGAAGATAATTCAATAATTAAATAATTAAATTATTTAATTTCATGTGAGATGTGGATTTGGAAGCTTCTAATTAAATATTGAAAAATATTTAATTATGTTTGGAATATGGATAAGAAGTTTCTAATTAAATATTAAAATATTTAATTAAATGTGAGATGGCTTTTTAGAAGATTTAAACATGATTTTTATGACATGGAAAAAGAAGAATATTTACTTTATTCAAAATAAAGCAATGTGATAATTAAATTAAATAAATTATGAAACTTATTTAATTAATTAAGAAGAAATGGAAAAGTGATAATAATTAAATAAACTTATTTATTTAATTAGATATAGAAGAATTAGAAAATGAACAATATAAATAAATAATTAAATCCATTTATATGTAGATTGAATTTGAGATTAATTAAATAACTTCTATTTAATTAATTACAAAACTTATTATAGTGTGACCATTTTTAGGTGTATACATTTTGCCCCTCTTTGAAGTGATGTGTTTTACGCATTGCTTCAAAGAATTAAAAAAAAAATCCCCAAATTTTAATTTTGGAAAGTTGATGCCTACATGCCCCCTTGGGTGATGAATCAAATAAAATTTTGAATTTTTGGATTTTTTTTTTTGGAAATTTTTGAGGATTTTCGAAAATTATTATTGATTGGCTATCTGATTCATCGATTGGTAAGATGATTTGATTGAATCCATTATCGAAAGAAAAAAATACCATAAAATTACCCTCCAATCACCCTTAAATAGGTAAAAAGTTACTTTTGAAGATCATTTGTGCATTGTTACCTTAGTGAATTTTTAAAATTTTGAGCTCTAGAGTGAGAAAAATGGCTCTTCCCATCCACCAGCACAGATTTGAGCAGATTCAATGACATCAGTTCCTAGCATATTACTAAGCCCCAGTACGTATTTGTTAAACCTCCTTGTCATTTGACTTGTCAAAAAATTCAATGATTTTTTTTGCATGTTTTCTCATGTTTTTTGCACATTTTTCACTAGAATAGCGCATATGATAGATTTTATAGTGCATATGATGAGTTTCCTAGTGCATATAATGTCATAGCACATATGATGAAAGGCATAGAACATCTGATGAATCAAGTAGCACATTTGATACCATAGTGCATATGATGGAAACCATAGCATATTTGAAAAAGCGAATGGTGCATTTGATTTTCTAGGACATATAGTGAATTATGTAGTGCATATGATAGATCTTGTAGAGCATTTACCTAAAGTGAAACCAATTTTTATGATTTTTCTCCCTGAGTGATGATTTTTTGATTGATTTAGCATGTGATGATGAAGTTTTTATGTTCAACTGATGATAACTGATAGGTCTGATAGGATAATTGATAAATTTATCGTCATGATGTATGAGAAAACAAATAGTAAGATTTGATACATTTTCTTTCATGATTGATGAAAAACAAATAGTAAGATAGATAAATCCTCTTTCTTGATTTATGAGAAACAAATAGTAAGATAACTGATAAATTTTTCCTCATGATTGATGAGAAACAAATAGTAAGATAGCTAATAAATTTTCCCTCATGATTGATGAGAAAAAAATAGTAAGATTTGATTGATTTGGTTGATTTGATTGCTTTGAGCACAAACATTGATTTGATATGTTTCAAATGGATAGTAGAGATAAGTGATTCTTCAGGTACGGGAGTGATTCTCAAAGACCTAGAGCTTGATTTCACTTCTTGTTTAGGTAGATAGAGACGCCATTGATGCCTATGGGTTGAATTCATTGCTTGAGATGTTAGAGATGTGTCTCAACAGGGGTTTGTTGACTGTGCTCATTGAGAGGTGGCACAATGATACAAACACCTTTCACCTAGCGACAAGAGAGATGACAATTACTCCTAAGGATGTTTATAGGATCCTACGGATTCCAGCGATGGGTGAGACAGTGACATATGACACCAGAGAGTAGGGGGCACTGATGCCTTGAGGATATTTTTTTCAGATGATCATATCGCCAGATATGAGATTCCATGGGTCGAGATGGCTGATACATATGTGCCATTGCCTTGCATACTAGTAGGATTCATTGGTGCATTCTTATGTCCCTATCGTAGGTCAAAGGGACTAGTTGTTGGATGGGGTCATGTACTCAAGGGTATGGTTATGATTCGGGATCATGCATGCTCGCTCATTTATATCATGAGTTACATTAGATTATTTATTATAGAGGGATAAGCATGAGCATTGGATGTTCTTTACTTCAGGTTTGGGCATGGGAACATATAGTAGTTACACATCTTATGGCTGATAGACAACATCTTGTTGGGTGACCATACATTTTTGTATATGCAAGTGTTGTTGTCTAGGCTAGGCCAGGAAAATTAGACTACTAATAGTGAGTACTTGATGATTTGGATACAATGACATGGCATTCATACTTAGATTGTGAGCAGTGGTCAGAGGATTCCAAAGAGATGCCATATGTGTTTATTTCTTGATACTTGATCGACCACACCCCATATATCATTGAGATATTTCTACTGAGTCGGGTGCTTAGACAATATGGTCAGATACAGGGGATGCCCCAAGGTTCAGCTATTTATGGGTATGTGCAAGATCATGATGGCCAAAAAGTGGTGATATGTAAGTGATATGAGGGCCCATGTGGTTGATGACTTTTTCTTTACCCAAAATTGATGAAATGAAAAGGTTTTTTAAAGGAGATTCTTAGCTTTCCACCAATATAAATTATGCTTTACTTTAAATTTAATAAATAATTATTATTCATTTTCTATTTGAATTATGACTAAATTCCTAATTGATAGGCTGATTGAAAAACATTTATAGCTTTCAAATGGTATCACATTCTATGCTTCACATACTATAGGATTAAAAAAAATAATGAATTTCATGAAGTTTTGACCAAGTTAAGATGGTTAGACATACAAATTTTTTATATTTGTAAAATTTGTAATAAAAAATTCATAATTAATTATTTACTTGGAAAAAAATTACAAAAAAATATGCATCACATCGAGACATGAGTCCTCTACTTATATCTAAAATACTATAAAAAAATATTATCATTTTATTGTGGTTATGGTGGTCAGACAGACACCTACTTCTTATTTTTTCCCTAAAATTTAAGTACTACTACATTGAAATTTAAAATTTTCACTAAATAGATTTATTTTTAGATAAAACTAGTAGTTTAGAAACTACATTCAATTTAATACTAATTCTATTCTTAAATATTTTTGAAATAATATAGATAACTTGTTCAAATTTTTACGTCAAGTTGCCTAACTCTCATTTTTTTGAATTTTATCGCCACTTAAGGGCCTATTTTTTCCATGATGATCTTGCACATACTATTACGCTCATCGTCAACAGGATATTTTAGTGTGGGGACCCCAACTTTCATTTGATGCAGTTGCTGTAGAGTTTATTTCCTTGGGTGCACAAATGTGGGATTACCGGGTAGATATTTTGGATGGGGGTATGATAGTTGATTATGCATAGTATTTCACAACAAATCTAGTACCACGACTTACCAGTCTCAACGATCCTTTTGTACCAATAGATGGGGACAAATTGTAGAGACTCGAACAGAGGCCAAGGAGAGAGGATATGGAAGAGAGTGGGAGTGAGGATGATGATGAGGATAGTGATGATGATGATGATGATGACGATGATGGAGGTGGTGGTGGTAGGGGTGCCACGTAGTGAGATAGATAACATAGAGGAGACTTTTGATTGTAGGCAGTGGGACCTACATAGGAGGTCCATCAGGTCAGTGATAGAAAGCTATTCTTTAGTCCATAATACAGAGCCTATAGGGTTAGCTAGCATAGGCACATGCCACTATATAGCAGTTGCAAGAATAGGTGACTATGCTCACAGTTGAGAGGGATGCTATAAGATAGGCCAATGAGTAGGTAGTGACTCTATCTGAGAGATTGCAGAGAGTGGCCGAGGGGACCTCCATGGATGTGATGATGGTAGAGGTTAATCGGGTTGCTAGAGTCAGTGTACTATCACATCCAATATCATGAGGTTGTTTCAGCAGCATAGAGGGTGAGCTATGCTCAGTCATGATCTAGTTAGAGCCATTCTCATACTACTAGCAAGGGTGTGACACAACCACCGCATAGAGAACTAGGTCCAGATCCAGGTACAGGTGCTACATGTGCAAGTACTTCAGGTGCAGGAGGTCTTGCGAGACCATAGCGAGAGTACCTCATAGTCTCATGATCCCTATTGATGATGTATATTCAATGATCTTTGTATACACATTCATTTTTGTCAGATTATGATATTGTATCTCTCCTTATTTTGATATCCTTGTACATTTGACATTGAGTTTTGATATTATGAGATGCATCAGATATTGTTGATCTACACATGTGTCTATTTTATTTTCTGATGGATGCATTTATGATGGATGTATGTATGATGTATGCATTTACTTTCTACTGTGATGTGTTATGTAATGATTATGATGTGTTTATGTTATGTGAATGATGTTGTAATGCTATATGAGATGGATGCAAATGATATGTAATGTGATGTGTATTTTTGTATTTTTTTGATGCTTACATACATAATGAAATGGATGGCTGTATGATGATGATGTGATGTGATAATTCTTTCTAAATGTTTTGTAAATGGATGTAATGATGATATGATGTAAAAATGATAATGTGATGGAAAATGATTATGTCCCTAAATGTATGGATGATATGAAAATTAATGAGCAACTTAAAGTGAATGAATGTTGTGAAAATGATAAATGATGATGAAAATGATAAAAAAATAAAATTGAAAGCGAACGAAAAATGAAAATGATAATGATAATGATAATGAATTATAATGATACTGATAATGATAATGAAAATGGATGAAACGATATTTGATAATGATAATGCAATGGATGAAATGATATTTTTGGTAATGTCAAATGTACTCAATCCTTTGTTAGAGAGATATATTGTCTTTGATGTTTTGCCAACGTTGGAAAATCTATAATGTTGATCCAGAACAAACATGAATTCAATCTATATTAATCATGCAAAATTTTCATTCTAAGAGCTATTTTATGCTTGTTTATCATCATTGAAGTTTTGAAATGTTCGAAGTTAGTATAAGAATCAAAGGGGATATTTGCACCAATGATGACCTAAGTACCACTTTCATGATTTTTGATATAGCAAGGTAATACAAGGATGAAGGTATAATTGAATAGAGATGACCTGAGTATTGCTTGCATAAACAAACAAGAGTGAACATTTTTCCTATGAAAATTCTGAAATGTCATCAATGATACATTGTAGAGCATGTCCCACGACAAATTTGCATAGTAATAATGATCAACTCATATATAGTAGACAAAGAAAAATCATACTCCTTCCTTGCTTCTCTAGTCTAAGACATCATCGATTTTCTCTAGAGGTATGATAATAAAAATCCATAAAACAACAACTCAACCTTTTCTTAAAGTATTTCAATCATTATTCATATTAGATCATCCATTTTGATTTGAAAACCTAAGGTTATGCTTTTTGATAAGCGTTTTGATCATGTATTATAGATTTCCAAGTGTTGACTTTTCATTATGTTTTGGTTTTGTTTGACACATTTGTTGTACTGTTATTTTCCTGTTGTGATAGATCAAAAGTCAGTTGCCCCCATTGAGCTTGTATGTTGCACCCAGTTACACCAACCCAATTATTTTGGATATGTACAAAGTTCACCAAACCATGATGAAACATGATGGCCTCCATGATGCGCAAATTATGGATAGATATGATGATACTAGGATGATTATGTTGAGATGATGGCAATACTGATAAGATGAAGGACATGAACTAATAGATGAAAGAGACAACTTGTTCACAAATAGCACCTGATTTCTAGGTTTTCACCATTTATTTTTATTGCGCCTTTTTTAGATTTTATGATTTTTTTGTTGTTACCAAGATGCATGTTTTCCAGGTTTTAATGAAGGCAACGATTTTTTGATTTTTCACTTTTTTTTGTATTTTTGTATTTTTTTTCTATTTTCTCTATTTTGATTTATTTTTCTCATGTCAAAAGGATGCCTATTTGCCAAGTTTTCACCTTGATGATGATTTTTTCTAGGCTTTTTCTTATTTTTTATGGATTTTTTTAGGACTTTTTCTTATCTTTATGGATTTTTTCAAGACTTTATTTTATTTTTTTTAGCATAGAACTTATTAAGATGAATGCTATTGATTGGATCTTCAAATAGGTCCCACTTAGGCATAAACAATTGAGAAGCTCCATAACCATATAATGCAACGATGATAAATGGACCAAGCCAATTTGGTTCAAACTTTCCTTTCTTCTCCTTGTCTTATTGATTGTGAGGGTTTTCTTGTAGGACCAAGTCACCCACTTGAAATTTTCATGGTTTGAATCTATGATTATAGCTATGAGACATTATTTGTTGATAGCCCTTCATGTGATCAGCTACACATTGTCATCTCTCATCTAGCAGTTCCAGTTCTTGTAGTCGGGAAACTCTGTAGTCTTCATTAGTTATGAGTCCCTCCAGTGAGACTCGAAGTGAGGGTATTTCAACTTCTAATGGAAAGATTTATTCTTCTCGATACACCAAACTATATGGGGTGGATCGTTTTGGTGTGAAAATGCTAATTCTATGGGTGATCCCACAATAGTGGTTTATGATTTTTGGCCAAACTAGACACTAAAATTATTATTGTTAACTAAATCTTCACATTCAGGCACCTATAGTAGCTAAACCATAAGGAATTTGAAGATGATGTAAACTAGAGTCTCATCAAATTTTTTTTGTAAATTCTAATTTTTTATTTTTTTTAAATTTTGGAATAAGATTGCACTTCTTTTTCCATCTCCCACGAAAACTGGTTTTTTTCAGAAAACAACATTTTTAGAAAGTGACGCTTACCGTATACAACATAACTTTTTCTGTATGAAGGATAAAATTCTAATTTTTTTGAATGTATAGTTTTAACTACAATATCTAGCACTTTCATTTGGTATCATAGTTTTTTATTGAATATTTTTTCCTTAATAGAGTTTTGAAATCAAACTAATTGCAATTCAGACATAGGCGGACTATATACAACATAACTTTTTCTGTATGTATCAAAATTCAATTGTTCTTTTTTAATGGATCAAAGACATCAATACCCAGCACAAACATATTTTTTTTTAAATTATTTTGATAATTTTCTATTTTTCCACATGTGCAAAATAGAGAGCTTGATTTTTGGTGAAAAACCTATGTTTAATAAAACTAAAAAAACACATACATAATAAAACCAAAACATATTAAAATTATATTCATGGGATAACTCATTTTGAGGACTACCATAATCATTTCAAATAAATTTTAAATGAATTAATTTGATCCCCTAAGAGGTAAATCAAAAGTTATTTTTTATCAGCATTTTGATAGCTGTAAAGGAGACTCATTTATAGGTATGGTTTAAAACTAGCGAGGTTTTATCCAAGGGGGTTTGATATAAGGTGGTTTGATCAAACCATCTTCAATTTTAATCCTTAAAATGGAACTTTTAAAGGCTTAAATCATTATATTTTCTAAAAATATGTGATCTCAGCAAAAATCAGTTCCTCTCAAAAATTGTAAACCAGCTTTGTGGGATCACCCCTATAGGCCCACAGAGCTAGATTCAACTGAACATGCCAATCATAGTCGACATGATTTACTATCTTCTTCAGGATCTTTAGTATTGTTTAATTTGAAGCCTCTTCTTGGCCATTTCCCTTTGGATAATAAGTTGTAGAGAATCTATGTTGGATATGGAATCTTTCACAATGTTTGTCAACATCTTGATTCTTAAAAGGTCCCCCATTATCAGTGATAATAGAGATGGGAATGTCATACCGACATATGATATAATTCAAGATAAAGAATGAAATTTTCTTGCCAATTACTGTTGTCAAAGGAATAGCTTCAATCCACTTGGTAAAATATTTAGTTTCTGCGATTATAAACTTGTGCCCATTGGATGAAGAAGGATGAATTTTTCCAACCAGATCTAATCCCCACTGAGTAAAATGGCATGTTGTAGTGAAAGGTTGCAACACTTCCATAGGTGCATGAATAAGGCTCCCATGGATCTGACACTTTGGACATTTATTTACAAAGGTAAAGGATTCCCTTTCCATAGTTGGCCAATAATAACCCATTCAGACAAGTTTCTTAGCTAAGGTCAATCCACTTGAATGTGTTCCACAAATACCACCATGAACTTCTTGTAAGGCTTTTTCGAATTCATCACTTTCAAGACATCTAAGAAGTATACCATCAAGACCACATCAATAAAGGGTGTCAGCAATTAAGGTATATTGGGAAGATTGGCATATAAAGTTTCTCATTTGATTCTGAGACAAATCTGAGGGTAAGATATTATGTTTCAAGTAGGTATAGATCTTTCCATATAAAGGTGAATCAGAACCAACCAAATTATAGATGATTTGGGTCTCAAGATTATCATATGCAGGGGTAAACAATTTTTCCACTATGAATTCATATTGAGTTTTATTTTTTCATAGTTGTAGTAGTGAAGCAATTGTAGCCATGGCATCTATAGTTTTGTTGTCAATTCATGGAATCTGTTTGAATTTGATTTCAACAAAATATTTCTTAAAATAATCAACCATACTCTTATAAGGTATCAGCTTATCATCCTTGGTCTGATTATTATCATTGATTTTAATAATGATAAGTTGTGAATTTCCATATACTTGTAGGTCTATGATCCTCCCTTCCAATGCTATTATCATTTTAGTAAGTAGTGCTTCATATTCAACTATGTTATTTATGTATGGAAACATCAAATGATAGGATTTTTGAATAGTATGTCCTTGAGGTGTGACAAATATAATTATTTCCCCTAAGCCATGTTGTGTATAGGATCCATCAAAATATAGTGTCCATGACTACTTCATTATTGCTATGAAAACATCTACATCAGAAAATTTAAAATGCACCAGATGATCTACCTATAAAGGTGCTTCAACCAACTGATCTGCCATGAATTTTCCTTTCATGGATTTTTGATCTACATAGTGGATATCAAATTGACTTAAGATCATTACCCATTTGGCTAGCCTACCTGTTAAGGTAGATTTTCTCAAAAGGTACTTTAATGGATCAACTTTGGCCACAAGTTTGACTGTGTGGGCTAACATATAGTGCCCCAAGTTTTGGGAAGCAAACATTACTGCTAAACAAGCCTTTTCAATAAAAGTGTAGTTCAGCTCATGACTTGTCAAGGTCTTGTTGATGTAGTATAAAACTCATCCTTTTCATGTTTTATCCTCTTCTGCCAACAATGCCCCCAAGGATACCTCTGTGTCACAAATGTAAAGTATGAGCATCTCCTCTAGTACTGGTGGAACCAAGACTGGTGGACTCATCAGATATTGCTTGATTTGATTGAATGATGCTTCACACTTTTCTTCCCATTTGAAAGGAACCATTTTGTGTAAGAGATGCTTTTAAGGAAAACTCTTGTGTGCTAGTTGGGAAATGAACCTTCTGATAGATTGTAGTCATCCTTGAAATTATTGAAGCTGACTAATATTTATTGGTTTTGGAATCTCTATGATGGCTTTAACTTTTGCTAGATCTAACTCTATTCCTTTTTTTGAAACAATATATCATAAAAGCTTTCCATATTTAACCCCAAAGACACACTTCTTTAGATTAAGTATGACCTTGAATTTATCCATTATGACAAATGTTTTAGATAAGATCTCCAAATGTCCCTCTCTTGTGTACAATTTTCTAACATATCATCCACATAATCTCCCATGAAAGTGTGCATCATGTCACAAAAAATATTGGTCATAGCTCGTTGATAGGCTGCACCTATATTTTTGAGTCCAAATGGCATCACATTCCAACAATAGGTACCTAAGGATGTGCAAAAGCAGTCCTATCTTGATTTGATTATATCCTAAGAATCCATGCATAAGAGAATACATGGCATGTACAGCAGTTAGGTCCACAATTGTGTCAATGTTAGGTAGAGGAAAATCATCTTCCAAACATGCTCTATTCAAATCCCAAAAATTTGTACAAATTCTAATATGCCCATCTAGTTTTGATACTAGCACAATGTTAGAGATCCATTTTGCATAGTCAATGGACCAAATGAACCCTAAATCCAATAGTTTCTTTATTCATCTTTGACCAATAATCCGACATGTGGATACATCTTTCTAATTTTTTTTTTTACTGGTTTTTCCCCCGACATTATAGACAAATGATGCATGATGAGATTAGGATCCAATCCAAGCATATCTGCATATGACCAAGAAAAATTAATTTGATTGACTTTCAAGAATTCTGTGAACTCTAGTATCTCTTCCTCTATTCTTGAAGCAACAAGTTGTAAGATCTTTGGTTGTTCTACAGTGTCTATGTTTATTTCTTCCATTGGCTCAATCAAAATAGAAGATCTCTCTTGGTAGTGTTCTGGGAGAGTGTCAAGTTTCTCATCCTTCAATGCCTTTGAAAGGTTTTCACCATCAGATACACTCTTTCTTTTTCCTTTTTCATGATCTAACACTACCATTTTTTTCTTTTCACCATTAGATTGATCTTTTATATTATTAATTTTACAGCTAAGAAACTTGGCACCCTGCTGATAAAAATCTTGATTATTAAATTCACTGGTGGAACCTGTTTCAGGATTGGAAGAGAAAAGGAAATTTACCACGGCTTCATCATCTTGCAATATAGGGATATTAATAGGTTCAGTTTGATCCCAATCAATAAGCTTAGGATGGATTAAAAGAAAAGGATCGTCTGGTTGAGTGATGTCAAGGGTTGTTAAGGTCATGACATGGTTAACATTTTCTCTATAAGGAAGGTCTATGATGGTATCCTCTTGTTGATTATCAATATCATTTTGAATTGAAACATCCTCACTCGAGTCATGGTCATCTTGAAGTACATAATCAAGTGACTAAGTCCTTGAACTTTTGCCTTGTGTAAGTATGGTTATACATTTTTTTATGACATCAACATTTTTATCTCTCCAAAATTCATCATAAATTGTATCCCATTCATACTCATTTGAATTAGTGTCAGAGTTATCCTATAATCTGAGAACCATTAAGGCTATTTCTTCATGGGATTTATTTATTGTTACTTCCTCCTAGGTTTTATTTAAAGTCGCTTCTTTTGTGTCTTCACCATACCCAAGTCCTATTTTATCCTTTGGATGTGTTATTGTAGGCTGAATGGGTTCTATAATTCCTTCCTTTCGTTTACCTATGGGACCAGTTCCTTCATAGCCCATCTTTTTCACTATAGGATAGCCTTTACGATATTGTTATATAGGCAATTTGATATGTTGAAAAAATTCATCTTCATCCTTATATAGAAATTTGAGAATATCTATCTTCAGCTTCATCTTCTTGAGTATTAGCTCTAATAAATTTTATATCAAACATTGTGATGGTTCTGAAGATTGTGCTCATGATGTGGAGGCTACTGCAACTTGTTGTTGGATTTTATGGGCTGGCCATATGATCTTGGAGAGATAGGTAAGTTAGAGAGACATAATGAATATTCTCGCACCCCATTATCTTTCAACTGTAATTTTGTGCCAAATTTATTTATCAACTCTTTTGATTGGTCATTATGATTTGATGGAGAAACAACAAGAGATTCTCTATTATGTGGTACAAAGGTGTCCTAGGTTGCCTTGAGATAAGAAAAAAATTGGCTGCTATTGTGATCTGCTAATATAGTTATCTATTGTCCGTCATAGGGAAATTTGAGACATTGATGGTATGTTGACGGTACTACTTGCATCTCATGGCTCCAAGGATGACCCAAAAGTATGTTGTAAGAAAGGTCTCGATCCAAAACATGACAAAAAGGTATTCTTTATAATAGGTCCCACTCTGATAGGAAACATGATAAGACCTTTAGAAGCTTTCTCTTCATCATCATATTCTTTAATTGTAATCTTTCTTCATGGATCAATAGAATATTCAAAAAATACTAAGGCAAGGACCAGCTTTAAAGAACAATTATTCAAGTTGGCTCCTCCATCTATTAAGACATGCCTCATTCAGGTTTTATGGACCATGACTTCTAAATAAAGTGAGGAGTTGTGTAGATGAGTCATGGAAACATCATATTTTTTAGAATATGATAGACAAGTGGGTGAGGACAAGTGTCCCACCATGGATTGAAACTTGTTGATATCCAAATCAATGGATACATTTGTGTCGATGAGAGACTTCTCTAAAATGTTCTTATGTGTTGGGGACATCTTGAGAAGCTCTAAGATAGAAATTTGGGCTGATGTTTTTGTCAATTGATTGAATAAATTATAATGACTTGGAGGAGGGACAATTGATTTGGATGAGATCCCTTTCAAGACAACTTTACCTTTCCCCCTTGTCACATTGACTTGTTGATATTCTTGCCTTTCCTTGGCCTTGATAACATTAACCTGTTGGTCATCCATGTAAATGTGGTTGATTGTGGTATCTTAGACATGGTTTACATTGTTTCCTTTCTTAATTGAAGATTCTCCTTTGTGATAGTTGGGAAGAGGGTCCTTAAATGCTTGACGATCTTCATTGGCATGATGTCCCTAGACTGTTATTGCCCAGTTTTCTATCAAATCTTGGACTAAATTTTTCAAACCTTGACAATTATTGGTCCTATATCCTTTGAATTTATGGTGGTCACAATAATATGATTCATTCCATGATGGTGGTAAAGTGATGGCATTTTTATCCAAAATCTCTTAGAGAGCTAACTCAAGAGATTGGCCCAAAGGAGTAAAACTCTGTCGATTTGAAAAAAATTGTGATGGGCGGATTTGCATTTTGAGTGTTGCCAAGATTATTGTTGAAGTTACCACGATTATTTCTATAGACACCGAAAATTGGTCTAGGCCTGCGAGTACACATTCAACATTATTTTCTATAGTCCATGGTCATGATTAAATAATGTTAATTATTTAATTACCCTTTCTAACACATATTTCCTCTATTAATTAAATACACCTTTTTAATTAATTCATTAATTCATTTATTCAACTTGATTAATTACATAAATCATATTTATTTAATTATTTCATGAACTAATTAATTCTTCCCCCTTTATCTATCAGTTAAATAATTTATTATTTAATTACCCCTTTATCATACTTACTTCTTAAATTAAATACTTATTATTTAATTATTCATTTAACCCCCTTTATCTATAATTAAATATTTATTATTTAATTATTCAATTTATCCTTTTCAAATAGTCAAATTAAATAAATTATCTTTATTTATTTAATTTAAGTTTCTTATTTTTGAATGTTGAATTAAATTAACATTTAATTTATTTATTAATTATTTATGTCACATTCTTCTATCAATCATTTGACTAATCATTCACTCACCTTCTGACTTGAGATCTATTTTTAGTTCTCCAATTATCTCCGGATTCAAAACCTAATTATCTCTACGAGAAGACTCTCCATCACAACTAGTCAGTTAACTAGTTCTAACTCTTGTTTGCATTTGAATGCATTATTCTCCAACTTCTGACTTTGTCTTTGACATTTAAAGTATATTTCTTCTATTTTCAAAGATTCTTAACTCAATATAAAGATCTTGAACTCATGTTCTAAATCACATTCTAACTTAGTCTTTATCTTGCAATCTTTTCTGACTCATGTTCTAGCTCACGTTCTATCTAAGACATAACTCAAATTGCATGGCATTCATCAATCTCATTTGTTGATCTCTCTTTCAATCTGAGCCGATTGTTTGAAAACCCAAAATCTATAAAATGGCCTGTCATTATCATTATCGCTCCTCCCAAAATCATACACTTTTGAGAAGAAAATTATCTTCGATATTTTTCTTAGACACTTGACAAAGTTATGCTTGCATCAAACACAAAAATCTGAGGGCAAGAATACTGAAACAACAAAATGGAGAAGAGCAATCAAGATAATTCGAAGGGGTGAATGCATATTCGGTTAGAGCTTTCCATTAATTTGTTTAGCTTATTATGTTTTCTTATTTGTTCTTTGTTGTTTGATTTAGATTAGCATTAACATCACTTATTCTAGTTTCAGATATCTTATTCCACATTTTAGTCTAATGTTACATTTGGTGAACCTGATGTGAACATGCTTCAAATTCGCACATCTTTTCGTCATTTTGTTTTTCCATTTTTCTTTTTTGTAGGTTATCATACAGTGCACCACATCTGTATCCACGATCTGCATCTGCTAAAAATAGCGACGCATCTTTCAGTTTGTACCGCATCCGCAAAACTCTGAACCTCATCCACTGTCAACAATTCTGAAGCTGCATCCGCCTATCAACATCGAGCCGCATCTATGACTCGAAATGTTGCATTTTCCTTGTAATCAATTTTCATTTTCTTAGTCATTTCCATACATTCATATTTTCATTTTTTTCTGTTTGGGTTATTTTCATTTTCACTAATGTTTGGTTACAATTGTGTTAAGGTGGATTAACTTAGTGTTTGCAGGAAGAACCATAGAAGACCATAAAAACACAAACCATTGTTTTATGCATGATGAAAGTCGAAGACACCAAAAACATACTAATAATCAATTTGCATTTAGGACCTAATTCCTTTGTCTTTATTTTTTTAGCAAGATTTATGTTTGGTAGATAGATAGCTCTCATTTGGAATAAAAAGAATCATTGTCTGCTTTGTCTAGTGTGTTGCACTTATTTTTCACCCTTTACAATTCAGTGTATCAGAGTATCTGCTTCCCTTGTGCAGTCATGCGATCCTGGGTGTAAGAGAAATGGTTACTAACTCTAGAACTTGGGCCTGTCTTGGTGGGAAAAATTACTCACCCCAAGATGACTCAGACCGGTAACACGCTAAAGCCAAGCGACTTTCACCTGTATATAAAAAATGATTTCTGGAGAAATCACGCTCACTATTCCGATGAGATGGACAAAAATGGACTCTCGCCGAAGTTGGATAGTGCCCCACGAATGGAATGCCCTTATTAAACACCTTATTGTAGATTTACCAAAATCCCACCTATTTGCTGGTGCAGCAGGGTCGGCCCTGTGAAGTTGTCTTACATTCTTATGGTTTATGTGTGGAGATGAGATGTATGCCATGGGAGTTTCATGGGTACAGTAGCTTGACTGCTTCGTATAAGTGAGTGTCATGGAGGGGAGCCAGTGGGGTCAAGCTACTAGTCATCCACCATAAATATGCATAGCTGGAGAAATCCAAGTAAGAACTCGACAAGTATTGTCCAAAATGCCTAGGTTGTAAATTTTTTCAGGTCTTAATAGTTCTATCATCACAAACTGAAAATACATTGATTGTTGTGTTTTTTTTTTGCTATATTCATCAAAAATCTTGATCAACAAATGGAGTCTGTCAAACAACTTTTGGGAAAACTTGAACTGCCAAAAAGTGAGTCGCAACTATCAGTTTTAACACCGCATCTATCTTAGCGAGTCACATTTGTTAAGGGAAAAGCTACATGTGTCTGTCAAAAAAAATCATTATTCATAGTCTAGATATTACGAGCCACAACTGTCAAATTTTGAGTCGCATGTGTGCATGCAAGCTGTATCTATCAATTTTCAAGCCGCAAGTGTTTGTTAGAAAATTTAGGTTTACAAAGTCCATATTTAAAACCGCATGTGTATTGCAAAACCGCATTTTTCATTAACAAAACCACATCTGTCATAAACTAAACCGCATCTATCAAAAATTATGAACTCTATCAATGTCTGAAATGAGGTTTTAGTCAAAATAGCACTTGCACAATTGTAAACCACACATGTCAAAATTTGAACTGCAACTATTAGGTGAACCGCATTTGACTATCAACATAAAACTTCGAAAACCGCAAACTGAGTCTAAAACATCACTGCCACTTTTTCTTCTGGTTCTTAAGATCAACCTTCAACAAAAACTGATATTTTTTTCTCAAAAACCTTGCATCATTAGGTGTCATAAACATCTTAGTCACAGTCAACATCTTAGTCATAGTCATCCTAAGTTGCATGCATATAAATACTTCCTAGGAAATTGCATATCACACAATAGATAACTTTCCTCATCATTAGAAACGTTCATGTTCCGGTTTGTCACAATCATTGAACCTAGTCACTTTAGTCCCATTTAGTGGGTCTTTTTAGTTTAATAGTCTAGTTTGGAAAATTCACCTTGTCAATTGTCCTTGTCCTACAATCAGGTTCCTTGGTCAAATACAAATCATTTTTTGCATTTATTCCATAGGTGGTAGGTTTTACCCATTTTAGACTCATTTATCATCATAGTCTACTTGAGATTTTGCATATTTTTTATCCTATCATGCGTCATCTTATTATACGTCTTTTTAGAAATCATTTTAGCAACATCATTTATTGTCAAAAAATCCAAAAACATAGAAATAGGACATATCAGTTTTTAGACGTAGTTTGTATTACCCCATTTTGAGCAACTTTTCATGGTCGAAACAAGGTCTCAAAAGAAACATAAAGCAATGTCAGACCCCAACGAATTCATCAATCCATTCGGAAATCAACCATTAGGAAGTGAGAGACCACACAAACCTTTACTAGAAAAACATGTCACTAGAGACACATGTAGACGAATTTATATAGAAGACATAGATGCCGATGTACAAGATCCTGAGTTTGCATCCTTTATGGATGATGTTTGGCAAATGATCCCCAACAATATCTAGCAAAGTTTCTAGTAGAAGGTGCCATACTACCACCAGGATTTGATATTCATACTTTGAAAACACAGTCTACTCAACCAATACAAACTACGACATCAAGTGTTTCTATTCCCCAAATTACCGTGAGAATTCCAACTCGCATACCAACTCAAACATCATCAATTGTAAACACAACCCCTTTCAACATAACACAAGGTTTACAATTTACTACGGGGGCAACTTCCTCCAACCCCTTTGGCACCAACATGACTAGTAAGAGATCCAAAGTTGGCAGAAATATTCCTATACCAATTCAGACCATTCAAATAGGCAATATTCCTATACCAAATCAGACCATTCAGACAAGAAATATTCCTATACCAAATCAGGCCATTCAAACAGGAAATATTCCTATACCAAATCAAAACATTCAGATAGGGAATATTCCTATACCAAATCAAAACATTCTAACAAGATATATTCCCTCACCAAATCACAACCTGTCACAGAACATAGCATATTAGAACACCTACATTGATCCAAACAACGCAAACACCATGTCCTTGACACAAGTAGATGTTCTCCAAAACCAAATGCAAACTCTTCAACAATAGATGGACAACATGTCTATGTCAAGTAAATGAACTATCTTAGCGCAAGACCTATGTCCATGTCCATTTGACAAAGTGCTTTATATGACACCTTTCCCCCATGGATACATTATACTAATTTTGCCTAAGTATAATAGGAGGAAGAATCCTTTGGAACACATTAGATAATTCTCAATGGCATGCATGGACATAT
This sequence comes from Sequoiadendron giganteum, assembly GCA_007115665.2. Classification (NCBI taxonomy): domain Eukaryota; kingdom Viridiplantae; phylum Streptophyta; class Pinopsida; order Cupressales; family Cupressaceae; genus Sequoiadendron; species Sequoiadendron giganteum. The sequence goes on along the minus strand of CM021105.1, from coordinate 568,555,919 downwards.
CATATGACCCCACATACTTGATGAGACTATTTCCGTGAACCCTTATCGGGATAGAACTGGAATGGTTTTCTAAATTAACATATGGCATATGATCCTGGGGTGAATTAGCTGAGAATTTTGTCGAACATTTTTCCTTTAACATAGAAAATGAAGTAAAAATAGCAACCTTGTGCCACGCAACACAAGAAGACGATGAAACTTTTACCACTTTCTTCTAGAGATGGAGAAGTCTAGCTAGCAGATGTCTAGTTGAAATACCATAAAAGCAAAAGGTCACGATTTCCTTAGAAAACATCAATCCAAAACTGCGAAGTGACTTAAGGGTACACTATTGTAGTTCACTTCTAGACTTGGTACAAAATGGAATCATCCTTGAGAAAGGCCTTATAGACAAAGGAGAAATTAAGGTACTAGGTAGAAATCTAGTGGTTCAACATCAAACCGCACCCAATGATAGAAACAAATTCTAGTCTAGAAACAAAAATGTTACAAATGACGGCATTGTTGATGCTAAAAACATACATATGGGACCAATTATCACACTTAAAGGATACAACTAAAATACATACATGATGAATAGTCCAAATCAAATAGCCAATTATGTCCAAAATTCACAACAACAAAGACCACAAAGGAGATTTCCTACACGTGAATTTACACCTTTAGGACAACCAATCGAGATGATTTTCAAAGAATTGATTAAACATAATCTCATCAAACCTTTGGAACCAAGAGAATATGATCTCAAACAATTTAAACCTTCATGGTGGGATGACAATTCCTATTGTGACTATCATCGAACAAAAGGACACAACCTACAACAATGTCGGCAACTGAAGAATATTATCAAAGACTTTGTTGAAAATGGAACCATAGAGGTCAATGGGCAGAAAAATACCAAGAACAGTGATCATAAGGTCTTCACAGACCCATTACATGACCACACAAAAGGAAAAGCCTCCAGTTCGAGAACCAAGAATAATCCATCAGCCAATTATACCAATACCAAGTATGACTATAGTAAAGGAACGATTATTAATCACCTCCGAGCCACAAATGCAAATGTCAATACCATCGTCATTAAGAAGCATCTAGAATGTAGTGTAAACACACGCAGAACTAAGATTACTATTCCAAGTCCTTCTTCTGAGCTAGCTACGCAAACTTCCAAGTTTAAGTACAACCTCCTTGATCAATTGAGTAAAACCCCCACGCAAATATCTATCTTGGGATTTTTGACTTTATCACCTAAGCATCAAGCCATTCTCGAAAAATCTTTATAGAACACGATTATTCCTATAGACTTAGATGTCAATTGTTTCAAAACAATGGTGGGATATTTAACCAACTCGCATCATGCCACCTTTTCCCAACAAGATTACTCAACTGAAAAGTCTGATCATAATGAACCATTACATCTTGAAGTCCTAGTCCATCAAACCAAGGTCAGACGAGTCTTGGTAGACAAAGGAGTAGGTTTGAACCTGTGTACCCTAAAATTGGTTAAGGCATTAGGATTCTTAGAAGACTACGTCGAAACCTCTAAGAGTATAGTCATCAAGGCTTATGATGATGAGGAAAGATCATCCAAAGGAGTTGTCACACTTCCTATCAGAATTGGCCTAGCAATCATGAACACCAACTTCCAAGTCTTGGATCTCACCCTTCCGTAGAACTTGTTGTTAGGTAGACCTTGGATACACACAATGAAAGATGTCCCTTCAACATATCACCAATGTCTTTAATTCCCTTATAATGGCATTGAGATCATGATTGATGGTGATCCAGATCCATTTCAATATTGTACGAGCCTAAGGGAAATTCCACAATGACAAGTACCAATTAACCAAGAAGCTTCATCATCCACTTTATCCCTATATGTTGACCCATCACATCTTACTAAGTCCATTTCATTCAAACCACCATCATCCACTCCTAAGGTCGAGATCCAAGACAAGGGCTATGGAGAATATTACATAAAGGCATCATACTGTGTCAGTCAACTGATTCCACCTAAGGAATATGGCTTACCCATGGTAGATAGAAGACAGTTAGTAGTCACATTCTGTGTTCCCCCTACAATGACGTTGACCAAATGGGGAGAGTTAAGTGAAGAAATTGTGGATCAAGGTGATATTAACTCCTGGTTGTACTGAGAAGATAATGAATACCCCTCGTTGTCTATTCAAATAGCTAAGGACCAATATGGAAAAGGCTTTAAGATAATGCAAAATGAAGGCTATGATGGGCATAGTGGGTTAGGACTACATCAAAATGGAAGGATGAAACTGATCACTGTCTCACCATGACCGAAATACCTAGGGCTAGGGTTTCAATTGCTTAGAATTGGGTTTCCTAGTACTTCATCACCATTTCAAGAGGAAGTGAGTGTGTGCACAGACATCGAGATATCTCATGAACCACTTCCCCTAGTTTACAAAAAACCTCTAGTTTATGATGAATCCCCTAACTCAAGCGATTGTGAATGGGATTCCCTTTCCTCTACCAGTACCATGAACATAGATGCTGTATTTGGAGAATTGGACATAAAGATAAAACCTATATGAGAACCATCTAGTCCCCGTCATAGGAAACATTTGTCCAAAGAAAAATGGAAAAAGAACTATTATTGGGAAACCCTTGATTGTGCATCTTGGGCACCTACCGAAACATCTTCTGACAAATTAGCCCTTGCAATAGTCCCACATCAGAGTTTACCTACCCCTAGGAAGAAGAACAAGAAGGAGTTAGTCCAAAACTTCAGTGATGATGTCAACCATTCTATACTCACCTTGTTGACTCCCACCTTTGCTAACTCCGATGATGACATGCCCCTTATATATCCTGAACTAATCAACTGGGATCAACAAGGTACACCCATCATAGACACATTCAAGAATGACAAAGCAATTGATGATTTCATGGGACTTCGAGAGGGCATACCAAGAGGGGATCATAAAGCTGGTTTTACCATAGACTTGGACGACAAAGAATATTTTGGGGAGTCTATTTACACCTCTAGTTGCAAAAATGAGAATAAAAGGAAAAAATACAATGAAAAGAAAAATGATGAGTCCCTAGGTGAAAACTGAAAGGTGCATTTGGACGATGAAATAGTCAAAATAAAGGACATATCCGAGGGTGAAAACCTCTCAGAGGCACCCAAGGATAGAGGTGTAAATATTCTCCCCCTTGAATAGGAAAAGTCACTGATGCTAGTAGAAGAGTCTATTGAAGTCAACATAGGTAGAAAAGAGAATCCTCAAATGGTATATTTTGCAGCTTCCATATCAGAGACAAAAAAACTTGAGTTTAAGGACTTATTCAAAAAGAGATAGATAAACTTTGCATGGTCGTATGCTGACATGCCTAGGCTGGATCCAGACCTAATATTGCACCATTTACCACTACAACAAAGTATTAAGCCAGTCAAATCGAATTTGAGGAAAATGCATCCGTAAATCACTCTATTGGTCAAGGCAGAACTTAAGAAACTCTTGGATGTAGGATTCATAAGGACAATAGACTATGTAGACTGGATATGAAATCTTTTGCTAGTGACTAAACCAATTGGGGGCATCCGCATTTGCACAAACTTTAGAGACATCAACAAGGCATGTCCTAAGGATGACTTCCCTTTGCCGAATATAGACATGATAGTAGATCTTACAGCTGGATACGAGATGCTATCCCTTATGGATTTTTTCTCTGGATATAACCAAATCAAAATAGCAGTTGAAGACCAACACAAGATAGCTTTCATGTGTCCATGGGGCACATACTATTGGAATGTTATGCCTTTTGGACTTAAGAACGCGGGAGCTACCTATCAAAGGGCAATGACTACGATTTTCCATGATTTTGTATAAACTCTCATGGAAGATTATGTAGATGACATTATAGCTAAATCAGAAACAAGGGAAGATCACTAGAAGGTTCTAGAAAAGATATTCTAGAGGCCAGAGAATTACAACATTAGGCTAAATCCAAAGAAGTGTGTCTTTGGAGTGAAATTAGGGAAAGTGTTACGGTATATAATTTCCTAAAGAGGCATTGAAGTAGATCCAAAGAAGGTAAGAGCTATCATAGAAATGCCTCCTCCAGTTAGCATTGGTCAACTAAGAACCCTACAGGGAAGATTATAGTCCATCAGGAATTTCATAGTACAACTAGTAGATAAAATACACCCATTTGAACATTTACTCAAGAAAGGAGTACCGTTTGTGTGGACACCTAAATGTCAAGATGCTTTCCAAAAAATCAAGGACTATTTGCTCACTCCACCAGTCTTAATGCCACCTATAGATGGAAAACTGTTGATTCTATACATTTTAGCAACCCAGTCAGCATTAGGGGCTCTTCTTGCACAAAAAGATGATCAAGGTCATGAAAGAGTAGTCTATTACATCAGTCATACCTTGGTGGGATATGAATTGAATTACAACACCATAGAATGTGCCTGTCTTGCGGTAGTCTTTGCTACCCAAAAACTTCGGCACTATATGCTCAATCACCAAACAATGTTGGTTGCAAATATTGATCCCCTCAAATACCTCCTAAGTAAAGTAGCATTGACAGGCCGATTAGCTAAATGGGTTATGATACTTAGAGATTATGACATCCAATATGTTGAGAGGAAGGCTATAAAAGGACAGGTGATTCTAGATCAGTTAGCCGATGCACCTATGAAGGCAGACCATCCTTTAGTGGGTCACATTAAAACCAAATGGAAATTATACTTTGATGGGTCACATACAAATCGTAGTTCAGGAGTAGGTATTCTATTTATTATGCCTCAAGGTGATACCATTCCTAAATCATTCAAGGATGCTTTCCCTTTTACCAACAACATAGTAGAGTATGAAGCCTTAGTGATAGGATTAAAAATGGCAGCTCAGTGGAAGATTAAGAGTCTACATGTTTTTGGCGATTCTCAGCTAGTAATCCGGCAAGAAAATGATGATTACAAGAATAAGGATGAGAATTTTTCCCCTTCCAAGTGCATGGATGATAGTTTCAAGTAGTACTTTAATGAAATTACCTTTCAAAAAATACCACGTATTCAGAACAGGGTTGTCGATGCTATGGAAACTCTGGGTTCCTTGTTGGATATTCTAAGTAACATGCCTAAGTTTGAGTTTTTGGTTGAATAGTTGTTGGTCCCTGCCTATGATGTCCCCGATTCTAAGATGGTGTGTACCATTGTTGGTTCTATGTCCCCAGAGTATAAAGACATATTTGACTATCTAACTGACCAAACTTTACCTCTAGACCTGTCAAATAACCAATGCCGAACCTTCATCCATAAGTCAGCTAAGTACACCATCATCGAAGAAACCCTATATAGACGTACCTTGGATAATACCCTTATGAGATGTCTCAATGCTAAAGAAGCACAAACAACTTTACAAGTGGTACATGAGGGTATATGTAGATCCCATTCGAGTGGTCGTACTTTAGCCCATAAGATTATGAGACTAGGTTATTATTGGCCTACAATGGAGAAAGACTCATATATCTTTGTAAAGAAATGAAGATAGTGTCAGATACATGGAGATTTGATAAGAGCACTAGCATAGGAGCTTCATCCGATTACATCACCGTGGCCTTTTGCCCAATGGGGACTTGACCTCATAGGTAAGATACACCCTCCATCATCCAACAACCATAAATTCATCATAACCGCCACCGAATACTTCACCAAATGGATTGAAGCTATTCCCATGACCTACATCACCGACACGCAAATATCTAAGTTTATCCTAAACTATATCATTTGCTGGTATGGTGTACCCCAATCCATAATCACAAACAATGGCCGCCTATTCAAGAACCAAGAAGTGTGCCATTTATGTGAAGAGTTCCATATCAAACATCATTTCTCCACCCCATATTACCCACAAGGTAATGGCCAAGCCAAGGCATCTAATAAAACCATTGTTAGAATCCTGAGAAAGACTATCAATGATGTTGGTCATGATTGGCACCTACAGTTGAATCCTACCTTATGGGCTTACTGCACAAGCATCCGTACTCTCACTGGCGCTACTCCATATTCCCTAGTATTCAGATCTGAAGCTATCTTACCTATTGAGGTTGAAATACCTTCCTTGAGGGCATCCTTGAAGGGTCACATTGATGATGAAAAATATTGTGTATCTAGGTTACAAGAGCTAGAATTACTGGATGAACGAAGATAGAAATTACTAAACCATTTACAAGCATATCAGAATCGTCTTCATCGAAGCTATAATAGGAAAGTTATAAATAGACACTTTGACATTGGTGACCTAGTTTTAATGGAGAATCCCAAGAATCAAGCTGAATGAGAAAAACCAGGTATGTTTGAATCTAATTGGTTAGGGCCTTATATTGTCATAGAAGCTTTTGGATCAGGAGCATACCAGCTCTCTACTCCTAAAGGAGAGCCACTTTTTTCACCTATCAATAGCCTGCATCTAAAGAGGTTCTATGCTTAGCTTCTGAGAATCTGTGTCTTAATCTAGAAATACAAAAAAAAAAAAAGGTTACCGTGATGAAAACCTGGCAAATAGGCATCTTTGTAGCACCAAAAAGAAAATCAAAAAACCAAAAAATAGTCAAGAGAAATAATCCGTCCAATAGTGAAAACCGCTTCGGTGGTGCTATGGATAAGTACCATGGTGAAAACCTAGCAAATAGGTGCCATGTGTAGTCAAGCTTGCTCTTTTGTCTACCATCATTCCATTCAGACTTTTTCACCATCACTTATAATAAATGGTTGTCTTATCCATTTCTTGGAACGATTGACATCTAACGTCCATTCCGTCACATTCCCCACTCCATCTTGCAAGTCTTATTCCCGATTGGGGGAAAATCCCCTTTCTATGCCCTGACAACTTGTACATAACATTACACCATCAAAAATGTCTTGAAAAAATCCAAAAATAGTAGAAAACTTCAAAAACACAAAAAAATCAAAACATGTCAGAAAATACCAAAAAATAGAGTCAAGCCAGTCATGTTCAATCAGTCATAGTCGAACTACATTGCCTCTACGACTGGGACGTAGGCAAGGCCATCAATCAATGTGCCCCTAAGGCATTAGGTCTATCAGCCTAGGTTTTTCATGAATAAAACACATTTAAATCATGACTCTTTGTACATTCAAAGTGATTTGTCGTGTCAAACTATGAGGTCTCTATGTGTATAACGTAGGCAAGGCTAATCAATTGATGAGCTCCCGAGACCACACTAGGTCAGTCCAATAGGGTTCATTCACAATCACTATCACACAAGTTGCATATCATAGTTTAGGGTATCATCTCAAGTCATACACTGTCTACACACACACTTTTAATTAGTGAAGCAATCAAAACAAGTCATGCATCAACAAGGAAAAACATCTCAAGGTCATCAAGTCAATATCAAACACATTGTCGAAGTGATCAACCTATGTCTTAGCAAGATATGTCTTTCTTGTCAACAGACATCATCAAATTGTCATAGCCTCATGTAGCTTGTCACATCATCATCATCAGGCTCCAACATCTTATACAGCACGTATCTTTCTAAAACTAGGCTTTGTCATGCCTTATACAGATAGTCACCAAGTTGAAACCAGACTCAACGTCTTATGCAGTATGTGTCATCTCTCACATTATGCTATGTCAACATCAAACAATCAAACAGTCCTACAAGATCAATTTTTGGCAAATACTTTTATTTGGCTTTATGACTTTACATCTTAATTTGTTTTATCTTTTTATCGATTTGTGAATTTAATCCGGTTACTAGCTTTCTCAAGGATGTCCTATGAAGGATTTAGAGAAGCAAGGATGTCTCAGGACTCTTTTTCTTTGGCTGTTGTCTGTCAACTATCTTTTTAAAATTGGTTTTTGAGTCATGTTACTAGTTTTCTAAAGGATGTCCTATCAAGGATTTAGAGGAGCAATGACGTCTCATGACCCGTCTTTTATTTGTCTATTGTCTGTGGTTTGTCTTGACAAAATGACTGGGGCAATTTTGTCCTTAGGATGAGTTAAGACACTCCTTGTCTATGACTGTCTATTTTTCATAGATGGATGATTTTGTACACTATGGTCTATCTCATATCATAGTGTGTACTATCCATTTGTGTCATGTTCTGCCCAATGATGATAAAAAAGAAAGCATAGCATATTTGGCAATATATCGAAGATCATATATTTTTTTAATCAATCAATCTTCGTTATTTCTTACTAACATTCTGAATTCATTCGTGCTAACATTTCTATTCTTCGACATAATGATAAAGTATTTTGACACAAAAAAATTAAAACATTTGCATCTGCATATATTCTATAAACATTTCATATAGTTACATTGCATTAGCATCTTCATTGCATATTTACGAAATCATGACATAATAGGCATTTCATCATCATAAGATACATAATGTAAACATTGCAGGTACATATCACCATCATATATAAATAGCATCATATAGAACATTGCATTCATTATCATAACTAAATTAAGACATCCATAACATCATAACATGTAGAAACATTCATTCATAACACATGTACATACATCATCTAGGAAACATAATCATGTAGAAATAATGCATCATCCATATAATAGAACTACAAATCATACCACCAAAATCATATATATATATCACTCAAAATAATGTGTCATAGTACAATATCAGAGTGTATCCATAAATAAAACATGAGCTCATAGGCTCTCTGATTAAAATACAATGTCTAAATATATAACAGTATCATTGTGCCCCACTGCCACTACTGTCACATGGTGAAGGTGGTGGGAAAAGCCTCGAAGGTGCTCTTTGTGAGGTGGAAGGCCTCTCATACAGACCTTCCCTCGGTGGTCCCACCACAACCTCTATACTTTGGGTCCTGGTGTGACTCTTGCCCTGTGATCTTTGGTTGCGAACCTCTAAAAAGCTAGGAGCTCATCTCTCTGCTAGCACCACTGCCTCATATAAATCCCTGTAATAGGTAGCTCTCAACTGATCTAACTAACTCCCATACCATGCCATCAAATGAAGACCTAGTGCAAAGGTGTCTGACCTCTGTGAACTGCTGCTCTATCTCCTATCTCTGAGCTATAGCCTGATCCCTCTCCATGAGTGCATTGTCTCTATCTATCTGCATAGCATCCAACTCTACACAAGCACTATCTCTCTCTATCCTCATGGCATCAAACTCTGCTATCATTAGTCTTAGTCTCTCCTCCAAAGCCTCCCTATCACCATCCCTAGGGGCATCATCCTCCTATCTCCAGTCCATAATCCAATCCCTGAGCTCTCTCTCCTGCTCCTCCATCGGTGCCTCCTCCTCAACATCATCCTCCCCATATCCTACTAGAATACCTAGAGGGTCTATATCCACATCCTCTATGGCATCCTCTCCCGCAATCTCTACCTCAGCTCACTCCTCTACAACTGCCTCCTTGACAGCATGCTCATCTCCTCCCTATACATCAGCTCTGCCTCTGATGTCCAACATTGGTACATCCTCTACCATTGCATCTTAGATAGGTGAAATTCCACCTACCTAACCCCCTCTCCATCCTCTTCATCCTCACCTAATGCCTTTGCCATCATCACCTCTCCCTCCAACTCTACCAAATATGGCACCTCCACCTCTTTGTTGTCCTCTCAGTCCTATGCCTCGTCTCTCCACTAGTGTCGGCTGGTCCGGATCTATGTATGGAACAGGACAATGCTTTGCCCACCATGCATCATATGCATCTGTAGTCCATGGGTTTTCTGCTCCATCTCTCCATCCCCACTGTACTGGTTGTAAATCCTATATCTTTTCCTCTATAGTAGCTACTGGAATCATGGGCTCCCAATATGGAACCTCTCTAGATGAATGAGAAAATTCTGCTCTACTCCGAGGCTCATCCTGAACCTCACTGAATTGTCTCAAAACTCTTTCTGGAAAGAGTCTCTTAATGATGTGCACACTAGAAACAGTCCTCCTAATCAAGTACTGTGTCTGTCTATAGAACACCAAATGTTTATCCTCATCTGACCACTCCTCACAATCCATGTATGGTCTCCACATGAACTAATCTAGAATTTCCAACACATGTCTCCAAAATCCAGTGTCTTCCACATGGCTCTAAGTGATGTGTCCCATGTACCGAAACACATACAAAGATCTCTCTCGTCGCTCTACAGTAACTGGAGGACAAAACACAACTATCCTCTCCCAAGCCCACACCATCAGCAGAGTGGTCCCACAACTCAGTGACTATGTGTCTTTGTATGCAAGATCGTGTAAGTGAAAATATAACATCCCTAATAGACATGGACCCCAAGCATACATGGTCTCTCTCTCCATCATACCAACCAACATCTCACCCCATCCAACCGGAAAACCATGACCCCGTCAATCTAGTAAAAATATCCCCCTATCAATGTACATAATATGCAGTCAATCCTATTGTATCTATCTTCCAACACCAACCATCTGATCTCATAATGCTCGATGTCGAGCCTACTGATATCGTCCACCTGATAAAATCTCGCTAGCTCGGTCAATCCGCGTTGGGTATCGTACATCACCCGCTCTCCTCTAATCGACAGTCTTAGTATCCTATACACATCCTCCAATGTGACAGTAGCCTTCCCAGTTAGCAAATGAAATGAAGATGTCTCGGAGTGCCATCGCCTGCACAACGCCATGAGCATCCCCCTATTCACCCGAATGGTGGGCATCGAAAGACAGTGACATAGACCAAGTCTCCACTGAAGTCGTATCTTTGCACTACTCACATGATCTCTCAGATTGAATGTGTCAAGAAATATCTCCCACATATATATAGGATCTAATACAACCTGCATTTCAACCTCGATGTAAAAAAAAAATTCAAGTTTTTCTTGGAAAAAAATTTCGGAAAAGTTTTACCAGCCAAATGCGGCTCACTTTAACAGATGCGGTGCATTTTTACAAATGCGTTGCACAACACCTCATTTTCATTGCATATTACATATACGTCACACATTTCCCACACCCGTTTCTACCTACTCACATGCAGTGCAAAAACCTAAATGTTGTGCATTTTCTACAGCCTATCTACCTACTACATATGCATTTCACTAATGCACATGAGGTTCACTACCCCACATGCATATATTCCTAGTGCAAATATGGTGCAAAACCCTAAATATGATGCATTATATTTCAAATGTGTTTATTCCCTAAAATGCCTAATCTAGCCTAAGTGTGTTTTGGCACATGCGTCGTTTTGCAGTCAAATGCAGCAAATACGACGGCATATGCGTCGTTCACGAAGGACCGTATATGCTAATTAAATTTTCAACACCTAAAAATACGTGAAAAAATAAATTTCAAGAGTTCATTTTTGGGTACATACCGGGGTCTTGCATCGACTAGCCGCCTAAAGGTCTGGATCCGATATCCTCGATACATAGCATAGGGAATGCGTGCCATTTTTGTTTGCTAGTCGGAGAAAATTCTCAGTTTTCCAAACTCCTCCGGGTGCAAATGAATTAGTTTTCAACCTAATTCCTATTTATAGCTAGGTTTTGGGTGGCATTTCTTCTTCCCTTGTGTATTTTCCACTTAGCCTTTCAACTTCAAATGATCCGTACACATCCGTATCACTTCCAATTTCAATTCCGTCAACTCCATAGCATTTATGACTATCAAATTGACTTATCAGGAATATTTCTTGATTTTTTTGGAATTTTTCAAAAATTGTCAATTTTCCCGAGGGGGCATACCCTAACCTGTTTCATGCTGGGGCATGATTGGGGCATATTTTCTTTGACACAATGCCATAGGAACATTGTATCAAAGAGGGGCAAACTGTAGACACTGAAAATAGGTCTAGGCCTGCGAGTACATATTCGACATAATTTTCTATAGTCCATGGTCATGATTAAATAATGTTAATTATTTAATTACCCTTTCTAACACATATTTCCTCTATTAATTAAATACCCCTTTTTAATTAACTCATTAATTCATTAATTCAACTTAATTAATTAAATAAATCATATTTATTTAATTATGTCACGAACTAGTTAATTCTTCCCCCTTTATCTATCAGTTAAATAATTTATTATTTAATTACCCCTTTATCATACTTCCTTCTTAAATTAAATATTTATTATTTAATTATTCATTTAACCCCCTTTATCTATAATTAAATATTTATTATTTAATTATTCAATTTATCCTTTTCAAACAGTCAAATTAAATAAATTATCTTTATTTATTTAATTAAAGTCTCTTATTTTGGAATGTTGAATTAAATTAACATTTAATTCATTTATTGATTATTTATGTCACATTCTTTTATCAATCAATTGACTAATCATTCATCCACCTTCTGACTCAAGATCTATTTTTAGTTCTCTAGTTATCTCCAGATTCAACACCTAATTATCTATGCGAGAAGACTCTCCATCACAACTAGTCAGTTAACTAGTTCTAACTCTTGTTTTAATTCGAATGAATTACTCTCGAACTTCTAACTTTGTCTTTGACATTCAAAGTCTATTTCTTCTATTTTCGAAGATTCTTAACTCGAGATTAGGATCTTGAACTCGTGTTCTAACTCATGTTCTAACTTAGTCTTTATCTTGCAGTCTTTTCTGACTCATGTTATAACTCGCGTTCTATCTGAGACATAACTCACATCACATGGCATTCATCAATCTCGTTCGTCGATCTCTCTTTCAATTTGAGCCGATCGTTTGGAAACCCAAAATCTATAAAATGGCCTGTCATTATCATTATTCCTCCTCCCGAAATCATACACTTTTGAGAAGAAACTTATCTTCGATATTTTTCATAGACACTCGATGAATTTATGCTTGCATCAAACACAAAAATCTGAGGGCAAGAATACTGAAACAACAAAATGGAGAAGAGCAATCAAGATAATTCGAAGGGGTGAACGCATATTCGGTGAGAGCTTTCCATTAATTTGTTTAGTTTATTATGTTTTCTTACTCTTTCTTTATTGTTTGATTTAGATTAATATTGATTTAGATTAGGATTAACATTGTTTATTCTAGTTGTAGATATCTTATTCCAGATTTTAGTCTAATGTTACAATTTCTATTGTTTTGATTGGTAAAATTCCCTTGATTGGTTTTGTTTCCTTGATTGGTGTTGCTATCACCTTGATTGGTTGAATTTTCTTGATTGGTGTTACTGTGTGGGGTACCTGATAGATTGATGATGGATGGTTTTGCCTTCAAGTTGTTTACATCTACTACACCATCATTGACAACATTCTTGTTTCTAGTCCCAAATCCTGATTTGTCATTGTTGTTGTTATGATTGGATGAGTTTGGACTATCCTTGTCAAGTTTTATTACTCCTCTTTTGACAAAGGCTCCTTCAATAGTGATTGCATTCTCAATCAACTTACCAAAATATGGAGGAAAATGAAGGTTGAGCCTATAATTCATTTCTTGATTAAGATTGTCAATAAAGATAACCATCTTTTCCTTTTTAGGAACTAGACAAGAATATCATGTGAATAATCTTCTCCATCTTTCTAGGAATGTGATGAAGGGTTCTCTAGTATTTTTCTTTACTTTGCATAATTTGAAAGCATAATTATTTAATGTTGAATGTTGTAGGAGTATTGGGATATAAATTTCTTGATCAACTCGTCAAACGTTTTGATGGATGGAGTGATTTTAGAGAGCCATTTCATGGATTTACCACCCAAAATTCATGGGAACAATCTCATCAAGTATGTTTCCTCGTGTGTAAATTCAAGGCTCATGTTTCTAAATTCCCTCACGTGGTCAATAGGATCCGTTTTCCCATTGTATCTATCGAATTTTGGAATTTCACATTGCTTTGGAAATGGGATCATGTTAGGATTTATATCAAAAGTATATGGGAAAATATCCTCTAAAGTATACTTCTTTGTTGTGCCCCCTTGCATTTCCTTGATTTTCCCTTGTAGTGCTCTTAAATGTTGGGTAAGAGCACTAAGATTGTTTAAGGAAGTTTCAGTCTTTTTTAGGATCTCCTTTAATTTTCTCTGTATCATATTTAGAGGGGAAATTTAGCACCTTGGTTTTCCAATAAAATAAAGTATCTTTTTTTATTTCATTCTAAAATCTTTTCCATAGCTAGGTGAACCTGTGGATCATGTTCAGCCTCTTGAATCATTTCATCAGTGAATTCCTCATTTGAACTATTTACATGAAACCTATGAAAATGATTTTCTTCCCTATCACCCATGTTTGCAAGGTGGGTTCTCTCTTTATTTTTGAGACCTTGTGACAACAGGCATATGCTTGAATCAAATTTTTACTAAACTTGGATCACAAATGGAAGTGAAATTTGTTGGATAATTGATGCCTTAGCAAAATAGGATGATGGATCCTATTGATATGACTAAGGAATTTCTAATTTTCAGATTTGTTTCCTTGGATTGAAGGATGATAGATCCTGTTATGGAAGCTAAATTGAAAATTATAAATTGATTTTGAAATTGATTCACTTGAAGATGTTTTGATCTTAGTCTGGAAAAATGATGTTTTTTGCAAAAAAGCCTAATGTTTCCAAGTTTTTCTTTATTATAACGACTGATTTGGATGGTTGGAATATTTTATTGTTGGTTGTGGAATGTAAGAATCATGAATGGGTTGACTATGATTATGCCTTTGTGAAAGTGTTCTTCATTGATAATAAGCTTGTGAAAATAAAGGCTCTAAAGAAAAATCATCAATAAATCCTCTATCAAAGTCATGATATCTATGGATAAAAGTTTGATAGTCAAGCAAGACCTTCCTACTTTGGTACAAAGAGCATCTCCTTTGTAAATAAGTTGCTTCTTTGGTTTCTTGATTATTTTAACAAGGGATTTCTTAACAAATGTCGTTGATTTCCAATCCGTTAACATAAATGTTACAGTTGGATTTGTCAAATTCTTGTGTTTTATAGATGATCTTATCTGAACTAATGTTTTGAAAACACAAGCATTTGTACTACAATTTTTTTTAAGTCCTAGAATCTAAACAATAAGTGTATGTTCTCTAAAGTTGTCACTGGTATTTGAACAACAAAAACACTTCAAGCAGACTCACTCTTAATGGTCAAAAATTTCATTATAATCATAACAACCCACATCTTAAAATTGTGTTGAATCACATAGTTGTGTCACCCCCTAAAGGGTGCCCATGTTTTTGTCTTTTCTAGGCATGTACTCAAAGTTAGATTTCTCAATCCCTTGAGAAAATGGTCCTTGAAAATTATATGGTGAGTATCTTGGTGGAAGATTCTTCCCTCCCCTTGCACTGTGAGTATTATAATATTTGGCTACTGACTCAGTTAGCTTCTACACTAATTTTTGTAAAAAGGGTTTCCGTTCAGTGTAACAAATGATAAACTCCCTCAGGAGACCTCCAAACCTTTAGAAAAAAAGCTTTGGGGATGGTTATCTTGCACACTACCATCGAGTCAATTTTCATTTACAACTCACTTTTGATTATAGTGGTTTCGAATCCTTCACTTTAGGCATTCCCACTTACGCCATTCCTCTTGGGTGAGTACTTTTTTCCACAAGAGTAGGTCTGCTAAAGGTTTTAAAAAAGCATAAAGTTCATGAAATTAAAAGATTATTTTGGTGTTTTGATCACCCAATTAAGGGAGAGCATAGGCCTATCACCATCCAATCACAACAAACAATGTTCAATTTTTAAACCCAAATGCCAATTTTCTATTCTACATGAATATATTGCTTCACAAAAGACATGATGTTCATTTTAACCAAGATAGGTATGATGACTACCCTAGGATTGGTTCATTTTAATCCAAAAACAACAATAAAACCACTGGTCACAGTCGTGTCGGATCCAGATAACAAATCTGACAAATTAAAAATGTGCTAGAACAAAAGTCATATGTGCTACAGAAACAATCAAATGCACTACAAAATATGTCAAATGCTTTAGGGAATCTGTCAAATGCATTAGGGAATATATCAAATGCATTGGGGAATCTATCAAATGCATTGGAGAATTAATCATGTGCATTGTAACATTCTTCAAATGCACTAGAACAAGTGTTGTATGCCCTAATCTGCATCTCCAGTCATGACCTACTAGAAAACGTGCAATAAAATATTAAAAATGGGGCAGAGCCCCATGATGGGCACCAAAAATGCATGTGTGAATATGTGGAAATAACAAATGATTTAAACAACACACCAATGAAACATTATATCAAAGAATTTAATTTAAAGCTAAACAATCTTCAAACCGTTCCATCGTCCTCTATCTCCAAGGATTAATTTTTAAGTTGTTTGCTCTCAGTTTGTGTAAGAATAAGCTCAACAGAATGACAACCTAGAGAATGAGATGATATGCAAATGCATTTTTATGCCAAATGATGTGATATAATGAAACTAAGAATAGATTATGCAAGTTATTCTACCATGATTATTTATGTTAAGATGATAAAAACTAAGATATTGTGCTATGATGCTTGAATTCTAAGATTATTCAACTATAATGCTCACACTATGGAAAATAGTTCCAAGATTTTCAAAGAGCCAAGAGGTCTTATTTATATATATTTTAAGCCAAAAGCTTAGTTGGCAAAGATCAACATTTGAGATTAAGTCCGGTAAGATGAATAGTGAGAGATGGAGAAGTTGGAGAAAAAGAGAGAAGCTAGAGAAAAAAAAAGGAAGATGTTTCCTTCCCACAAAACCTTTCACTCAAAAATAGAGGAAACTTGTCATTTGTCAAGTCTAGTTATTGAGTTAGTTTTGTTGGTTGAAGATAATTCAATAATTAAATAATAAAATTATTTAATTTCATGTGACATGTGGATTTGGAATCTTCTAATTAAATATTGAAAAATATTTAAATATGTGTGAAATATGGATAAGAAGTTTCTAATTAAATATTAAAATATTTAATTAAAAGTGAGATGACTTTTTAGAAGATTTAAAGATGATTTTTATGATTTGGGAAAAGAATAATATTTAGAATGATTTAAGAGTGATTTTGTGATTTGGAAAAAGAAGAATATTTACTTTATTCAAAATAAAGCAATGTGATAATTACATTAAACAAATTGTGAAACTTATTTAATTAATTAGAAATAGAAGAATTAGAAAATGAAAAATATAAATAAATAATTAAATTTATTTATATGTAGATTGAATTAGAGATTAATTAAATATCTTTTATTTAATTAATTACCAGACTTATTATAATTTGACCATTTTTAGAGTGCACTCTCTTGTCAGGCCAACCAACCTTCCAACCACCATGAAACTCCCATGGCAGATTGATCACCTCTACTAAAGACTACGTAGATGTGGAAGGCTTCACACCGATCATTGTTGTACTTGAAAATAGAAGGTTTTGGGCTTACTACACAAGAGTTTTTAATTCAGGACCCCCGTTCGAGTGGCCATACATGGGGTGCAAGATTAATCTCCATTTAGGAGGCACTCCATCCTAAAGAGGTTAATCTGAATAGGGTTTTGGGGAGTACTACTTGGTGCATATGACACATATGCACTCATAATCTTAGGTTTTTCCTTAAGATTCACATTTATATACCAGTCAGGGGTAGCTCGGCTAAAGAGCTTCATTGTTGGTTTGAGTCACCTTGGGGTGAGTACTTTTTTCCCAACAAGGAAGACCCAAGTCCTAGAGTCAATAATAGTTTCTCTTACACCTAGGATCACACAAGTGTGCAATGGGAGAGGATACTTCTATTATTGAATCGGGGTGACAAAAATAGATGGGTCTGGTTTTTTTATTACCTAGTTTGCACAAGGTGAGAGCATAATCACCTACCATCCCAACCACAATCAAACAAAGTTCTTTAACCCCCTAATTAAATCTAAGTGAGACAAGCAAAGGTTCTTTTTAAAGCACCAATGGAAGTGTTTGCTAATCTAAAACAAGCACAAATGGTTTTAAAATAAAAGCCTTGGACAATCGAACCTACAAAACCACTTGCTAGTAGTTTGAAACAAAAAGGATGTTTTGGACCCACGAAAATTTAGAGCATTTTTTTTTCACTTTATCCAATTTGTCATTTGAAGTGTTTTTTTTTTCTACACATTCACAAAACCAACAACCAAGCCAAAACCCTAACAAGATAATTGATCATTAATATTAGAGGGTTAGCTAGCCAAAATAAATATGATTTTTGAAACTATTTTGTGCATCAAAAATAAAAACATAGAGAAAAGACCCTTATTGAAATTTTGAGAGCTTTCCATAAATGTAAAGAAATCCAAAAAATTCAGTGTTTTGCATCCATAATTAATTTTTTATGAAACATCATAAAAATATTATAAAAAATTCAAAACAGATCAAAAAAATCTATTTTTTTTACTAAAGGTGTCTTACATCATTCCAAATCTGCAAAAATAATTTATGAATAGATCAGCAACTATTTGTGAGATATAAGCGAATATTTGTGAAACCCTAATTTTGAAAGATCTATTTTTTGTCTAATTATTTTGCATCTAAATTGAAAACATAAAAAATAGACCCCTAATGAAATTTGGAGAGATTTCTAGAAATATAAAAAATATCCGAAAATTTTGCTAATTTTCTCTCAAAGTAGATTTTTCATGAAAAATACTAAAAAAATTATAAAAAATTAGAAATAGCTCCAAAATATTTGATTTTTGAACTAGAAGCTCTTGACATTGTCTCCAACTTGTAGAAAAGTTTTTGTTAGACAATATGTAGTTGTTTGAGAGATATGGTTGAATCTTTGAAAACTAGAGTTTTGTCCCAAAATGATGCAAAACTTGAGACAAAAAAGCTAATAAAACCCGCAGCAAAAAGGATCCAACTCCAAAATTCCTCAAAAGTTTTCAAAATATGTCAGGTTCACCAATGTGTCAATGGGTTATTTTTCAGGTAAGTTTTTAGCAGATTAGATTAAATAAATAAAAACCCAAAGAAGTTATGAAGTACAAAGAAAGAAAATAACAAGAATGATTATACCAGATATTCATTGAAGCTTCCACAATTCACCTCCATAACACCTTCTAGCTTGTAGTGTATGAATTTTTCCCTTAGATCGAGTGTGTGAGCAATTTAACTATGACAATGTCCTATGCAAGTTTTGAAGGATTTGAATGACAAAAGACTATGCATATGAAAAGTAATCAAATCAAATAATCTAAATGGCAAGTAAAATCTAAGTATGAAATGTCTATCATAATGAAGTGGTGTCATAATCATGAAGTGGGGGGTTTGAAATTGTGAGAAAAATTGACATTTTATAGAAAATGCAATTTTGGATGGACGGACGAGATTAAAAGCTGAAAATGCCTAAAATTAGTGGACAATCCCTAATTAGGGTTAGGGAAACATTAGGTCAAATTTGAAATGAATGGACAAGATTGATTTTTAAAAAATCAAATCAAGGGTTGACAATGCATGTGACAAGAGATAAGATTGACACAGAAAAAGAGGTGGTCGGAGAAATTAAATAATAATAAAAAATTATTTAATTTAGGTGGCTAATGAATAATTAAATAATAAAGATATTATCTAATTATAGAAGAATGTGACAAAGGGAATCTTTTGAATTAAATATAATGATTTAAATTCAAAATTCAAAGGAGTGGACCAAATTAAATAAACAAAATTTATTTAATTTAGGAGAGAAGAGGCTAAAAATAATTATTTAATTATAGTGGAAAGTGGACAAAAATTAAATAAATAAGAATTCTTTTAATTTTAGAAAGAAGACATAATTAGTGACGTAATTAAATAAATAAAATTTATTTAATTAATCAAAGAGGAATAAAGATAAAAGAAAATGAATTAAATAAATAATTAAAATTATTTAGTTATCAAAGACAAAAGGGGAAATGATGGATAATTTAGAAATCGTAAGCCTAGGACAATTTTCAGTGTCTACAATATCTACCCTTTCACTTCCATTTACAACTTCATCTATGCAATCCTCATGCAAACATTATGGGATAAATTCAAAACCAACAAAAGGAGTAGAAGAAGGTAAAAAATAAATCAAAATAGGAGTTCCTTTTTCATCTTTATCAACATGTGCATCCTCCTTATAATTAACTACTTGAATTGATTCATCCAATGAACCTCTTGTATATATATCTCCTTCTTTGTTCATACTACTACAACAATCAGTAAGGATAATTTCTTCACTACCAAACTAAAAACCATAAATGGTTTCTTTATTGCGACTGCTTGTGGTTGATCTTTCCAATTGAAATTCATTGAACTCCTTGTCATTTACATCTGATACATTTACATTCTCAAAAGCATTCCTCAAATCAGCAAGCTACTTTGTCTTATTACAATGAAAATTTTCATCAATGCTACACTCACTTGTAGTATTGACAACCAATTGTACCATTACACTGTTGATCACACATTTATTCTTCAATTAAGATATATAATTCATATCCATTATCTTTTTCTTGTGAGCCTTCAAAAAGTATCTTCATCATCTTTATTTAAAAATTTCTCACCTAAGGAAATCAATTACATTGCTTCCTCTTGTGACGAACCAAAGACACTAGGGCTACAAATAGAATTGTAATGTCTTTGATCATTTGGATAAGAATTTGTTTCAGCTAGTTGCACATTTACATCCACAACATTAATGTTGTCACTATGAAGATATGAAACTTCAGAACTAGCATAATCTTCAGTTGTATATTCAAAGTCCATAGAGGAGAAAATACTTTCAGTCTCATCGACATCATTGTAGCCATCCTTTGATATAGAAAACTGACTCCCAATTTTCATATTCTCAAATAAAATAGGAATGAATTTACATGCTTCATCATGTATTACATATTCACCATTATGGATGCAATCTTGATCTGCATATATTTTCTCCATGGGTTGTTCAGAAACAAAATCCTCACCACAAAATGATGCATTATCCTTGTCTTCTACTATACCATCATCACATAGTCTAGTCAACATGTGAATTCCATATTTCTCTATAAATTATTCAATAACTAAAAAAAATTGGCATATTCATCTAAGATTAGGGGGCTTCAAATGAGATGACATGGTACTCAGACCTAGCTCACAATTCTCATAGAACAAATCGATGCAAAATGATTCATCAGGCCTTTCTGATTCTGGTATATCAAATAGTTTTTCATGAATCTATCATGAAATTCATAGGGGGATTCATCCTCAAATATTTCTATATCAGAAAATGCATCAATATATGATATGGATTTGACTTTATTGTTAGACTTTTCTTCAAATTATTCTTGGGTATGTAGATTTCTATCCTTAAATAGGTATTCCTTGTCTATTGATTTTTCTTCAAAGTAATAAATAAAATGTACTTTCAACTCATACCATGAATCTAAAGAATGTATTGGTAAACATGAAAATCAAAATTCAATAATACCTTCTAAAGTTATTACAAAAAAAATCATGATAGTATCCTCTTCTATTATTTGGCAGTCTTTCATCAAATCAATAAAACCTTGTACATGTATTGATGTTGATTCTTCAAGATCTGCTCTAAACTTAGGAAAATATCCATTAATTCTTCTTGGGACAAAATATGGGTAACCTTGGGTTTTACTAAAATATAAACTAAAATATAAAGGTTCATATCTTTCACTAGTGAACACCTTCCTTTGAGGAAATGACTATGATCTAGGCATGATATTACAACCTGTAGAGGGAGAACTAGGACAACAATACATGTTTGCAAATAAAATTGATTCCCTCTACACATATTAAATTCTAATATCCCTTTAGTGTAGTGCTCAATTTCACTAAATAAGGGAATCAAAGTTTTCTAGGACCTTCAAACAAAAATATACCTGGTTATATTTTTGAAAAAGTAAGCAAAATTTATAAGGTGTTGTACCCTTCACAATGAGCCACAAGGGTCAAAAAGGATCAAGTCCAAAAAAATAATAGTAAGTCAACAAGAACAAAAAAAACACAATAACAACACAATGACCCTAGATAGGCAGTAGAGACACAAAACACAGGCCCAGGTAGCAACTAACTGCCATTGTCCCAATTCTTGAAAAACAGGTCCGCAACATCATCCCCGACCCAGTCTTGATTCTCCTACGCATTATTTCCCTCCAAATCCTCTTTGATCATCGTGGACAGGGTGCTAGTCATGAAATGACCCAACTTCATCGTGAAGTGGGTCAGGCCTCTCTATCTTTTATTAAGCATGTCCATCTTCTTTTCCAGAGCACGAATCTCCTCACCATTATTCATGGTTCTCAAGACCTCGCCATGCTCAACAACTAGAGGGTGCAAAGAGTGAGAGTCCAAAGTCTCTTTTAGGATTTTGCTATTGTCTAGGGTAGAAAGGGGCCCTTCCACATTTTCTTCCTCGTCGAGTGGCCAGAGATCACATAGGCTAGCCACGACACTAGTATGCACATTACCCACACCGCCCTTAAGTTTTTTAGCAGCCTATTTGGTTTTCGAGTATTTCAGTAGTACCCAAGTGGGGTTTTCTAGAAGGGCTTTTAGATTCAACAGGAGAGATATTTGCGATAGACAGAGTTTATATCTTTTTAATACGAACAACAAAAATGGCTCTAGGAGGACATAAGGCCAAATGAAAATGGTAGAGTCTCAAGATAAGCCCTTGATGGAGAGGTAGAGGAAAAATTTCATTTGGATTAAGATTGGCCATTTCTTTGCATTTTTCAATCAAATTCTCTAGGTCCATGAGCAAAAAGAAAGGAAGACTAAGTAGGATTTTATGCCTTAGATGATTTAGAAGGGGAAAATGATAGAAAAAGTAGGTTTTAAACCTACCTTCAAGCGTGACGTACTTCATAACAGCTAAACACACCTAGTCCCAGGGCTACAAAAGGGATTCACATTCAAAGCTTGACTAGTTGCGGACTGACTCCTCATTCCCCATGAAAAAATATTTCAAACTATCATTGTCTGGAGTCCAAGTATGCTTAGGATATTTCTTCCTAGTGCATCGCATTCCGGTAGCTTGCACTATCACCTCTTCACTAACTTCAAAATAAATGCCATCCAGTGTAACCCTTCAGTCCTTCTAGGAAATAGCGAATTGGTCAGATACGTTAGGGTCGTGGCCAACTAGAATCTCCATGAGAGGAGCAAGGCCACCCTCAGCGTAGATATGCTAGACCAAAGGATTCTTACAAAACTCTCCACAATTAGCAGGCTTAGTCCGAACGTAGTCACCACCCATGATGTTTATTTGCATAGGAAACGAGAGAGCTTACAATAGTAAAATGATAGAAACACCAGCAGAGTAATAGGCTTTCTTCTCATTCTGGATATTAAGGAAAATATTGTAGCGTTGGATAATCATGCCAGTGTACAGATCACATGCACGAAAGGAAAGATCACGTAAAGCAAACATAATGATGTAATTAATGTGGATCTTAAGGTGATTATGACAAGCTAAGTGGGAATTGGTGGGTGTGTAGGGTTTCTTGGCCGTGATGCAATTGCACAAAAAACTAGGCATGGTGGCCGCAAGGAAAAATTTAGAAATATTAATGTAAGCATGTTTAGAAGCCAATGCTAAACTAGCAGGATCAAAGGCGCTAGAAGGTAGCTTTCCCTCATTATGAAATGCCATATCAATATACATAATCATAGTCTTACGAAGGTTATGATGCATTAAAACAATCCCAAAGAGAAGATATCACACAATATGACCTCTCAAAATCATAAATGTCATGTACTTTCCAAAACCCTTCGTAGAGTCACCTTCATTAACCACGTGATTAACCTTTAATTTTGAAATTTTCCACCTATAGGCCACCTCAGCATTAGAACTCATCCACCAGGCCCAAAGAACAACCAAGTGGACCCCCCAAGTGCTTATGTTGTAGCTACTACAAATCCTTCTTTCTAACTAGAAATCTTTGTAAATATAACACTTTCCTTGAATATTCATCAGGTTCTTTTGACAGAGTTGCCACCTCTCTTCATAGAAAACTCAACTTCAAGCAATATGAAACTCCTTCAAATATGAATTTCCTTATGAGTTCCTTTCACCAATAGATCACCACAAATCATGAAACTTTCAAGTTCACCGCAACAATTTCTTTCTCCATGTATGAATTCCTTCAATATTTGAACCAAATGCTCGGATCAACAAGTAATATGACTATGTGATAGGACAATCTACAACTAGAGATTCAAATTTCTTTGCCACTAGAGTCACCAATCTATTGGTTCCCCAAATTTAAAATCAACTTGAATCCTAAAGGGCATACAAGCCATTTTGTTAGATTCAATGAGAGATTTGGCCAACAAATGGGAGATCGAAATAAAACACTTTCTCCCCTGCACTTTGGGCTCTATGAAACCCGAGAGGGTGATCCTGATAGTGTGTTTGTAGATACTTGTGTGCCAAAGTATTAAATACACTATAAATAAATGATTCTCCCTAAATTTTTTAATAATCACAATATTCTAAAGACTTAGATGGTCGTCGTGGCAGTATCTAAATTAAACATGAGAGATGCAATTCATTAAATCTGAAAACACAAACATAAAAAGATTGATAAGTAAAATTTATTTTAAATTATGATTAGTTAATCAATTAACCAACAAAGGGTAACAATAATAGCACACTTAGATCAGGGCCTCATCCTTGGAACAGAGTCAATTCCAATACCTATACAACCTTATAAAAAATTAACACATGATATCAATTAAGCTTTGAAGATACCACATTATACTATTTCAGCATAATGATCTCAACCACCACTTCTTTTCAGAATCCTAACACTTAATTAAATATAAACCAGTAGCTTCACTCAAGCATTTACATCAGTTCTTTGAATTAACAAGCAAGAAAAAAACCACACATCCATTCGTAATCAATGGAGACAAATAAAATAACCCTTGATTATGTTATTCGTAGCTTTTAAAAGAAGTACATAGGAGAGAAAATGGCCTCGAATTTGCACCACTCAGTATTATTTTGCTAGTATTATTATAAAAAATACATATGTATTGATAGAAATCAACCTAAGACAAAACCCTGAAATGCCATGTATTCTCATTATAATGTTCTCCATGATTAATTATAGAACAACCAACCTCTTGAAATGGAGCAAAAAAAAAACACTTAAAGTAAAATGCAAACCCTAAATAGAGATCAAGAATAAACATCCGACAAACATTCAACTCCATTGACCAGTAACTACCCACCGCTTGAAGAAAAGACCCATTTTGTAATATGTTTTCCTACTTCTTTAGTCACCTGCCCTATAACAAAATAATATTCCCTACTATGAAGAGTCATCAGTTATCTTCATTCACTTTTAACCATAGCTAAAAATACTGTTTGTTAAAGAATAAAAGCCTTCATGAACCCTTCCTCATTTTCTGTAAAAAAACCTTCCACGTGAGTATTTACCTTTCACTACCCATCACTTACAATTATTTTTAATGTGAAGGCTTTAATCATTTCCACCAGCCTGTAGAAGTTTCCACTACCCATGTATTTCACATTTAACATCTCAAATTTTACTTAGCAACGCATAAAAATGAAGGCTTTAATTAAAAATTATTTGGTCCATGAAGGAAAACAACTACCTAGACACCTTTTATTTTGATTATTTCATAGAAAGAAGATGATTATTTTGTAGAAAGACGACTTTTATTTTCATACAGTGAAGAATTTTAATTCTTTTTATTACTTTTAAAAATCCATACAACCCGTGCAATCTCCATTTTAATTCACCTTTCCACCATTTACTCTTTTATCA
Source organism: Sequoiadendron giganteum (assembly GCA_007115665.2). Taxonomy (NCBI): domain Eukaryota; kingdom Viridiplantae; phylum Streptophyta; class Pinopsida; order Cupressales; family Cupressaceae; genus Sequoiadendron; species Sequoiadendron giganteum. The sequence continues at coordinate 568,530,176 of CM021105.1, read as the reverse complement.
AACAAACATGTTGGGCCTCTATCATGGGTCCCATCACTATCTCATAGAAGCCTCATAGCCACCATTGCATATCTCTAATCCAAGGAGGAAATGGATACTGCTATTAATGATAGGCAATAGGGAGGATGTAGTATCGCTCATTCACCAATATAATGAGGAAAAAAGTTTTTAAAATTGCAATGGGCAATAAGAAGGGGATACCATCACACCATCACGTATGTGATGAATGAAGGGAAAAATAAAATAATGATGGGTGAATTTCCTCTTCCATTTCATGTGAATCCTCCATTTTTCAAGAACCACTACAAACCTAGTGCCATCAAGAAAATGTTCACAATAGTCAATATGTGCTTTGATCTTCCTCTCATAAAAACCATATATAAAAGAGCTTTCCACAATTAATTTTCCTTAACACATAATGTATTCCTTAATTCTTAATGCTTCTCGATGAACATTATCTACACATTCTTGCTCTTGAAGTGTTCAAGTTGAAAAATTCTGCATAGAATCTTGGTGCAGTCAAGGATGGAAGGTCCTGGAATAGGACTATCCAACCTTGCAACAAGAGTGAACACAATGGAAAATTAGACAATTGGAATAGCAATCACACATGAATATATGAAAAATGATCAATTATTCACTAGCAACATGCCCTACCTCCAGGCTTACAAAGTACAAAATGATTTGGTGCTATGCCCAAACTTACATGTGGGTTGAAACCCTTATTTATCTTCTATCTTACTATATCAGTACTTCTTGCTACATTACTAAATACTCTAATGCAACTACACAATGCTTATATATATCAATTCCCAGGTCCACAAAAGATCTACATTGGCCTCAAGAGGTCTGAAACCCCAAAGTTGATTAAACGTGTAAGAGTCGGCCAAAACATATGGTTCTTCTTTAATTATTGGATAAAAATTATGTGGATTAGGACAAAGGTTCCTTAATGAACACACATCCTTATAAAATTGTTTTCGAAGCTCCACAATTCATGGAATAGGTCCATAAACTTGAAATGTCTATACTAGTCGGTGAATGCTCTCTTTCCAGTTACAGTTGATATTCTATTAATGATAACTTCGTACTGGAATCTATGAAACACTTGATTTTTGGATATGATGTATATTTTGTAATGAAAATCATATATATCGCTCCATGAGTTACAATGTGGTATGAAAGATTAAGACTAGGTCCTAAGAGTTAACTACTAAAATACAAGAAAAGAACATGAATGAAAATATTTTTTGTTGATGCAAGATTGCTCACAATTTGGGATGCTCCTACATTAGACACCTAAGGTTGAAGAAAAGTGAGCCTCTCACTTTCCAAGAACTAGAGGAAAACTGAATTAGTCTGCCTCATCTTGAGAAATCCATGATGAATCTTCCTTCGATCTTCATTTCCATCTAACTGGATATTCCTTGTATTGCTTACCTCTTGTACTATGTCCAACTCTATTTTCTAGAATTTCCTCAATCTCCTCTAGTGAATCTCCTTCATGATACTAATATAAGTCTACTTGATGTTGAATATAGTTGATATGCCAAATTCCTCTAGTAGCTCCACTTCATATGCATTTCCTGAATCAAACTTCCTAATGATTTTACAAGGTCCAAAATTCTTCATATTCAGCTTATTATATGTCCCAACCAGAAATCTCTCTTTTCTAATATATGTAAGGAAAAGGAAAGGTGCAGAAATGCTTTCCTAACGCTAAAACCATAGAGGAGACGTGCAACTTAGACCAGTTTTAAAACATTAAAACACTTAAGATAAACACATGCAGGGTAACAAGAGTAACAAAAATAAAATGATTTCAGAGATAACACAATATTTATGTGGGAAAACCCTTTTGGGAAAAAACCCACCACACGAATAGAAAGACACTTTGTATTATAGTAAGAGAAAGATTACATACAAAGTTATAGCCCTCACTCCCTAATAGTTAGCTCACAACAAAACTTGAGTTTTCATGCACTCACTATTTCAATGCTACTTCAGCATACAATGAAATAAAAACTTGATCACCTCTTTCACAGTATTCTTCTTGTTCTAATATCTCTCAGATTCTAATCGACTTCTTATGAAGGTCGACAATGTCAATTCTTCTTCCAACTACCAATTAGGGTGCATTAAATTTAGTTCTTCACTAACACACCAAATCAATCTTGGATCGGATCCACATGCAAAACTACATCGAGCCACCCCTGCAATAAATTTGTTGCAGAGAAAATACTAACTTAGGGCTCTGCCAACTGCCAAAATCTGATCACAAAAGATTGCATAATAAATCGCTTTTTCACCAATCCAGGTTTTGACAATAAATGTTGTTTTGCAACAATGATGCATAAACAACCGAGGAGAAATTGCCACATGTCACACTGCTATTCGTTCTATCGCTTGACCGAGCAGTGATCTATCAATTGTCATTGGGCTCCGAAAACCCTTCACCATCACTAGCAGTTGCATCACATTATGGGTTGGCAATAATCCGCTATCGCCAAAACACTGACTACCAAAACTATCGGGTCCCAGAAGCCACATGTCCACCGCTTAGGAGGTTTTTGGGCATCTGGGAGGGTATCGCCAAGATTCCCATGAGCTCGCACGGAATGAGCTTTTGAAGCTACCATGTGTCTAGCGCTCGCGCACTCCACTTGGCCTACATGGAAGCTGCTAGAGCTCCTTCGGGGAATCTCTAGCAACATCCGCTAGATTCCCCAGGGAACTCCTAAGACTCAAAAAAATGTCCACAACCAGACAACCCTTTACATAAAGCAGCTCGAGGCCCACCTTCTCTTCAGTGCACTAACCTCTTTGACATGATGCCACATGTCCACCGCTGGCACACACCGCTTAGCTTACGTGGAAGCCGTTGGAGCTCTTTTGGGGAATCTCTAACGACATCCACTAGATTCCCTAAGGAACTCTCGAGGAGCAAACAAGTGTCCACGGTCAGAAAATCCTTCCACCGATAAACGACTGCACTGTCGATAAAGCCAAGGCCAAGAAACAAACCGCCAACTCTAGGCCCATTCGCCCATCACTGTGGCAACCCTTAGAGTCTCACTAATCAGACTAAGTCTCAAAAACCAAAGGGTCAAGCCGACTTAATGAGAACACTACATTAAATTGATAAGGGCATAAATTCATCAACCCTCTATTAGAGGTCCAAGCCAGTAAATTGAGGTACATTTTCCAACAAGATCCCACTTGATGAAGACTTGTTGGCTTCCTCTAGACTTTGAATTTATTGACGATCATAGGCCCCAAGGCCCATCAAACTTGCACACCATCTAAACTTATCCATGCTTACTAGCTTTGTCAATGTATCAACAACATTCTTTAGAGTATCCACCTTCTCTAAAGAAACATTTCCATCCTCCACCATATCTCTCACGAAGTGATACTGCACATCGATATGCTTCATCCTAGAATGGAAAGTTGGATTTTTCACCAAACAAATGGCACTCTAACTATCATAGAAAATAGTGATCTTCCCTACATTAAAACCAATATCATAACATAAGCGGCTGAGCGAAACAACTTCTTTGTAGGTGTGAGTTGCTCCCATGTATTATGCCTCCACCATGGAAAAAGTGACTACACCCTATTGCTTTCTCATCCAAATGATTGCACCACCATTTGACATGAAAGTTTATCCACTGGTGGATCTTCTGCTGTCAATGTCCCCTTGCCCAATCAGAGTCCACATACCCATGAATGCTGAGAGTTCTCTATGATGCAACCAAATTGCCATGGTAACACATAGCACATTCTGAGGTACCTCTCATATATCTAAACACTCTCTTTATAGCATACCAATGAGTCCTTCCTAGATTTTCCATAAATCGGTTGAGTACTCCCATTGCTGGGGAAATGTCTGGCCTTGTACAGACCATCGCATAAATTAAACTATTGACAAAACTTGCATAAGGAACTTTGGTCATGTCCTCCATCTCAGTAGCATATTTTGGACAGTCTTCGACATATAGTTTCATTCCCTGGGTAGTTGGAACAATTAGTTTCTTGCAATCACTCATATCAAATCTCTCCAGAATAGTGTTGATGTACTTACTTTGGCTGACCCAAAGCTTTCTGCCATTTTTGTCCCTAGTTATCTCCATCCCTAGAATATACATTGTTGCACCCAGATCTTTCATTTCGAACTTTGTAGATAACTGAGATTTAAGATCAAAAATCATAGACTTACTATTTCCTATAAACAACATATCGTCCACATACAGGGTAATAATAAGCACATGATCATTTTTCATTTTATAATACATACAATGATCATATTTTGATCTCAAAACTCCCATAGGCAACATAAATGTGTCAAACTTCTTGTACTACATTCTAGGAGACTACTTCAAACCATAAAAAGATTCATTTAATTTGCAGACTAGGCTTTCTTTACCTTTTTCAACGAAGTGTTCGGGCTAGGACATGTAAATTTCTTCTTCCAGCTCTCCATGGAGAAACATTGTTTTCACATCCATCTGCTCAATCTCTAAGTCATACGTGGATGCAAGTGACAGTAGAAATCTAATAGATGTCAGCTTAGCTACAAGGGAAATTTTTTCTCCATAATCAATTCCCTCTACCTAGGAATACCCCTTTGCAACCAGCCTTGCTTTATACATCTCAACACTACCCTCAAGACCAATCTTCTTCTTAAATACCCATTTACAGCCAACAAACTTTCTTCCTTTAGGAAAAGGTACCAAATCCTAGGTTTCATTATTTTCCAATGATTCCATTTCTTCATTCATGGCTTCCTACCAGGAATTTGCATCGGGCATATTAATTGCCTCTTTAACAATCCTAGGCTCCTCAGTGCTAGTAATTAAAGCATACACACATTTTGAATCCAAAATGGAGAAACCATACCTATCAGGTTGTTATTGATGTGTATAACTTCTCACTACCTGAGGTTGTCATTCTTCATCTTTGGAACTCTCATAGCTGATAGAGCTCTCATCAATTTGAGGTACACCATACAGTTCTCCCTTTTCTAGGGTTTGGGGAATCTCAACTGCATCATTCTTCTTTTCTCTTTGACCTGTCTCTAGCTGTAGATCAGCTATAGAAGGTTTCAGCTAATGAAATATTACACTTCTGTTATAAAAAAACTTCTCAGTATCAAGATTCCAAAGATTGTATCCCTTCATACCAACACCATAGCCGATGAAGATATATTTAAAAAAAAATTCTCCAACTTAGATCTTTTCTCATTTGGCACATATGCATATGCCTCACTACCAAAGACACAAACAAGTCTTAGAGAGTGATTCTTACTAGACCACACTTCCAAAGGTGTCTTATCAACAAGAGCAGAGCAAGGAGAATGATTTACCAGGTAACATGCTATAACCATGGCCTTAGCCCAGAACATCTGCTCCAGACTAGCACTACTCAACATACTCCTTGCCTTTTCCATCAACATCTTGTTCAATTTTTCAACAACTCCATTCTGTGCCTTTTAATCCCATGGTCTTTACAGTATCTATCGAAATCTATAGAATAAAACTCACCGCCATTATCTATCCTCAAACATTTTAGTTTCCTTCCTGTCTGATTCTCTACCAAGTTTTTAAACTCTTTAAAATGACTGAACACTTCTGATTTACTTTTAAGAAAGTATATAAATGCCCTTCTCGAATAGTCATCAATAAAAGAAACATAGTATCTAAACTTTAATAATGAAGGAACATTCTTTGGACCAAACACATCAGAATGAACATATTCTAATACACTAGAAGATTTATGAGAACTCAAGGAAAAAGAAACATGTTGTTGTTTTCCATAAATGTAGTGTTCACAGAAATCGAACTCAAGATTACAATCTATAAGCCCTTCAAAAATATTTTTAGTTTTCAAGGTTTTTAAACCTTTCTCACTTATGTGACTAAGTCTATGATGCCATAACATGGTCTTCTATACTGGGAGTTTCACCTCCATCACATTTGCAGATAGAGAAGCATCTTCATCTTTCTCTATAGGAACAAATTTGCTTGAATTTACAAAGGCAATGTTTTATTGAACAAGATGTGCATCTAGCTTGTATAGAGTGCTAGTACGTACACCCTTAGCCAACACCATTGCACCTCCATCCATCTTACATCCTTTACTTGAGGAAAAAACTTCTACACTAGCATCATTTAGCTTACTGACATAGAGTAAGTTACGAGCCAGACCTGGTATGTGCAGTATGCCACCAATCCCTTTGATTCTCCTGCCAGGGAAGTTTATCTTGACTCTACCTCAGAAAACAATCTCGAATGTTGAATCACTTTCCAGGTACAACTTTCCACCATCATAATTCTTGTACTTGGTGAACCATTCTCTATGAGACGTCATGTGAAAGGATGCACCCGAGTCAACCAATCAAACATCATTTGATACTTGAGTTTCCAAGGCCGCAATGAAGTCATCTACATCACTCTGAGAAGAGTCATAGTCTGAAGAGTTACTCTTCTTCTTCTTGTTGTCCTTACAATCCTTTCAGATATGACCAGGCTGCCCACAATTCTAATATTTCACCTTTGAATTTTTACCAGAAGACTTCGATCTACCTACAAACTTAGATTTGGACTTCTTGTCCTTCTTCTTTCCTTTATCCTTCAATCTACTTCGAACAGCAAGGGCCTCTTTGGCCATCTCAGAAGACTTCCTCTACATCTCTTCAGACAACACTGAATCAACCACATCTTCCATCTTGAAAGTAGCAGTTGTACTTCCAATAGCCATCATCAGATGATCCCAAGTGTCAGGTAACAAACATAATAGGAGCATGCAATGATCCTCCTCCTCTATCTTTACACCCACATATGCCAACTGAGCAACACTCATATTAAACGAGTTCAGATGGTCTGCAATAGATACAGCTTCTTCCATCTTCAAGGAGTATAACTTCTTCCTAAGGAATAACTTATTTACCAGAGACTTTCCCTGATAAATATCGCCAAGCTTCTTCCATAATGAAGTTGCAGAGTTCTCCTCATGGACATTCAGGAGTACAGAATTGGCCAAACAAAGTCTTATCAAACCTCTCACTTCTCTATCTACAAGGTCCCATTCTTCTTGCTTCATACCTTGTGGCATAGTTCCAGACACTACTACCTAGAGGTCTCTATCCAGTAATAAGTATTCCACTTTGAGTTTTCACAACTCAAAGTTTTCGCCATTGAATTTATCAATATCAACTCTTCCTGATGTACTCGCCATCTTAGACATAACTAAGTTCTAACTTTGCAAGACTCCCACTAGAATAGTATTAGAAAAAAAAAACAGCCCTACTAACAAGGATAACACAATTGGCCAGGCTCTGATACCACTTGTAAGGAAAAGAAAAGGTGCATAAATGCTTTCCTAATGCTAAAACCACAAAGGAGATGTGCAAAGACCAGTTTTAAAATTTTAAAACACTTGAGATGAACACATGCAGAGTAACAAGAGTAACATAAATAAAATGATTTAAGAGATAACACCAAATTTATGTGGGAAAACCCTTTCGGGAAAAAACCCACCACACCAATAGAAAGACACTTTGTATTACAGTAATAAAAAGATTACATACAAAGTTACAACCCTCACTCTCTGATAGTTAGCTCACAGCAACACTTGATTTTTCATGCACTCACTATTTCAATGCTACTTTGGCATACAACGAATACAAAACTCAACCACCTCTTTCACAATATTCTTCTTGTTCTAATCTCTCTCAGATTCTAATCAACTTCTTGTCAAGGCCGACAATTTCAAGTCTTCTTCCAACTACTAATTACGGTGCATTAAATTCAGTTCTTCACTAACACGCCAAAGCGATCCTTGATCAGATCCACCTGCAAACTTGCATCAAGCCACCCCTGCAATAAATTTGTTGTAGAGAAAATACTAACTTCAGGCTTTGCCAACTGCCAAAATCTAATCACAAAAGACTGCATAATAAATCACTTTTTCACCAATCTAGCTTTCAAAAATAAATGTTGTTTTGCAAGAATGATGCAAAAACAACTGATGATAAATCACCATGTGTCACACTGCTATTCATTCTGATGCTTGATCGATCAGTGATCGATCAACTATCATCAGGCTCTAAAAAGCCTTCGCCATTGCTAATAGTTGCATCACATTCTAGGCCGACAATAATCCACTATCACCAAAACATCGACCACCAAAACTATTAGGTCCCACAAGCCACATGTCCACCACTTAGGAGGTTTCAAGGAATCCATGAGGGTATCACCAAGATTCCCATGAGCTCACTCGAAATGAGCTTTTGAAGCTACCACGTGTCCATCGCTTGACCTACGTGGAATCCACTGGAGCTCCTTTGGGGAATATCTAGCAGCATCCGCTAGATTCCCCAAGGAACTCCTAAGGCTCAGACAGGTGTCCATGGCTAGACAACCCTTTTCATAAAGCATCTTAGGGCCCACCTTCTCTTTGTTGTGCTTCGACCGCTCGCACACATCACTTGGCTTATGTGGAAGCCGCTAGAGCTCCTTTAGGGAATCTCTAAGGAAATCCACTAGATTCCTTAAGGAACTGCTGAGGCACATACAAGTGTCCATGGTCGGATAGTCCTTCCATTGATAGATGACTACACTACCGATAAAGCCAAGGCCAACAAACAAACTGCCAACTCTACGCCTATCAGTCCATCGCTATGGCAACCCTCAAAGTCTTGCTAATCAGAATAAGTATCAACAACCAGAGGTTCAAGCTGACCTAATGAGAACACCACCTAATAGGAATAAGGGCATAAATTCATCAAGCCTCTATTAGAGGTCCAAGCCAGTAAATTGAGAAACATTTTCCAACAAGATATACCATTACTTCCTCTCCTACTGCAAACACCTTATGTCCTCTCTTCTTACTTGCTTTCTCCTTATATGTAATGTTCATCTTCTCCAGATGCTCCTTAACTTGAGTATTCATTTTTTCCTTGAATCTTACAAATTCTTCTACCTTTGCACTCATTTTGTTCTCCATACCAATATCCCTTAACTCAACTACTCCGATGGGTTGTTTTCCTATAACAATTTCAAATGATGTCTTCCTTGTGCTCCAGTTTACTGAATTTTTCTATGCAAATTCTTCTTGCAGTGGTATCACGTCCCAATTTCCTACTTTAACTTTAGTCAAACACCTCAAAAAATTCCCTAGGCTCATGTTTACCACTTCTATTTGTCCATTCATTTGTGGGTGAAATGTTGAACTATACTTCAAATCTATCTTCATCTTCTTCCATAATGTTTTCCAAAAATATCCAAAGAATCTAGTGTCTTTGTCTGATACTATACTCTTTGGTAGTCTATGTAATCTCACAATCTCCTTGAAAAATAGGTTTGCAACATGTAGTGCATCATTTTTCTTCTTACAAGTTACGAAATGCACCATATTAGAAAATCTATCCACAACCACAAATATAGTCATACCCTCTTGGTTTCTTTGATATTCTCAACACAAAATCCATGTTGATGTCTTCCCATGGTCTCTTTGTTATTTTTAATGGCATATACGTTCCAATTTTCTAACTGTTTCCATTTGCAACTTGATAAATCCTACAACTTTGAACATATTTCCTGACATCCTTATATAACTATAGCCAATAATAGTTCTCACTCACCACTACTACGATCTTATCAATCCAAAAATGTCTTACTAATCCTCTACAATGCTTTTCCTTGATCAAATTTTCTCTCATTGAACTTCTAGGAATACATAACTGGTTGTTCCTAAATAACATACCTTCCTAAATGAAATGATCCAACCATTTTCTTCTATCAGTCTCTATAGGTTCCTTGCAAGACTTCCATGTCAACAAAATTGATGGCATCCTCATACATATTCTTCAGTTCTTGAAAACCCAATACTTCAGTTATCATCTCTGTCAGCAAACTCCTCCTACTCAATGCATCCACAACCTTGTTTGATTTTTGACTCTAGTTTTTCAACACAAATGTGTAACTCTACAAGAATTCTACTCATCTCATATGTCTTTGCTTCAACTGCCCCTGACTATTCAAATATTGTAAATCTTGATGATCCGTATACAACACAAATTCCTTAGGCAACAGGTAATGTCTCCACTTCTTCAAGGATTGTATTATTACATAGAATTCCTAACCATAAACTAAATTTATTATGCTGGCATCATTTGATTTCTCACTAAAATAAGATATTGGTTTCCCTTCTTGACTCAACACAACTCCTATTGCACTTCCACTAGAATCACAATCTACTTGGAATACCTTATCAAAGTTTGGTAGTGTTAAAATAGGTTGTTCTATCACCTGGACTGCTTCAACAACTCAAAACTCTTTTGTGCTCCTTATGTCCAGTTGAATTCCTTCTGGTCACCCCTCATTCTCTCTATCATAGGTGTATAAATAATACTAAAGTTTTTGATGAACTTTGGGTAAAATATTGCTATTCCATGGAATGATCTTACCTCTCCAATGTTCATAGGTGTAGACCATTCAACTATTTCTCTAACTTTCTTAGGGTCCATCTTTAATCCTTTCACAGTTATCACAAATCCTAAATACACTAGTTCTTCCTTCATGAAAATAAATTTTTGTATGTTTATCAACAACTACTCTTCTCTTTGCCTTTGAAATACTTTTCTAATGTGCTCCAATTATTCTTCCTTAGTCTTATTGAATATTAAAATATCATCTAGGTAAACAATGACAAACTTACCCAAGAATTTCTTCAAGACTTCATTCATTAGCATCACAAATGTGCTAGGTACATTAGCTATTCCAAATGGCATGACCAACCACTCATACAATCCCTCATTTGTCTTGAAAGCAGTTTTCCATTCATCTCCCTCTCTGATCCTAATTTGATGGTATCCACTCTTTAGGTCTATCTTGGTAAAATACTTTGCTCCACTCTAACAATCCATTGTGTCATCCATCCTAGGCATTTTGAATTTATACTTCACTTTGATCTTATTGATAGCTCTTGAATCTGTACATATTCTCCATTCTCCATCCTTCTTAGGTGCAAGTATAGTTGGTACCAAACATGGGCTCATACTTTCTCTAGTCAATAATTTCTTTAGTAGTTCATGTATCTATATGTTCAACTTCACATTCTCTACTAGTATCATCCGATGTACAACTTTGTTTGGTAAATTGGATCTAGGAATAAGATCCATATGATGACTGATACTCTAGATTGGTGGTAATCCATTAGGCACATTCTCTAATACAACATCATGGTACTCTGTCATTAGTTTAGTGACTTCCTTCTCCGGTGTTTCTTCTTCATCTAGGGCTCCACACTTCCTTGGAATCAAAGAAAAACACATGTTTTCATGTCTCAATCCATCTAGAAATTTCCTTCCATATACTAAATTGATTCTAGTTATACCACATACTTCACTTTAAGGTTCATCTTCTGAAGGTGTCAAGGTGATTCTCTTTCCATTGGATGTTATGGTGTAATTATTTTTCTCCCATCATGTATAGATTTCCTATCATACTACCAAGATCTACCCAAAAATATATGACATACATCCATTGGCATAATATCACATAGTACTTCATCATGATATGATCCTATATGAAACTTTACTAGACATTACTCACTTACTAGTATCTTGTGCTCATCTTGAATCTAGGCTATCCTATAAGGTTTCGAATGTTTTCTTCTTTCGAAACTCAACTTTCTCTCCATTTCCTCAGAAACTAGATTATATGTACTGCTACTATCAATGATAACTTTGGAGCACTTACCTCCTCCTTTGCATCTAGTCTGGAAAAAACTTTTCCTCTATTGTGCTTCCTTAGGCTCTTCTTTCTTCTAGAACAATACTCTCCTCATGAATAGTGATTCTCCCTTCTCAGGTCTTCCTTTGAAACTTGACAGTTCCACTGATTCTTCCTTCGCATATCCGATTCTTGCATGATTTTCAACCTTCTCATTTTCTTGGTGACACTAAACTGCTCTATGTCCTTCGCACTTAAAATAGATTCCTCTAAAACTTTTCTTGTCATATCCTTTGTCATCTCTCTAGTATCCATCATTGCATTAAGAATTGTAGCCTCCTCCATTGTTGCGATAATAATTTTTGTCATCTCTCCCCTTATGGTATAAATTGGAATCCTTCTCTTCCTTGTGATATGAATCTATGTCCTTTGTTTTCTCCACATATGCCTTTTCTACTCCAGAATGTGACCTTCCTCTCTACCTCTATTCCTATCTTTTATTTAGCTTGTCCTCCACCTATAATGCAAACTGATATTCTTCCTCTGCCAAATTCATCCTTACTAGACTCAACTCTTCTTGAATGTTCATTCTCAGCCCATTGATATATCTTGCAACTTTCTCCTTGTTTACTTCACTATGTCCAGTCCTTATAATGATATTATGAAATTCCTCAGTGTATTCTTTCATAGTCTTTTCCTTCTACCTCAAGTTTTGCATTCTCTTCATTAGCTCCAACTCATAGTCTGTAGGTATAAACTGATTCTTCAATTTTGTCAACATTCTATCCCATTTCACAATCTTCTCTTTACCTTTTCTATTCCTCTCTAACTGAGCTTGCTTCCACCATATTTTGCATGTCCTTTCAACTTAGTCTTTGAAAATCTCACTCTCTTCAGATCTTTAATTTCCTCATACTCAAAGTATTCTTCAATATCATCTATCTAATCAATCAACTCCTCAAGGTTTAGGTTACCAATATAATTAAAAATATCAATTCTAGGTCACTTTCCTATTTTCAAAATAGCCTTCAAAATCTTCATTTGATATGATTTTTCCTCTTTTGAGGTTTCTTCAGTTAGGTCGGCATCTTGAACCTCATCATCATCACTTTCATCATTAGGTCTAGGGTTTAAGCCCTTTCTTCAGTCTTCTTCAACAACATCCAATTTCACTTTCATTATTCACATCATTTCCATCTTCTCATCCATCTTTCTAGCAAAATCAATAGTAGTATTATTACTGCTCAGCAACATCTCTTCCTAGGATCCGATCCAACTACATCAAGTTGATGATATAGCTATAGGTTTGTAACTACCTCATAGTCGGTGATCTATTGCCAAGTGTAAGTAGGCTTCCTCAAGTCGGAGATCTTTCCACACAAATATCTTACTAAATTCCTTACTCAACTTTTCTCTCCTCTCTCAGAGTTCACAAACTTGCTCTAATACCACTTGGTGTAGTCAAGGATGGAGGGTCCCAAAATAGGACTATCCAACCTTGTAGCATGAGTGAACAAAATGGAAAATAAGAGAATTGGAAAAACAATCACACATGAATATATGAAAAATGATCAATTATTCACTAGCAACATACCCTCCCTTCAGGCTTACAAAGTATAGAATGATTTAGTGCCATGCCAAGGCTTATATGCAGGTCAAAACCCTTATTTATCTTCTTACTATATCAGTACTTCTTGATAACTTACTAACTAATCTAATGCAACTACACAATGCTTATATATATCAATTCCCAACTCTAGAAAAAGATACGTGTTGGCATCAAGAGGTCTCAAACCCCAAAGTTGATGAAATGTTTAAGAGTCGGCCAAAAAATATGGTTCTTCTTTAATTATTGGATAAACATGATGCAGATCAAGACGAAGGTTCGTCAATGAATGTGCATCCTTACAAAATTGTTTCTTGAGCTTTGCAAGTCATGAAAAAGGTCCACACACTTGAAAGGTCCAGACTAGTCGATGAACGCTCTCTGTCCAATTACAACTGATATTTTATTAACGATAACTTTTTACTAGAATGTCCAAAACATTTGAATTATGGATATGATGTAGATGTTTCAATGAAGATCATATATCCTACTTTGGGAGTTACAATTTGGTATGAAATACTGAGACTGGGTCCTGATAGTTAAATATTGAAATGCAAGGAAAGAACATGAATGATTCAAGATTGCTCACAACCTGGGATTCTCCTACATCATACACCCGAGGTTGAATAAAAGTGAGCCTCTCACTTTCTAGGGATTAGAGGAAAACCAATGCAGTCTAACTTAGCCTAAGAAATCCATGATGAATATTCCTTTGGTCTTCCTTTCCATCTAACTAGATATTCCTTGTATTGCCTACCTCATACTATGTCCAACTATGCTATCTAGAATTTCCTTAATCTCCCTTGGATGATGTGCTATCTGGTCTAGCAAACCAAAATCTCTATCCTCCAGTGACTCTCCTTCATGATACTGATATAGGTCTACAATGTTGAATATATATGATATGCCAAATTCCTCTGATAGCTCCACTTCATATGCATTTCCTGAATCAAAATTCTTGATGATTTTACAAGGTCCAAACTTCTTCATCTTCAACTTATTATATGTCCCAACTAGTAATCTCTCTTTTCTTAAATATACCATTACTTCATCTCCTACTGCAAACACCTTATGTCTTCTCTTCTTATATGCTTTCTCCTTATATGTATTGTCCATCTTCTCCAGATGCTCCTTAACTTGAGTATACATTGTCTCCATGAATCCTACAAATTCTTCTACCTCCACACTCCTTTTGTTCTCCATACTGATATCCGTTAACTCTTCTACTCCTCTAGGTTTTTGTCCTGTCACAATTTCAAATGATGTCTTCCATGTGCTTCAGTTTACTGAATTGTTGTACACAAATTTTTCTTGTGGTAGTATAAAGTCCCCAATTCCTAATTTACCTTTAGTCAAACACCTCAAAAAATTCCCTAAACTCTTGTTTACAACTTATGTTTATCCATCTATCTGTGGGTGAAATGCTAAACTATACTTCAAATCTATCTTCATCTTCTTCCACAATGTTTTCTATAAATATCCAATGAATCTAGTGTCTTTTCCTAATACTATGCTCTTTGGTAGTCCATGTAATCTCACAATATCCTTGAAAAATAGGTCTAGAACATGTATTGCATCACTAGTCTTCTTGCAAGGTATGAAATGTGTCATCTTAGAAAATATATCCACAACCAAAAATATAGAGTCAAACCCTCTCAATGTCTCTAGTAATCCCAACACAAAATCCATGCTAATGTCTTCCCATGGTCTCTCTAATACTATCAATTGCATATACATTCTAGTTTTATAAATTTTTCCCTTTGCAAGCCTTATGCCTATAACCTATACACTTACCCTTATTCCCTCAACCCTACATTTAGTCATGTAGCCTAAACCCTCAACCCTCAACCCTATACAAAAATCCTAAACCCTAATTCCTATATCCTATACCCTATATACTTAACCCTATACACTCAACCCTAAACATTATAACTCAAACCTCAAACCTATACCTTAAACCATAAAACCTAAACTCTACACCCTCAACCCTTATCCCTATACCCTATAACCTCAACCATATACCCTAAACCCTAAACATTATCCGTTAATGCTAAACTTAAACCCTATACCTTATACCCTAGACCCTACACCCAATATCCAAAACCCTAATCCCTATACACTTAACCTTATACCCTAAACCCTCATCCATCAACCATATACTTAATCCCTCAACTCTATATTAAACCTTGTAATTTAAACCCTCAACCCGAAGACCAATAACCTCAATCCTGTACCCAATATCCTTAATCCTAATCCCTATACCATATACACTTAACCCTATACCCTCAACCCTAAACACTATCCCTCAACAATCAAACCTATACCTTAAACCCTAAACCCTACACATTCAACCCTCATTCCTATACCCTATACCCTCAACCTTATAACCTAAACCATGAACATTATCCCTCAACCCTATACTTAAACCCGAAACCATACATTCAACCTTGTACCCTAAACCCTAAACCCTCAATCCTAAGCCAAATACCCTAAACTCTATACCCAATATTATAAACCCTAATACTTGTACCCTATACACTTAGCCCTATACCCTCAACCTTGAAAACTATCCCTCAACCCTCAACCCTATAGCTTAAACCCTAATCCTTACACACTCAACCCTCATCCCTATACCCTATATCCTCAACCTTACACCCTAAACCATGAACATTATCCCTCAACCCTATACTTAAATGGTAAAAAATACACTCTCAACCATTAACCCTATACCTTATACCCTAAACCATACACCTTAAATCCTATAAATAATATCATAAACCCTAATACCTATACCCTATATACTTAACCTTATACCCTCAAGCCTCAAGCCTCAACCTTATAATTAAACCCTAAACCCTACATTCAACTTTGTTCTCTAAACCCTAAACCTAATACCCTCCACCCTATACCCAATATCCTAATCCCTAATCCATATATCATATACACTTAACCTTATACCCTCAACCCTAGACACTATCCCTCAACCATAAACCCTATACCTTAAACCATAAATAATTAACCCTCATACCTCATCCCTATACCCTACACCTACAATTTTATACCTAATATCCTAATCCATAATCCATATACCCTATACACTTAACCCTATAGCCTCAACCATACACCTTAAACACTAAAAATTACACCCTTAGCCCCCATAGAGGGAGAGAGAAAGAGGGGGGAGGAAGGGATTGGGGAGATAGATAGAGTTGGAGGTAGGAAAAGTGGAAATAAAGATAAGTAGAGAGGGAAGGAGAGGTAGAGATAGAGGAGAGGTAAAGAGTAGAGGAGGAAGGAGAGCGGGAGTGAAAGGGAGGTGAGAGAGAGGTGAGATAGAGAGGAATAGAGAGAGTGTGGTAGGGAGTGATGGAGGGGGAGGAAAGTAGAGACAAATAGGTGAGATAAAGAGAAGTAAAGAAACATGGATTTAGAGGGAAGGAGGGAGGGTAGGAGAGAGAGGGGAAGAAGGGAGTGGTAAAGAGGGATATGTGATAAAGATAATTAGAGAGAGAATGGTGAGATACAGAGAAGGAGAGAGTTATAGATATGGAAAGAGTGAATTGTGAGATAGAGAGGAGAGAATGAGAGAGAAAGAGGGTGAGAGAGGAGGGAGAGAGTGAGAGAGAGGTATAGGAGAGATATAGAGTAGATAGGGGAAAAGGTAGGGTGGGATACATAGGTGAAATAGGGAGAGAGAAAGAGAGACAAGTAGATAGATAGAGAGAGTGATGGAGGGAGAGGTAGATATATAGAGGGTGAGGGGAAATAAAGATAATTAGAGAGGGATGAAGAGTTGGAGAGAGAGATAAGTAGAGAGGGAATTAGGGAGGGAGGGAGAGAAGTGAGATATGGAGGTGTAGAGTAAGTGGTAGGGAGTGATGGATGGAGAGGTATGTAGAGAGGGAAGGGGAGGGAGAGGTATGGATGGAAAAAGTGGGAGGTGATAGAGAGGTGAGATAGAGAGAGATAGTGGTAGACAATTATGGATGGAGAGGTAGGTAGAGAGGTAGAGGGTAGATATAGATAAGTAGAGAGAGAGGGAGGGAGGGAGAGAGGGAGGGAGGGAAATGTAGTGAGGGAGAGAGGAATGAGATATAGATAAATAGAGAGTGATGGATGGAGAGGTAGGTAGAAAGAGGAATTGAGAGATGGAGAGTAGATAGTGAAGTATGGAGGGAGAGGTTGGTATAGAGAGAGAGATAATGGAGATAAAAATAAGTAGAGAGAGAAGGAGAGGGGAGATAAATATAATTATAGATGGAAGTAGAGGTAGAGAGGTAGATAGAAGTAGAACTTAGGAATGAGGGAGGGAGGGAGAGAAGTGAGATAGAGAGGTGTAGAGAGTGTTAGGGAGTGATGGATGGAGAGGTAGGTAGAGAGGGATTAGGGAGATAGAGAGTATAGAGGGAAGGAGAGGGAGAGGTATGGATGGAGAGAGTGGGAGGTGAGAGAGAGGTGACATAGAGAGCAATAATGAGAGTGGTAGATAGTGATGGATGGAGAGCTAGGTAGAGAGGGAGATGGGATATATAGATAAGTAGAGAGGGAGGGAGAGGTACTGAGGGAGAGAGAGGTGAGATGGAGATAAATAGAGAGAATTATCTAGTGGGAGAGGTAGGTAGAGAGAGGGAGAGAGGAGATAAAGATAATTAGAGAGGGAAGGAGAGAGGAGAGATAGAGAGAAGTAGAGAGGGAATGAGGGAGGGAGGGAATGGTAGGGAGGGAGAGAGTGGTAGGGTGTGATGGATGTAGAGATAGGTAGAGAGAGGGATTGGGAGATAGAGAGTATATAGGGAAGAGAGGGAAGGAGAGGTATGGAGGGAGAGAGAGAGAGGTGAGATGGAAATAAATAGAGAGAGTGGTAGGGAGTGATGGAGGGAGAGGTAGGTAGAGAGGGTTAGGGGAGATAGATATAAGTAGAGAGGGAAGGAGGGAGGGAGAGAGAGATAGAGATAAGTAGAGAGGAAGGAGGAGGGAGGGAGAGAGAAGAGAGAGAGAGAGAGAGAGGGGGGGGGAGTGAAGGAGGGAAGGAGGGAGGGAGAGAGAGAGAGAGGGATAGATAAATGGATGGAGATAGTGAGAGAGGTGTCTAGGGTGTAAGGGATGAAAAATGAGAGAGATAGAGAGAAAAATTATAAAATCTTGATTACTGAAATTTGACCTTCTGATTTCCAAAATTTGACATGCTAATTACAAAAATTTGACTAAGTCTAAAAATTTGTAAGATCTTACAAATACTAGAATTTTCATTACAACTCCTAGAGATTTGAAACCACTCTCAAACATCCTAAAACTATGCACATGAAATGTAACTGAAAGTATAAGAAAGTAAACATCCATATTTTAATGTCGACTTATAAGAAAGTATTTCATGTATATAGTTTCCCTCAAAGATAACAAGAAGAAAGAGGAAAAAATATAAGAAAAATAAATAACATGCTTGCATTCTGTCTTTCTTTAGGAATCCATAAACCTTAGGCTTAGTATTTTCTTTGGAAAACCAACCAAAAGACTTGGAGTGCCTTCCCAATGTCCAAATATGTGTTCTTACAAATTCTACAATATTTCACATAATTATGTTCGTGCTAAGCATCAGGTTTGCATGTGTTTCAAGGTTGAACAAATCAAACACCTAGGTAATGTTAGGCTCTCTCTTAGCTATCTAATAATGTGATTTTTTTCACATTTTGACAATGCTAAGGCTTTCATCTTTAATTTTTTTTGTTTGTGTGTTTGGTTTTTGGGAAAAACTAGTTTTTGGTATTTTTTCTTTATAAATTAACCTTTCATCAAAATTTCAAATAAATTAATTTTTTAGAAACTAGACTCCATTCTACACATATTACAAAAAAAACAATATTCAATTAGTTTTCAAAATTTATAGGGGTAGCACGACCAAAAAAACAAATTTCAGGAAGTGTCCACTTTGAAAATTAGTAAAAAATTAAATATTCATTAAAAAAAAGATGAGAAAAATCAAGACTAAACTAAATGTTGTTAGCTTATTTCTCACCAAAACAATTTTTAAAATACAAAAAAAAAGGGTTAACCTTTTGAGCAAGCTACAAAATCAGTATGTTAGGTTTTTTTGACAAAAACAACACAAATTTTTGTGGCTCCCCCTTTTGAACCCCTTAATCTATGCCATTTTCAAAATAAATTAGTAGTTTAGAAAGAAGACTCGGAGCACTTGTTACATTATTTTTTGCGCAACTTAAAATATTAAGTGTAACTATCCTCAATTTCTCATCTATGGTTAGTATTTCCTGATTTTAGATATAAAAAAAAGTGGCCACTTAAGACCCCTTTTTGGCCCCCCATCTTTTTGCACTTACCCAGTACCTTAATTTAGCCCATAAAGTTCCTTGTTTAATATTTATACTATATCTAGTTTGTCTGACAATTAAAATCCTTCTAGTTGTTCAATGTACACCTCTTCTTCCAATTCTCCATTCAAGAAAGTACACTTCACACCCATTTAATAAACATTGAAATCCTTATGTGCTACAAAATCTAAAAACATTCTAATAGCTTCCATTCTTGACACCAACAAAAATGTCTCTTCAAAATATATTCCTTCTAATTTTGAGTAGCCCTTACAAAAAAACCTTCCCTTGTTTCTTACTACTTCTCCATTGTCATTCATTTTTTTTTGGAATACACACTTAGTTCTAATAACATTTTTGTTTGTAGGTCTTGGGAAAAGTTTGCAAGTTTGATTCTTCTCAATCTGTACTAGCTCTTCTTCTATAGCCTTGATCCAATACTCATCCTTTCATGCTTCAATTACTATTTTAGGTTCAACTTTAGAGAGTAAACATAGTTTTACCTATTCTTAAGCCATAAAAAATTATCTCCTTGTCAAAACACCTTTGTTATTGTCACCAGTGATTTGATCTTCAAAATGACTCTTCTGCACATACTTAGGAGCCTTAGGGATCCTTTCCAGAGCTTCTTCCTCTTCAATATAATCTTCATTTCCTTACTTCATCTTTGTCATTTTCTCTACAAGATAACTCATCTAATCCATACCCATCTATCGACACTAATTTTTTCTATAAGTCTTCATCCACTTTGACACTTGCACTCCTAATAATCTTCTTCAATCTCTTGTAGCATTGGTAAGCATTACTTCTTATATAATATCTAAAAAAGATGCCTTGATCAGATCTTGTATCAAACTTTCATAAGTTCTCTTTATCTTCTCTAATATAGCATTTTATTCCAAACACTAAAATATTTCATAGTAGGAATCCTTTCATACCATAACTCATAGGGAGTATTTGCACTATTTTCTCATGCTTGAACTCTGTTAAGTATGTAGGTTGTAGTATGAATTGCTTCTTTCATCATGGTTCTTGCAGCTTCCAAAACAACCCTATTCTTTCTTTGAACCACTCTATTATGTTGAGGATTTTGTAATGCCCCACTATGTGAACCCCAAAGGATAACAAAATACCACACTAATTTTTTTTTTCAAAAGGAGACATTACATGAAGATCAACTATGCATTTACAAAGTCATCTACATCCATTGGGGTATACAGAATGGTGATTATGAAACCTAAAATTTTACCAAGATGAAATTGAATAAAAAACAAGATTATATGATGATGAAATACAACCATCCATGGTCAAAAGAGAGGAAATCGATACATCATTTTATTACAATCCAATTTAAGGTTCCATGATACAACTGTGGAACATATTTCCATAGATACAACACATCAAGAATGCAACTGTACATTACATAATGATTCCCATATAACATCGGGAAAAGTACGTCGAGTACAGGAATAATACATCAATCAAAAATAAGTTACAAAATGTGGTCTTCAACCAAGTGAAGATCTCAAACTCTGCATCACGAACACAACCTAGGAACCCAATGAGGTGCATAGCATGTTCCACCCAACCACGTGGACCCGAAGGCCCACCCCTCATGCTAGGAGATGACAAGAAAGACCCACGACTAAGATAGACAAGAAGAATGATCACAGGAATAAACCACAAGGTCAACCCAAATATATCATACAACAATATTAGCGACCACTCACAAGGTGACTACTCCTAGAGGCATACAAAGGAAAGGCAAGGGATTCTATGACACCAAGATTCATATACTCCCAACTAGAGGGTGCAAAAATACTTGGTTTCCTAAAGAAACTCACATCATGGGACTCCAGGATGACAATGTAAAACCTACAAAGGAGAAAAGTGTAATAAAAGTAATAACGATGACAACGATAATAGTCAACCGAGTACATCTCAACTTGAAAACCAATCCAATAATTCAACAGAAACAACTAATCAAGATCTTCACAATTTTGTTAATCATTTACTTATACGAGAGAAATTATTCAAACATTACAATTGAATAACAAGGCACCAACCATCAATGAAACATGATCATGATTGTGAGTACATTCGTAACCCATAATATATTAAAGAAAACTATGTAACTAACATATTCAACAAGCTCATTGACCATAAGGAAAATACTCCTTTTATTACAACATTATTTTCACATATTTCCCATATTACCATTTACCATAAAATATCCAAATCATTATCTAATGCAATAGTTTTGATCTCTTCAAGAACATCTCTTAACTCTCTAACACTAACACAACCTACATCTTCATATACATATATATAGATATTCAACCCATTAAACTAGACCAACATAACCTTGTATTATGATACAATAGAATACATTTTTCTTAGTCATGCCCTAGGTATAGTTAAATCAATTCTCCTTACCCTATTTACATCATTAACTTGTAAATACTGAGCAATAACAAGAATATTAATAACATACAAATACATGTATATAATTATTTATTTATTTTATATAAATTTCTTTTGCTTATTCTTTCCAAATTACTCACTTTAATAAAAGAGTTATTTTATTAATCTTAGAGTGTAAAATTAACATTTTATTTACTTAAATTCTCCTTAAAATACTAAAGTCTATAATCCATATTATCTCCACTAAATTAATTCGATATCATTAATTTTATCTAATATTGGATATACTAAATAACTGTATTTAATATTACAACAATTCTTACTAAAATTTCATGTACCCATCTAATATGCCTCATGATTACTTACATTTATATTACAAGATACTTTTTTGAACATATATAAAATGTTGGTGCAACATAAACAATTATGTAACAACCCTCAGAACATGATCAATTATTATTATTATTGCAATTGTCAATACCGTTAGTATTAGAAATATTTCCCCCAATAGTATTATCATTAGTGTAAATCGTAATATTTAATGTTATGACTATATTTACAATATTTCCTCCAAATTCCAAGAACTATTACATGCTAACATTTTCCATAATTTATTAATGAATTCACTAACATAAAAATATAATACAAATAACATCTTACTAAAATTTGCTGATGAAATAATTAATAATTTAACACCCATTAATATATTACTACTTTAATTAAATATTAAATTAAATAAATTATTTAATAATCATTAACTTTGGTTAACTTTACTACCTTATCAATATTTAATAACTTTATTAGATAGTGGGGCTCCCTTTAAAATTATTTTATGATGAAATCTAAATCACATATATATTTATTTTCATTCCTTACTCTTAGGCTTAGGAATTTCATTTCCTTAAAAGTGTGAGGGGCTGAATTTTAAGGGAATTAGTCCCCCTTCTTCCCCGTATATCCTCTAATCTCTTGTTCTAAATTAAATGACAAAATTTATAGTCAGATGATACCAAAAATACGATTCTAGGGGATAACAACTTCTTTTTCTATTTTTAACATGAATATTATTGTTATTCATGTGAGAATGGCAGCAACGTTTTCATGGTGAGCAGTCACCATTATTTATTGATTCTATTTTAGCATTATATTAACTTTATTAAGATAAATTTCTTTTTATTCCAAGCTGCTGTTCGCTAAAAGAAAAGTGGAAGTATGTTATCAACGAGGCAGAGTTTGGAGGAACGAAAACCAAGAGTAGCGGGGAAAGATCAAAGCTTTTACAGGGTGCCTCATTCATAGGGACAATGTTCTTATGGAGATTATTGGCGATGCTTAAAGAAACAATCTGAAAAGTAGGCTTGCCCTATTATACTGCGCCCAGGCAGACCTGCATGCAAAATGCGTAAGCATAGACAGGGCATGCGAACTGTTTGACAGAATGCCTCACATAGATGTCATCTCATGGAGGGAAACGATTGCAGGACATGAACAAGACAGATTTATTAAAAAGGCTTTAGAAACTTTCAAGCAAATGCAATTGGCAGGTGACGCCAAGGACCTAGGGAGGTTATTTAAACCTCTACAACGTTCTATTCTCAAGTGCTGCAGATATGACAAGTTGCCAAAGAATCAGGGAGGTTATTTTAATCTATACGCCCTACCATGTTCAAGCGCTGCCACTGCAACAAGTTGCGAATGGAATCAAAAGCATATTTAAGCCTCTATAACATTCTATTTTTGAGTACAGCAGAAGTGGCAGGTTGCCAATGGAATCAGGAAGGCTATTCACGCCTCTACAAACTTCTATGCTCAAGAGTTGCTGCTGTGACATATTGTGAATGGTAACAGGGATATTATTTAAATTTATATACCCTCCACAATCTAACTACTGTAGCAACGATAGGCACAATAAGGATTTGTTGTAGAGTCTTTAGAAACCAGCAAGAAAATGCAATCGGTGGAAGCCTGGACAAGGCACGCACACTGTTTGACAAAATAATTCAAAAAGAAAACGTAGTCTCATGGACTACAATGACTTCAGGGCATGCACAAAATGGTGTCCACGATGGAGCTTTAAGACTTTTCGAAGAGATGCCTCAACAAAAAAAAAAAACAAATTTTAATCTCAAGGAATGCGCTGACTGTGGAATAGGTACAAAATGGATTAATTGAAGAGGCTTTAGAAATTTCCAAGTAAATGCATTTGGCAGGTATAAGGCCAAACTAAACGAGTTTACCAGCACCAGGCCTTCCTATGGTTAAGTAGGAACTTTCGACTGATGTACATAATCCGCCATAATTTTAAAGACACGGTTGCAAAATGTTGAAGCAAAGGCGACAACTGTATACTACTGCTATCTCATTTGCACAACAATATCATTCTAGGAACAGAGTCATGTACCTGTGAATTTAAGATGACCCCAGAATTGTTCAAGACCCCCCTTCGCCAAGATCCTTCTTACTTCCTTTGTATCGATTCCCCTGGACTGCAAAATATGGCCACTCTTCACATCCGCCTCTGACTGACCGATGTCTTCCTCAAAATAATGCCATCATACCACGTTGAGGGCATGCCAGAAGTGGAAGCCAAGACCAAGCACGTGGGAAGCAGAAGAGAAAGCATGAAGTCAGTGACAGATGTGATTCATTTAAATGCTTTTCATCTTTGTTCGGTATGTGGAGGATTATTATAGAAAAAAACAGGATTTTAAATGGCAATGAAAATTCAGAAAATCAAAGTTAAACAATTTGATGAAAAAATTTAAATAAGTTATCTATATTATTTCAAAAATATGTAAAAATAGAATCAATCAAAAATTGAATGTAGTTTCTAAACTATTAAATTTATTTTATAAAAAAAAAAATCTATTTGATGAAAATTTAAAATTTCAATGTAGTAGTAGGTACTTAAATTTCAGGGGAAAAAAAAGAAGTGGATGTCTAACCACAATAAAATGATAATATATTTTTATAATATTTTAGATATAAGTAGAGGACTCATGTTTGGATAAACTTTTTTTTGTAATTTTTTTTCAAAATAATAATTAGTTATAGTTTTTTTATTACAACTTTTAAAAAATATAAGAACTTGTATGTTGACCACTTTAATTTGGTCAAAACTTCATCAAATTCATTTTATTTTATTTTAATTCTATAGTATGTGACGCATGTTTCAGATTAAAAAAATGTGATACCGTTTGAAAGCTATAGATGTTTTTCAATCAGCCTATCAATCAATATTTTAATCGTAATTCAAATAGAAAATGAATAATAATTATGTATTAAATTAAAAGTAAAACATAATTTATATTGGTGGAAAGTTGAGAATCTCATTTAAAAACCCTTTTCATTTCATCAATTTTGGATAAAAAATATTTGTCAGCCACATGGGACATTATATCACTTACATATTCTCACTTTTTGGCCCATCATGATCTTGCATATACCCAACTATTATTAAATTAAATATATATAAACATATTTAATAAATACAATTTCATAATATTAAATATATTTGGTTTGCATTAATTTTAGAACTATAGTCACAAAATTGTCAACCATTTCATACATTATTAAATTAAATCAAATCAAATTGAACTTAATTCTACCACCATTTAACACTTTATTAGGAAAACATTAAATCAACCTATTTATCCTAAAAACAAATTCTTTTAAATAAATATTTATATATCTATTTTAAATTTCATTGAATGTAGAAATTAACTAATTATTTATTTTGAAATAAACTCTTAATAACAAATAAATAAATAATATTATTTAATTAAATGAACAATATTATTTAATTAAATAAACAATATTATTTAGTTAAATAAAATTGTTAATTTAATTAAATAAACAATGTTATTTAATTGCCAATTGAAAATTTACAAACATGCAATTAAGATATTACTCTTTTAATTTTACAAACATAATTTTAAATTTTCAAACTAATTTAACATTTGATTAAATCTTCACAACACACATTAATAATTACGTTTAATGGTTAATTTCAATCATAATAGTAACCATCATTGTATTAATTTAACTAATTAACAATAACGATACGCACCTAAATCAAACAATTAACACATTAAAATAACACTTAAAATGAATGACAAAATCAACGAGACTTCACAAATCATAAAAAACTAACTTACTTACATATCAAGAAGGGATAAAAGTGGAGGGGCACTATAGATTCCTAGTGGTGAATAATTTCCTCTTTATTCCATTATTCTCACAAAAACTATTAGAATCATTGGAGTTGAACTCTCCACCTCTATCAAACTTCAAACATTTGATTTTCATATCCATTTCATCTTCAACCATAAATTTGAATGGTTTAAACTTATCTAGAGGTTCTAATTTTTCACCCAAGTCATTCTAAAGTAATAATCAATTAATAGCATGAAATACCTACCACGTTGAAAACTTCTTACTCTAGTAGGACAACAAATATTTGTATGCACTAGCTCCAACAATTTGATAGTAGATTATTCTTTGAATTTGAAACATCTTCTTGTTTACTTCTCTGTCTGACATTCCTTGCAAACAACATTGATGGAATTTGTAATCTTCATTAGATCTCTCATAGCTTGAATTGAACTAATCTTTATTAGGCTATCAAAATTTATGTGACATATCCTTTTATGTCATAGTCATCTTTAATTAATCTAATTCATAAATTAATGACCATCAACCCCTTTAATATGATGCACATTTCCATCTTTCATTCTTCTAGCAACAACCACAATTTTGGAGCTTTCTTTGATATAACATCCATCATCCTAAAACATTAGATTATATCCTTTTCCACAAATTTGTTTTAACACTCAAGAGGTCATGCCTTAAATCCCTAACATAAAGGACATTTTTTGTATTATGCTTGCCATCAAAACTGATTGGACCATTTCCATATATTAGTAGATGTATCATTACCAAACTTAACTATACCTCCTTCATATTTCTCAAGTTTAAAAAACTCAATTTTATCACTAGTCATATGATTTGAACATCCACTATTAATTATCCAATAGTTATTCTCCTCTTTAGCATGAAAAGCAATAACCATAGTTCATTTAGCATTATGACCTACTTCCAAATAATTTTCCTTCATACATCTCTTAGATTTAGTAGAATTAGATTCAAAATTTATAGCCATAAACAAGCATTCACTGGACCCTCATCATTTGCATAGTTAGATTCATCATCAGATATATTGGAATCTTCTGTAACATAATAACTTTTCTTAATTATTTTACCTTTTTTCTCCTTATTTTTGTCATTTAAGGCTTTGTTTGAAATTTTTTAAGCATAATAATAGGTATCTTTCCATAAGTGAAACATTTGAAAACTCTATATTTTCTAGTACCTTTTTTCATTCTTCTCACAAATATTTCTTCTACATCATCAAGATTCTCCTAATCTAAATCCTTAGTATTCTCTAATTCTCTAGCCTTTAAAGTAGTCTTAACTTTTGCATTGCTTAAACCAAATTCTCTCATTTCAAAAGTAGATAAAGCACCATACAACTAATCTCTAGTGTATTTACTTAAATCTTGAGCTTACTTAAAATTATAAAATTTATGACTATAAGCTTTAGGAAGAGTATTCAGTACCTTCTTTACCACTTCTTTAAGATTTCCACCAAGATCTTTGACGGAGTTGACACTCTCATCCACCTTATGCATGTAGCTTGTAATCTTTTCATCTTTTGACATCTGCATGTTCTCAAATATGATCTTTACATTCTACATATTAGCTTGCTTGCCCTTATCATCTCCTTCATAAATTATTTTTAACTTTATCTAGATCTCTTTAGTAGTTTTTAAATTCATAACTTTCACAAGTTCATTATTATAATTTTTTCTTGAAATAGCATAGCTTGCTTTACCATAGTTTTCATAGGCCTTGATCTCAAGGCTAATTTAATAAGTTGGTTTCTTTTGCAGGTTTGCATGCCAAGAGAATTGAAAACAAAAAAAATAAAATCTAAAACTCTCGTTTGTCGAAGACTTGAATTGAAACTACTGATGAAATCTAATGCAGTACATTTCTTGAAGGCTTGAATTTAAAATAGATTGTTTGTATTAGCATAGAACACATTTCATTTGGTGCCTAAAATGAACAATTTCTTGTTGTGTTTGGTGCTTTTGCACGCTTCTGTTTAGATTAGATACCAAATTTAATAACAAAAGTATCATCTCCCCTTGCACACTTGTGCGATCCTAGGTACAAGACAAATTGTTATTAACTTTAGAGGGCCTGCCTCCCCACTTCGAAAGGAGGGAATAACCCAAACCGATAATGAGCTAAAGTCAAGCTACTCCCAACTAGTATATAAATTTGAATGTTAAGGAAAGCTCAACATTACAGGCGCTCCTACAAATAACAAGTGATTCCCTTAGTACCCACATGGTACATCAAAACCTTTAGAGTGTAACCTCTACAAGTTGAGAAACCTCCTTATCGAAGTTTATCTTGCCTCTTGTGTGACCACCTGAATGAGTGCACTGAGTATAAACCATTTGTTTAGATTTTCCAAAATCCTTTCTATATGTTGGCGTAGGAGGTCGGACCTCTGAAGCCGTCCCGCATTTTCATGGTTCTTAGTAGAGATGGAAAATTTCTTGATACCTTTGTGGTCTTAGGGAATTCATAACTTGGTAAGCCCGAGAAGTGAGTGTCATGGAGGGGAGACAATGCTACCAAGTTCCTAAGCTATCCACTCTAAATAGGCACGATTGGAGAAATCCAAGTCGGAATCCTACGGATATTGTCATTGCTAGCCTTAATATTATAATTGTCTGCTCACTTATTTCAAACACTCTGCTTTGCGTGTCTTACATGTGTGTCAGTGAGATCTAATCAAACAAAAAATCCAAAATTTGATCCTAAACAAGTCGGAAAAAAAAACAAGATAGATTATCTCTTTTTACAGTGCTCTCTAAATAAAAACGAGACAGGTTTTCTCAAACCATGAACTGTTACATCTTTTAGTTGATCATCTAGTCTTCACAAATAGGCATACCATTTGCAAACTGTAGTTGCATCTTAGGGTTCAAAATCATCTTCATTTTCGGTGAGCTCTTAAGGACATTACTTTTTATAGATTTTCATAATAGGCCCACTTTTCACACTTTGTTAAACCATTGCTTCAAGAAAGATTATCATTGGACTAGGTCATTTGTCACACTTTTGTCTTCTTGTCATTTTGGTTGAGTCTTTTTCAAACTCACAAGTCTAGTTTGGGGAAGCTCACTTTGATCATTTTACTTGGTCCCACAAAGGTCCTTTGACAAGTCAAAACTGAAACATTTGTAAAACTTTGGAGGGTTAGTAAACCTTTTCTTAAAATCTCCTAAAAGTTTACAACCTTTATATTTTACACATTTTACTCATAACACTTCCATTAGACATCATTGAAACCTTATTTTTAGGCATTTAGCATTATTGTCACATTACATCCCTTATTCCAAAAATAAAAAAATTAATTGCATTGCTTTAGGCATACCCTATTTTAAAAATCCAAAAAAAATAGACTTAGTTCATTTCCACATCATTTGTATTACCCCTTTTGAGAAAATATTACATGGTCGAAACTAGGTCAAAAAGAAAACAAAGAAACAATATGGTTGATCCACAAGACTTTATCAATCCATTATCCGACCCATCAAATAGAGGAGCATCTCTCTTGTGTGCCATTCTAAATCTACCTCAAGCATTTAAGCTTTCTTCCAAGGAACCTTTCTTTGATACAAATTGTTGAATTCACAAGACAAATGAGAGGGGGTGTGAATTAGTTATAGATTAAAACATAAAAACCCTCATGAATATCTAGATCCACATCAACTTTGTTAAACCTTAATCTATTAGAATGATTTAACATGAAAGAAAATGACAAAAACTGAAACACATCAACACCATATACAATAGAACACAAAATTTACATGGAAAACTAAAGAAGAGAAAAACCACAATGAGGAATTGCTCACAATATAAAGTAATTGCAACACTAAATATGATAGGATCACTACTAGAGGGATCACTACCCAAAAGAAAGAATGGCTCACTACCAATGGCTCACTACTAGATTATAGAGAAGAAGAAAAAAATATTGTTACAATGAGAAATCCATCTCAATGCAACAAAAAAACTCACCGCAACATAACAAAACACTTGAAACCTTTTTGAATATTGTAGACACCTTATGCTAACTTTTTTCAGTATTCTAACTAATTGAGGCTTGCACTGAACTTGACAAATTCAAACTTCACAACTATACAATCACATCATACTCACTACACAATTCTCCATCAACTCAACACTCATTTATACCATCTTCAACCTTGAAAACAATTGACAAGGTTGGATATCCACCTCAACTATGTAAATTCAAACTAGGTCGAAACCAAAACATTCATGTAATGGAAACAAATGAAGGAATACCACATCACACCTTAAATTAGACCTAAATCCATGCATAGACACCATTCCACACTTCCACAATCATTGAAGAAAGTTTGAAATTATTGTAAACACCCAAGGTTAGTCGAACCTATGTAAATAGAATTAAAAAATTAATTACACACTTCCTTTGATATTGAGACAACTCACAAAACATAAAAGTCACTTGAACACAATCTAGAATATTTCACAAACACCCTGAAATCCAAAATTTACTTTGCAACAACTTTCACCTGAAGAACAAAGTCATCTTGTACACCTAGATAATCTTCCACACATTGTAACTCAATAAATCAACTTGTGAAGCACCAAACCATGAACAACTTCAACTAAAAGTAGATATGAAACTTATCAACACACTTGAAAAATTGCAAGACCAAAAAACAATAGCAGAGAAATGTAGAGAAAAACCATTTCTCCTAGAAACCACTACAATACACAACTTACACAATGGTGAACACAAATTTCTCTAAAAAATTATCCAAACCCAAAAATTCTTGATATAACACTTATGAACACCTTTTATCAACATATCTGAACAACACAAGTAGATCTTCAACATAGAAGAAATGTAGAGAAAAATGAGATCACTTTGTATTCTAGAACACCTCTTAACCACATTATTTCTTCTTTTATTCAAATTCTCTCAAAAGAACTTGGAAACCAAGCACCAAAGACATATTATCATCATCTTGAAAACCAACTACAACACAACTGAACCAAGCAACATCTACAAATAAAATCTTATCAAAGAAACACTAGAGGTTGACACTAGTGACACTTACTAATGACAAAACAATGAAACTAAACAAAGCATAATTGCAACTTCTCAAACATTAATAGACTTCAAACAATAACCAAGAAAACCATTTGACATAAATGAAAACACAAACATATGCATGTTTAAATCAATGAAAATACCAGCTACTCATACTCGCAACACCCAAAAGATGTAAAAATTGGTTTTATGACAAATGGAAGAATGTACGTATATATAAATGAATGTCACAATAGATTCATTCCCTTTGTATCCTTGTGCCAAAAATAGATCCAAAT
The DNA here is from genome assembly GCA_007115665.2 of Sequoiadendron giganteum. Classification (NCBI taxonomy): domain Eukaryota; kingdom Viridiplantae; phylum Streptophyta; class Pinopsida; order Cupressales; family Cupressaceae; genus Sequoiadendron; species Sequoiadendron giganteum. The sequence goes on along the minus strand of CM021105.1, from coordinate 568,498,563 downwards.
TTCATCTAAAGAGAACTAACAAAAAAAATACACACTAAGGAAACAATTATGGGGATAATACTATTGGCATAATGTTCTTTCATTCATGTCAAAGGTGTGTAACTCAAATGGAGGGCCTCAAAGTCATAGGTGGTTGATGCAAAGGAACCTGTTGGTGTTAAAAGGTGCATGATGTTGTCAAGAATGCATACAATAATCATTGTATTGTTGATACAAGTTTTTTCAAAAGGTTATGTTTGTACACCTCATCTTATTAAGAGTTTTATGTTAGAGAACTTTGTCTGCATATCTTGGCTTGCTCATTGCAACATGTTAATGGGAACAAAATGAGTTCAGTATAAAGTCATAGTTGATCAATTCAATATTATAAGTAGAAGTTCTATACTCTGCATCAGTGACATATGGTAGCTAGTAGATGTTATAGATCAAACACAATGTTTCATATTCATTGAAGTTGATTAAGGTTTATCTCATTATTTGAAACTTGTCTTTAAAACCCTAAATGGACGACTTTGTAAAAAGTTTATATCAAAATTGCTTTATTTTTTTTTCTCAGTGACTTGTTATTATCAATAATTAGTTACTTTAGAAATGACTTAAGTGATTTACTTGCATAGAGTAATCGGATCCTTACAAGTTTACCAATGACAAGTTAAATCTTTCAAAACTATTGAGGAGTAAAAGACAATATTTTAATTGAACCATTGGCAAGGTTTAAGCATCAAAGGTTTGCATTTGAATGTTGGAAATGACTATTTCTAGAGGTATGAACTTTGACACTCATTTGAATTTCATCGAGCTTTTAGTTAGTGCAATATTGTTTACTATTTTTGAAAGTATAATGCATAAATGGTGACTTCAATGATGATGAGTAGGTTTTGTTAGTGTGTTCGGTACTATTAGGAAGTAAAAATACCATCTTTGTAATCAAAAAATGAAAGGAGAGGTTTGGATAATAGATTATGAGAGCTATCTTGTGATATCCTTGAATTATCTCTCTTTGCACACACTAGTGTGACTAAAGTGAGATTACAAGCTTATGAAGTTTCATCAGATCTTAATCAACCATGAATCTAATGCATTGTTGATGAGTTATTCATCTATGTTACAAGAAGTGTCTTTGTTTAATTATATTGGAATATAAATGCTTAAGGTTTTTTTTCCAGTGCATTTTGAACTAAAAAGTGAGTTTGAAGAGAGGCAATGAAAGACATTAATGGTGTGTGATAGTGAAGATCAATAAGTGATAGAGAGGTAATAATTTATGGAAGTTTGAATGTTTTTATATGTATTTTATTTGCATTGAAAAGTGTACTATAGTAGATTGATCATAGTTTGATACACATAGAATGAATTTTATTTATATTTCACTCAATATACTGATGGTTATATATTTCTTGAGTTATTGTCATAATAGGGTAATGATGTAAAATTATTTTATTGTCATTCATGTTTTCATTCAAGATAGTATGATGAATTTGTATGATAGTTTTCTAAGCATGTAAATGACAGTACGGTGTAGTGTAGTGAGATTTATTGAGTGTAATTATATTTGTTGATTCAAAGATAGTACAATGAATTGTATTGTAATAGGGTAACCCCCTAAAGTTATATCTATTCTATCATAACAGATTGTTCATTAATCTTGACCATGGAGGTTTTTCTAGTGAGGTTGTAACTAATGAGGTTTCTTGTTTAAGCTAGTGAAGTTGTAATTAGTGAGGTTTCTTGTTGAGACAGTGAGGTTGTAAAACTAGAAAGTGAGGATATGTAATCAGTGAGATTTTATTAAGATAGTTAGGAAATATTTTCAAGTGGTTTTTCCTCCCTGTAAAGGGTTTTCCACTCATAAACATTGTGTTATGATTTCTTCAACTTTTATGATCTACTTATGTTCTTTATGTTTATTCAAGTTAGATAGCTTTGCATGCGTAATAATACACTTGATAATTGAACTATTTTGAAACTTGCATTCTACATGTTCAAATTTTTTGAAAGATTAATTCAAGGTCATTTTAAAGTGGTATACCACTAATTCACCCCCTCTCTTATTCATATCGTACACCAACAAGTGGTATCAGAGCCATACCCTTTGTATAAGTCTAACCAACTTAGAGTTTACCGGTACTAGATTACTCATTATGGAAAAAAGTAAAAGAAATAGATTAAAAAACAAATACAGATCAGAATGTCGAACAACAAACACCACTTAAACCTAGTACAAAAGATGATTTTGTAGTGAAGAGTGTAGACAAAGAAGGAGATGACTTAGTGACTGATTCTGAACAAGAGTTTAATAAAAATGAATATGATATTGATATGGAAGGTGAACTCATATATGCCTTTTGATGAGATTAAGAAACTTAGAATAGAGAACCAAAGGTTAAAATTGTGACTACAAGAGGAAAGAGAATCTAAGACAAAAACTCTTTTAGCCCTTCAAAATGCAGAAAAACAAATAATAGATATGAAAGTTCAAGTTGTTGAAGTTAGGAAAATAGAGGAAGAAGTCAATAAGAAGCTAAAGGACAAAGAAGTTGATTGTGAAAAGTATGAATTTGAGATAGTATCTTTGAGAGATGAATTATGAAAATCTTCTTTGAAGTTACACAAGACACTCTAATTTGAAAATAGTACTAAGTGCTTATATGATATGTTGAGCAAGAAAAAATGTCACAAGGATGTTACTAGTTTAGGTTTTGTTGAAGGACATAGCTCTAGAGCCAAAAAAACACCAAGAAAGAAGATAGATCTAAGCTATCATGTTGTAGCCCCTAAGGCTAAAGAAAAGAAGAATTTAGAAGTTAAGACTGATGATAATAGATAGTTCAAGGACATCGATAGAGGAAGAAGAAATAAATCCAACAGGTTCACAAGATATCCATCTACTTGGAAAAATAAATCGGTGAGGTACAATTATTCATTTCCTTGTTATTGTTATTTATGCAATGGTTATGGGCATAAATAAAGTTGTTGTAGAAGAAGGTCTAAAAGGAGAAAATATGCATTCTCTAAGAATATGAATGTAATATGTTATAAATGTCATAACCATGGTCATGTTTCAAATTATTGTAGAACTAGGTTTGTGAAACAAGAGAGAAGAAATGATTTCTTATATAAGAAAAATTCAAATTCACAAGCATCTAATGACAAGAAGAAATCAGAGAAGAAGGTTTGGAAAAGAAAAGAAATTCAAGAAAAGAATGATCCTAAACTTGTACATAATACACAAGTGGCATCTATTAGTGCTTAAATGGAAGCATGAGTTGAGGGGGAGTTGATTTATGATGGACCATTAAAACCCCTTAGGTGGAAACAAGAAGTTGTTTTTATGTAGTGAAGGGATTAGAATCTAAACTCATTGTTGTTTACCATGATTCGGAGAAGTATTTCTTGTAATATTCTTGCATTTTTGTTAGAGGTAATGATTTTTTTCATTGGTTATACAAATGTATCTTTTTCTTTATTATAAGATGATTGTGTTCATGATGTAAATGAGTACATTCATTTCATCATTATCAAATATTTTGGATGCTTATTCTTAATTCGAAAAAGGTTCTTGATAGTGTTGCAATAAACCCATAGACTATTGGCAACACAAGGGTGCACAACTAAGAGCGGGGTGAATCAGTTGTCACAAAATTTCAAACTTATTAAAATTATTAACCTTTAATCTCAGATCTGATTAATAATAGTGAAAGCATGAATCAACAACACATTAGAAACACACATAACACTAAGATTTTTGTGTGGAAACCCTGTTAGGGGGAAAACCATGGTGGAGGTTAATCCACAAGTTGTACCCTATTAAAATTATAAGAAGAATATATGAGTAATGTGTATGCATTCAAGCACACTGCCTAGAGCTCACTACTCAAAGGAAGACTCATTGTCTTATAGAAAATATTCAGATTAAATCCATCTGAAGAATTTGAACTGAAAAAGTAGCATCTACTAATGTGTGAGTACAGTTTCGGTTAAGCACATGGACATTTCTTTACTTTCTTTCACTCTTCTTCACATTCTTGTCTTCCTTTGAATGATATAAACCTTTTTCACACATAGCACTCGTACAATTTTCATATACACTCTTCACATACATCTCAAACGAAGAAACACACACTTATATATATCTACAACAAGAATTTACATTTTTGTATCTCAGCTTCAACACAATAATAGAATGAATGCAAACTGTCGGCCCAAAACAATAAATATTATCAATCCACATCAACCAAGGACAGCCAAAACATAGTAGAGACCCATAACAATGTCCTCAAACATAAAACACCTTCAAAGATTCTTCCTCAAAGATCCACAACATGCTTAAAAAACCTTGTCAGTCATGAACATGAAAAACATGAACACATGAGAGAAAATATTAGATCGCGAGCACAATGATCAATATAGACATGCAACATAGATAGAATATGATCTAGAAATGTCCATGAACACAAAAAGAACATACACAACAACTTAGATTACCAAAATTGCACTATCTTCTTCCATGAACACCATTTTAGTAACAAAATAGCTGCAAGGACATAGAAACTTATAACTTGCTCAAATATTCATGCGCACCTCTAAAACTTTTGAAGTAGAAACTAGATAGTCTTGAGAACAAACCCTTTAATCCACAACATCTAGTTATCAACATACTGAAATTTCTATCATACCGATCTTTACTGCTTCATAGACAACCTGTAACATATTTTGCTACAATTTTATCGATATCCTTGACATATGCAGTCTTAAAGACATCAATGACAACCACATATCAGAAATACAACCACAACATCCAACATAGATAATGCTAAAAGATATATGTGTCTGTTAGAATCATGACATTTTTGGACACTATTTCAAGTCAAGAGCATATAGTGCCATTTGTTCTCAAGTTGCTTTGTAGACAGATATAGTGAAAATGCAAACCTTTGACACATTTTCTAGGAAATGTCTCATGATTTAGATCTTGGTTGGTATGTAGTAACTTTTTTTTTTGTTATTTGGTGAATAGATTTGTTATTTGGAGAAGTACTTTGGCACTTTGACATTGTTATTTGAACAGTAAACTTGGGAGACAGTGAACATGGGATAGTAATAACTGTATGCATGTGCTACAAGGCCATATTGACAATGATTTGTTTTTTCTATACTTGCTTTCTGTCAAGGGGAGAACACTTCTTGATTCTTACACATTTGTTTGTGTCTTTCCATGAATAGTGAATGTAAGTGTTCATTTGTTTAGTTATTACACATGTGTTTGGATAATAGTTGTGGATCTTGTTTTTTTCTTGTTAGATTGATAGTTTTGAACATAGTTAAATCTTGTTGTTGAACTTGCTTGCACATCTTGGCAAGAGTGATTTGGATAGTGATGTATTTCTTTGGACAGTAGTTCTTGCAAGTATTGACAACTGTTGAATGGTACTATAGGTCAATAACAATGTTATCTTATGACATGTGATAGTGGCATTGTAACTGTTTTTACCGCCTCTTCAATTTGATAGTCCTCTTCACAATGCCAATGGTAAAAAATACTTTGATATTTGTGGAAATATTGTTCTTTTGTCATGATTCATTCTTTGGCATTGGTGGTATGAAATCAGTGTTCAAATATACTTTGACAATGAGTTGTAAGACTTTCTTTGATAGTTGTAGACTATTCTTTTTGTCCACATTCTTGAATATTGAGACCACATTTACTTACATAGGATAATGAGATAGAGAACTATGGATAATAAACAATACATGTTACATGTATATAGTGAACTCTTTTTTTTGAAATTTAGTGAATGGACTTTGGATGATAGGGATTTGGGATTTGTTTTGCATGGATGAAAAATTTAAGCTTGTTTGAAGATAGTAAAATGGACACTTTTCATGACAGAGACTAACTATTTTTCTCATGCTCTTCCACAAAATGGTAGTGCTCTTGATAATAAGTAAAGAATCTTGATTTCTCTCTTTTCTCATAATATAGTCTCTTACATAATGTTCAGTGACATTGTGCAAAGACAAAGAATTAATGAACTTCCTAAGTTTTAAATGATAGTGAAATGGTGTGTATTCAGTCTTTCTAAAGGCATCCTAGAGGATTTGATCAAGAACATATGAAGGTTTTGTATTCAGATAGGTCAACAATTTTTTTTTTCTTAGTAATCAAAGGGAAGTCTCGATAACATGAAAGATACAATGTTGAGCAGTCAAGTTGGTGAACTTGAGTGAATACATAATGCATAGTACCTTGAATCAATAATTTAGTGCGCATATGGTGAACATGATCAAAGTGATAATTGGTGTTTGGATTATGACAATAGTCAATGAGTGGTGCAGTGATAATAGTTGTTGATCTCTTTTTCACTGGTGCTCTTGCATATTTTCATGAATCTTTTTATCATTATTGTCTTGAAGGATTCTTGTAGCACAGTGATGCTAAAAGTAATGTCTGTAGGTGATTTCAAGGGAATGATATCAAGGAAGTGATAAGGAGTTTGCAAAGAAGGAAATGTGAGAAAAGAAAAGAAGAGGTTTGGTGCCAAGTATTTTTACATATACATCACTTATTGAAATAAATTTTACTTTAGTAAAATATTTGATAGTGAATAATGTAATAAGACAATAGAAATGATTTTGTGATTCTTTGGAAAAATTCATGTTTTTTTATCAACATGTCATGAAATTGTAGCTTTGACAAAGTATAGTAACCTAACTCATAGTTTGTAAATATCTTCAATTAGAGGAGTAATGTTTTACTTTAGTTGAAGTGTTTATTTGATGGCCTTTGTTGTGATATTTATATACTCCTTCAAATGTTCTACCAAGATTTCTATAACAATATATTGTTGAATAGCCATGTTATGGATCCAGTCTTTGTTAGTGCATGATGACAACTGGATCTATCTTTTCTATAGGGGGGTGAATGAAAGAGCTAGTATTGTATGGTGACTTGACATCATTTCCAGATGCAAGAGACTATTCACAGGTGTTGATATTATAACAAAAGTTTCATTGATTGATAGTACTTGATACATTGGATATTCTGCTCTTAGATATTCTGGTTGTGCCTTGAGAGTCTCCTGTAATATTGGTTACTCACAGTCTTGAAATATTTAATAGTGCTATGCCTCAAGTTTTTCAATTCTAAGTATATTGGCAGGAGTTTGTTGCTAGTTATTTGCATGCTCATTCTATTGTTAATAGTAATTGGGATGAAAATCCCTCATGCTCAGTATTTTTGGTGCACATTTGATTTGAATGCACCATGGAATGATAAGTTGCAGTGGACAAAAATATCACGAGGGATTTTAGAATTTTTTTGCTTAGTATCCATGACATATTCTTTGCTTCACGCCAGTATATGATGGTTAATGCATTTGTTTATTAGTGATAATCAATCCCTGTTGTTGCACATCATGCCCTTTGTCATTGTTGTCAAAGGGGGAGAACAATTGATGCTTTGATTACTTGAGGATGGCAACATTCAATGGCTCTAATATGGTTTTAATGATGAAGAGCAAGGATGTAAAGGTTTTTGTGTTGACATCAATGCCAAAGGGGGAGTTTATTGGCATAATATTTTTTCATTGATGTCAAAGGTGAGTAATTTAGATAGAGGGCCTCAAAGTAACATGTGGTTGATGCAAAGGAACTTGTTGGTGTTAAAACTTGCATGTTTTTGTCAAGAATGCATACAATAATTATTGTATTATTAATATAATTTTTTTCACAAGGTTATGTTAGTACACCTCATCCTATTGATGGTTTGATGTTAGAGAATTTTTTATGCATTTCTTGGCTTGATCATTACAAGGTCTCAATGGGAAAAAAAGGAGTTTTGTATATTTAGGCATGGTTGATAAAGTGAGTATTATAAGTAGAAGTTTTATAATTTGCATCAGTGACATGTGGTAGCTAGTAGAGGTCATAAATCAAACACAATGTTTCCTATTCATTTAATTTTTGTATTGGAAGTTGATTAAGGTTTATCTCATTATTAGAATATTATCTTTAAAACCCTAACTAGAGGACTTTTGGGAATGTTTGTATCAGAATTGCTTTATATTTTATTTTTCTCGTTGACTTGTTATTATTAGTAATTAGTTACTTTAGAAAAGATTTAAGGAAGTTACTTGCATAGAGTAACCAAATCCTTTCCAATTTACCAATGATAGGTTAAATCTTTCAAAACTATTAAGGAATAAAAGATAAATTTTTAATTGAAACAGTGGTGGGGTTCAAGAATCAAAGGTTTGCATTTGAATCTTGGCAATGATTGTTTCTAGAGGTATGAAATTTGACACTCATTTGAATGTCATCAGGCTTTTAGTTATGCACAATATTGTTAACTATTTTTTAGAATATAATGCATATATGGTGACTCAAACGATGATGAGTAGGTTATTTTGTTGTGTTCAACACTATGAGGAAGTAATAGTACCATGTTTGTGACCAAAAAAAGAAAGGAGAGGTCTGACTAACAAATTATGAGAACTATCTTGTGATACCCATGAAATGTCTCTCTTTGCATAGACTAGTGTGACTAAAGATAGATTACAAGCCTATGAAGTTTGATCAGATCTTAATGAACTATGAATCTAATGCATTTTTGATGAGTTAGTCATCTGTGTTACAAGAATTGTCTTTGTTTAATTATATTGGAATAGTAATTATTAAGTTTTTGTTTTTTTGGTGCATTTTGAACTAAAAAGTGAGTTTGAAGAGAGGAAATGAAAGACATTAATGGTTTGTGATAGTGAAGATCAATCAATGATAGAGGGATAATAGTGTATGTAAGTCTGAATGTTTTTATCTATATTTTTTTTACACTGGAAAGTGTGCTAAAGTATATTGATCAAAGTTTGATACATAGAGAATGAATTTGATTTATATTTCTATGAATATGCAGATGGCTATATGTATTGAGTTATTATCATAATGGGGTAATGATTCTTTAAAACTATTTGATTTTCATTCATATTTTCATTCAAGATAGTATGATGAATTTGTATGATAGTGTTCTATGTATGTAAAGGATAGTATGGTGTAGTGTAGTGAGATTTATTGAGTGTAATGATATTTGTTGATGCAAAGATAGTACAATGAATTGTATTGTAACAGGGTAACCCCCTGAAGTTATATCTCTTCTTTCATTGGTGATTGGTCATTAAGGCCATGGAGGTTTTTCCAGTGAGGTAGTAACTAGTGAGGTTTCTTGGTGAGCGAGTGAGGCTATAAAACTAGCTAGTGATGCTTTGTAATCCGTGAGATTCTATTAAGCCATTGAGGTGATCTTGTCAAGTGGTTTTTTGTCCTTGTAAATATTTTTCCACTCATAAACATCGTGTTATGGTGTCTTTAGATTTTTTGATCTTCTTATGTTCTTTATGTTCATTCAAGTTAGATAGCTTTGCATGCATAATACTACTCTTGATAATTGAAATGTTCTGAAATGTGCATTCTACATGTTCAAAGTTGGGAAAGATTAATTCATGGTCATTTTAATTTGGTATACCACTAATTCACACCCCCCCTTTAGTGGTATTGTACTCCAAAAAATAGTATATGCAAGAATAAGACAAAGACAAAGGGTACCACATTTTCAAGCATCTTTATAGTAGATTGTTTGCATCCCAATATTTATTATCATATAGAGATGGAAAACAAAATGCTAGAGAGATTGCAATGATTTTTGTACAAGGAGAAGTTCTTATTTGGATGCATGGTAAATAATTAACTACAGAAGAATCATCTCGCATGCCATCACGAACTCCCCCAATTGCTACTTTAATTGATTTAGTAAAAATAAAAGATAATACTATTAGTAGCATGGTCATGAACACTATGTTATCATCTGAATTAGTGCCTAAATATACCAAAATGGGTTATGTGTTACTGTTACTAGCATGGTCATGAACACTATCACACATTGGAGAAGAAATAAATTTGAGAGAAGGAATAGAAAAATTCATTGGGATAGATAGTGGTGAAAGTGGAAAATTTTTTAGTTTTTGGCTTGGTTGGGTAAGACAGTGCTCAATTTCCTATTTCACTGACAAGGGTGAAACAAAGCTAGGGTATTATGAAGATGAGTGAGGAAGAGGAACCTCATTAGGATCTAGTTTTATAATGGAAGGATATGTTAGGTCTCAAAAACGTTGGTTTGAATGAACCACGAGAGGTTGCCACACTCTCACTACATTAATGGCCAACTAACAAGGCCAACCAATATGGTTGAACCTTCTACTCTTAAGGCTCTACTAAACCTAGGTGGGTGTACCTATATGAATGCGATAGATTTTGAACCGTGCTTCCTGATTGACTAAACTATCCACAATGGAAAGTTGACAGTGGAGAGATATAATCTAAATTTGGTATAAATAGTATATGCAATATGGAAATGAAGTTTGATATGTTCAGTTAACAAATGTTAAATAAAATGGATAAAACTAAATGATGAAATATGGAAGACTAGTTTCTTGTTGGGTAAAACGGAGTCAAATGAAACTCTTAGATGAGTGGTTCCTATCTAGAAAGTTCTCTAATTATTTGGCATACAAATATGAGTTTATAACTGGTATAAACATGCAAGGATGTAATTGATAAACCCTACTTGAGGCAGAATATCAAATCTAATTATCTGATTCTTCTTACTGATCCAGATAAAATTTCCAAATTACTATAATTGATTAAAAGGAATTTAATTCTTTATTAAAGAACCCAATAAATCAAATCACACAGAAACAACAAATGTGCATTGATAAATTAAACATATACTTGATACTTCAATTTAAACAATCAAGAAACATCAAATTGGAGACAATCAAATAATTGTAGAAATCTAGCAAACAATTGATACCAGAATGAAGCTACCAAATCAACAATCTTTCATTATCTTCCTCAAAATTCATACATGTAACATAGTCTTCTTGAATGCCATCGATTCAAAATATTGTGCTTATAGCAATCTATCCTATTCTAATTCTACCTTTTTTTTCTACCATAAACAATAGATATTTATACATTTAGTAGGTGGAAGGACGTGTCATTTCAAAAAAGTTTTAAGCATAAAAATGCTAACAAGATTAGTATTAACTAAGTTTTGTTAAGCCATAAATGAACCGCAGACATGTGCTCTATGTAATCTTGGCACTTATGTGTATTTGCATCTCCTAACACATCACCGATCATGATCTCCATCATCATCATTCATTCATTTTGCTCACATGCTTCATCCAACGTTATATCTTTCACAGTGGTTGTCTTCAATATCTCTTGGACTACTAATTCACATTTGCTCTTACATGTAGTCATTTCTCTCATTTTCTTTCATCATCACAAAAATTAGTCAACCTGTCTTCGGCGGCTTCTATCAATCCCCTTGCATCCGCTTGTAATTCCTCAAAGAATTCCCTATGCTTATCCATGATACGATTAGCATTTTCAATTCCTGCAGTATTACAAGTATTCTTTTTCATCTCCTCAACTCTCTCTTGGATTCTACCATCCAATCTTCTATGTTCTTTTATTACATCCATGTATTGTGAATGTTTTCCCCAAATTTTATTTAACCAAGTGTTTAAAACGACCTATCTCCTTTTCATTATTGCAGTAAGTGTGTCCATTTTCCTTTGAGAGCATGCATTTGACCTTTCCCAATGGTCCTTCACCTATGAAATTTCACCTTGGGTGACCATCTTTGTTGGCCCCATTATAGCACCTACCAAGTCCTTTAAACGTTCATTTTCTCTCAACCTTCTCTCATTATTGGTTTTGTACATTTCTCTCTCTCTGATCAATGCTTTTATCTGGGCTGTATTCAATTTTGCTATATTGATCCCAATTTCTATAGTTGCAATCGGATCAGCCTCTCCAACCTTCAAAGTCATGACATGTCCAAATGCCTTCTCAGTATCAATGATAACTAACTTCTTGTGAGGGGGATATAAAGCCCAAATCATCAATGTCTCTTCATCAAGATTGTATCTTGATCCTGTATACACTTCTATCACCTTTTCTATATTGAGCTTGTGTGTAGCATTGTTGTCCTTCAGGAAACTTTCAAAAACCAATGCGGAGTTGAGATCTAACCCTAGGAAAATCATGACACTAGCCTATTCTAACATTTCTCTCCCTTTCTCAGGGGTCATGTTTGTCATCTCTTTATCCACCTCATCCCTCAAGTTTTTTAGCAACTACTCCTCATTTCTTGGAGTGACATTGTCAACCAATCCTCTTATTTCTTTTCCTTTTTGTTTGTATAATAATGTTTTAAATTATGAGGTTTTCACAAGTTCATCATCTGCTATAAAAGATCTATATTCTTGATGTCTTGTATCCACATCCACAGTTTCCTCAATATTTATCTCTCTGGCAGAATAGGTGTAATCCTGAGTTCTTGTCCTCGATACCTAGCTGGATGGGTCTTGTGGCCTATCAGCCTCTAATACCTTTCTACTGGAAGACAACAACTCAACATCTATCAATTCTTGATCATGCTTCTCAATCACCATTTCTGCTTCTTTTGCTTCCAAGTTTCTGATTATGTCATCAGATTGATAGGGCACATGTTGATACCCTCCAAAGTTTATCCTCGGTCTAGCAGAATGGATATATCCCTCTAGATCAAAGTTTTTCCTTGGTGGCACTTTTCTCATGTTATAATGCAATGACTTATCCAGAATTAAGTTGTAGCCCTCCTTTTCTAACATAGTAAAATCACCAAAACATAGTGTACTTGGCATAAAATCTTGCTTCCCATAAGAACTTAAGTTCATGACACTAGAGAAATCCATTTGCCTAACAATCTCCAAGTATGCAATTCTATCCGGAACTATCCTAGGAAAAATAAATGGAGTATCTTCAAAACCATAAACCCTAATCATAGTGGCATTTTCTAAACAATAACAATCCCCCCAGTTGTTGCTAATTGGTCCATTATAATCCTTAGGCCTAACAAACCTCTTTATTTCATTAGACAAGGAATAGTCACAAGGATGATTACAAAACCTATACAAAGACTTCACAAAGTACTCTTCAAAATGAAAGAAATTAGAATTAGCAAACCTACTATCCCAAATAGCAGTCCACAACTGAATAGGTAATGGCTTTCCTTCCTTATGAAATTGCAAAATCCTCAGCTCCTAGGGCCACAATCCTAATTCATGTCCAAAATATAGCACCAAGTGCATCAACAATAAATAATTCATGAGGTGCAGGATAGAGGCTCCATTCTTTATTGCCATCAACCCTACATCTAGCTCTTTAAACACATGTGAAGCATAATCAAAAGACTTGGAATTATGATATTGAACATTCACAACAATCACCATAGGTATAACTATCATATGCTCTGGGACCTCCATCCCTAATACCCGTCCCACTAAAAAGTAAGTGTACTTTATGTAGGGTTCGAAGAGATCCACATGAAATGGTGGTCCCTCACTATCTTCCATTGGAGTCAGTTTTCCATGACACCTAGTTATATGTAGGGGTAACCTCTAGCCCTTGTAAATGGTATCCATTCTTCTGAATTCACTCTCGAGCTCCCCTCTAATGATCTTCTCATTACATATTCCTTCTAACTTGAAAACCTCGCTTATTGCATTCTCAGACAAATGTATCACCGAGTTCCCAGATAAATCACATATGGCCCTATTCTTTAGATTATAATGACCAGCCAATAATTTCACCAATTCAACATCAAAAAAAACATTAGGGCACACCAGTTTTCCAAAATTGAGCCTCCACGAATTACATACTGGCTCGAAGTGATTTCTTCTATGGTGATGGAAATTAACTAATTTGTATCCTCTAATTGGGGTCCAAACATCTCCTATGAAGTTGCATTTGTCATCCAATTTATCTATTTCCACCTTAAGTTATGTGGAACGTCTTGCTTTAGGTCCTGAACTGGGTAGCTGGTCTATTATATCTTGGTTCAATTTTCTCTCAGTGCCCTCTTATCATGTTTTAATTTTTTGCCTCTTTTTCTTTGGTTAACTACCCTCCCCATGTTTTCTTCCCTTTATCTTTACTAAACTAGTGCCTTCCATTTTCAAAATTCACAAATTTTCAAAGGATGAGAAACTTACTGTATTTCACTTGAAAATCTAAGTTAGATGAATTCCTTAATTGTTCTTCTCATTCCTTTGTTCTCCTTCATTGTCAATTCTGTGAAACAATGATTTCAATTGAGCTCACCTTGATTTGTAAAATATTTTATGCTTCATGGTGCCATTAATGTCTTCAATGAGACATGAATGAAGCAAGTTTTTCAAAATTCTCACTGTCACATTAGGTATCATATTGGAAAGACATTTCAAATCTCTAGCCAATCCATCTGTTCAACATTCACCCATCTGCCAAGACATCTTGTAGTTCCCCCGACATCACAAGTCTCCCCGATAGTTTTCTCTTTTCTTTTTTTATATCGCCTTGACCTTTACCAAAGAAAACTATTGCCCAGACTCAATGAATTAGGCCAACAATTCTTCACTTCACTCCGAAGGCTCTTTGTCTCACCAAAGTATTCACTTTGTCAACTTAAGTCATCTAGACCAAGTAATTTTCTTGCTGACAAAATAATATTCGTCGTGATGTCTCTTAGATCTCCCCATTGAAACTTATCTCACCGATACACTTTTTCTTCGGTGAGACTACGCTCATTGTATCTTCAAAATTTTTTATCTGTGTATGCTTAGTTCTGTCATTATAACATGAGGGGTCAGTAAGACTCCCTGAACTCTCCTCAGCATCATTGTCTTACCGAATGAGTACTCTTTTCGATTTATCAGCAAGACCAGTGAATGCTTTGGGCAGTCCTTTGAAATCTCACTTCAATGACTATAGTCTGGCCGATACACCTTTTCATATTCCAATCAGTAAAAAGCCAATTTAGCTCAATATGACCTCACATCGTTATGGTGATACCTTTTGTCTTGCCAATAGGAAATGTAAACCTCCTTTCTCTTGGTATATATCCTCATCGGTATGACACTTCTGATGTCTTACTGATATATTGAAGAAATGTATATTATTATATGTGAGACCTGCATCAACATATGCCGATATTTTCAAATGTTAAATATTTAATATCAGATGAATTTTATGGGGCTATATGAAAAAATTTAACCTAGACCCTGGTGGAAAATTCTATGTGAGAATTTTATGTCTATAATATGAACCTCTTGGGAAACAAATAAACATGAAGGGTTAATGAGGTTATCAAAAATTTATAGTTCCAACGGTGGCTCCATTTGGGGATGAATGATTGTGAGATCATTGCAAGGATCTAGATCTCTGGGTGAGTAGACCAAACATTATGGATGAAAGCAAGTGGAGATGAATATGATCCCAAACTACTGTACATGGAGAAAAGATCAAATAAGGGATTCCAAGATTGTCCATGTACTAGAAATTTCCTGTATCCTTTACTTCCTATACTACTGTTCATGGAAAGTCTATGAGAATTTTTTTCAAGACTTGTCCATGCACTAGCAACCCTTGATCCTCTGTAATTTTTAAGAGAAAAAGTTCTTTAGAAATTGCCCATGTATAGGCAACTCCTATTCTTCACCACTCATATTTTGAAAATAATATGAATCCTCTCCTTGCTTGCCCACAACAACAAAAGGTCCTGACCACAAAGCCTCAAATTTTCCATGTTTTCCTTTCTCTTGGCACCTAGCATTCCACATCAATACCCGATCATTCTCTTCAAATTTTCTATTTTTTTCCTTTTTGTCAAACAAATACTTCATTTGTGTTTGCAAATTCATGTTCTGGTTTTGGGCTAATCTTCTCATTTCATCAAGTTCTACTAATTGTTTCATTCTCTCTTCCATTGGTTCAAGAACCTCCACGTCTTCTTGAAGAATAAATTTATAAACTAGCAATAGATTTTGTAAAGGCATTATGGCTTGTGTTCCATATATTAGTTCATACGGGGATTTTCCAATTGCTTTTTTGACAGTGATCCTTTTAGCCCATACAACTAATTTTAATTTTGAATCCCATATATTTTTGTTTCCACCCAACATTCTCCTAATGATCTTTAGAAGGCTTTTGTTGCTAGATTATGCCTGGCCATTAGCTTGTGGGTGGTAAGGAGTAGAATAAGAGATAGCAATACCATGCACACTGTAATAGGATTTAAACTCATATGATTTGAAACATATCCCATTGTCTGTGATCAATCTTAGTGGCATACCAAACTTGGTAATAATGTTGTCCATCAAAAAAATTATCACAACTTTAATTGTCGCTTGTTTGGTTGGGATTGCTTCTACCCATTTGGTAAAGTAATCAGTGGCTACTAGTATCCATTTGTGTTTTCCAATTGATCTCTATTGTATCTCCCCAATAAATTCAATCCCCCATTGATGAAAAGGGGCTTCAGCTTGCATAGTTCTAAGTGGTAAAGCCCCCTGATATTTCATTTTTCCTGAAAACTTTTGACATGCTTCACATTTCCTTACATATAAAAATGAATCATTAAAAACTTTTGGCTAGTAATAACCTGCCCTAAGGATTTTATGTGCAGTTGTCTTTGTGGAATAATGGCCTCCATAGACCCCTTCATGCATTTCTTTCAGAACATGATCAACTTGTGACTCATCTAAACATAATAGTAGCATTTCATCTCTGTTTCTCCAAAATAAATCACCTTTTATGAATACATATTTAGAGGCCTATAGTTTCAAAGTTCTTTTGTGGTTATCATTGAATCCTTTAGGGCACTTTGTGTTTCTGAGGTAATGCATGATGTCTGTATACCAGGGTGTATGCTCAATGCTTGTAGTTGCATTTCCTTCTTCTTCTACATTGCAAAATTTGATTTGCCTCAATGTTTGCTTCTGCCATTAAGTTGGCCAATCCTTGGCCTCTTATCAATTTAGTAATTTATATTTCCATATCAAATTCTTGAATTTTATTAATCCACTTGCACCTCTTCCTTGTTACTTCTGACTACGTCAAAATGTCTTTGACAGCTCCATGAGGTACATAATCAATCACTTTGGCTCCAACAAGATACGGTCTAAAGGCTTTTGTGGCCTTTACCAATGCAAAGGCTTGTTTTTCCATTATGTCATACTTCAATTCCGATCCCTGCAAAGATTTACTAAAAAAGGACACAGGTTGCTCATGACCATCCTCATTTTTTTGTAACATAACAACAACTATTGTGTGCAAGGAAGCAAATGAAAATATTTTAAAAGGTTTTGTGAAATCAAGAGATTTGAGGACAGGGGCTTCCTTAATGGCTCTTTTAATGGATACAAAGGCTTCTAATGCTTCTAGGGTCCATTCAATTTTTTGTCCTTTCCTTAGCATCTTTGATATGGGCTTTGATAATTTCAGAAAAGTTGGACACAAACCTCCTAAAAAAATTAATCTGCCCAAAACATGATTGGATGGTTTTTACATTTTTAGGGATAGGGAACTTATCTATAGCCTCAACTCTCTTAGGATCTATCCTAACTCCCTCTTTTGACACAATGTGTCCTAAGAGTTTTCCCTCTATAACAACAAAATGACATTTCTTAGGGTTCAAACTAATGCCATATTCTAAAGCTTTAATGAATATTTTTTCAAGATGTTCTACATGATCTTCAGCTCTTTTTGAGTAAGCAGGAAGGTCGTCTTGATACACTACCATTATAGTATTAATCAAGTCTGTAAATTCTAAGTCCATAGCTCTTTGGAAGGTCACTCCCGCATTTGTGAGACGAAAAAGAATTCTCACATATAAATATGTTCCCCACGTAGTTGTGAAATTTGTTTTGTACTGCTCAGATTCCCTGACTTTAACCTGATTATAACCAAAAAAGCCATCCATCATAGAAAATAGCTCACACCCGGTTACGTTATGCAGTATAGCTTCCATGTTAGGTAGAGGGTAGTTATCTTTGACGGATGCCACATTCAGATTTCTGATATCTACACACAATTTGATATCTCCATTTTTCTTTCTAACAAGAACAAGGTTTGACACCCATGTTGAATGCCTGATAGGTTTAGTGATACCTCCATCTCTAAGTTTGGCCAATTCCTCCTGTATTTTTGGTTCCAATGTGGGGTTAATACGCCTTTATTTCTATGTAAATGTCCTTGCATCTGCTTTCAATGAAATTTCATGTTGAAATAAGTCCTCCCTATATGCCTTGAGGTCCTCATAAGACCATGCAAACACATGTTTATATTTTCTTAGCAATGAAATCAGTATTCTTCGGATAGTCGGGCTTATTTTCTTCCCAATATATACTTTCCTTGGTGCCAGTTTAGTCCCTAAGTTTATTTCTTCAATATCTTCTCTTTTTACTGGTGTCTGTCTCATAAGGGATCGATCACTTCCATCGTATACTCTTTCCAATGCTACCAGTCCCTTGGGAAGTTTATTAGTTTTAAGTTGTAAGACTTTCTTTCTGAATACTGTCTATTCTCCATCTATTTCTTCTACGAAGGCATTGAAATAAATTTCTTGAGCCTCATATTGATCTATACAGTGAAGGAATTTTAAAAGATCAGTGTCATCATTAAAGACCTACCAACTGTATATATTGTTAGGTACAACGGGCCTTATTTTGAACTCAATTTGGAATATTCCTACTATCGTGATGTCATCTGTTTTTAATTCCACATTGGCCAAGAAGTCTGCAATTATGTTTTTTGATCTATCCACCCAATCTATGGAGAAAGCATCAAATAGCTCGATTTTATCCCATATAGAATTTATGTATTGTTTCAGCATCTTGTTCTTTGCAACATATTTAGATCTGGCCTATGACACAACTAGCTCCGAATCTCCAAAAATAGTTAACAGTTTAATTTTATGCTTGACTGCCATGTTCAAACCAGTTAACAAGGCTTCATATTCTGCCACATTGTTTGTACATTCAAATGCCAACAAGAATGAATATTTAAAATTTGAACCATCAGGTGATATGAAAACTATCCCAGCACCATTACCTTCTTGGCTGCATGTTCCATCCAAGTACATTTTCCATATCCCTTGTTGATTTTCAAAAACATTTTTATCAATTGGATCTTTGCTTACCAACTGAGGTTGAGATAGTTCTACTCTAAAACTCCCCAAATCAACATCACAGAAACAATTAAGTTGCTCTTGAGGAACATATTCAACAATTTGATTCATTTTGGGTTCCCTATATAACTTGACCTCTTCTCCATTCACTAGTATGGTGGCATATGATAAATCAAACTATACATTTCCCCCTACTGTTGCAATCCACTGTCTTGACAAAAGCATTCCAAACTGGGGAGGTGTGTCAATTATGGTTATGCCAATATTGTAGGTAGCTTATGGGTAGGTTGCTAATCTTACTTCCACATTCTTCATTATTCCCATAGCCGGAACAAGCCTGTTATCCATGGCGTAGAATTTACCCCACTCCACATCTATCCACATACCAAGTTGTTTCATTACCCCTACTGGCATAATATTCATGGAAGAACTTGAGTCTATCATACAATTTCTTACTACTTTTTCGCTTATGAGTAAAGTGGTGAAGAATGGGTCAATCTGTGGTGTGTTCATTAGGCAGGCCTCTGGAATTTTTACCTCCTTCCTTTTATTATTTATTTCAAAAACTTCTTTATTTTCAGGGTTCATATTTTGATTCCCATTGGACATTAATTGTATGGCACCTTCCCTATATTCCTTGATCTTCATCATTTCAATTAATGAGATAGACATCTTCAATTGAGATAAGGCTTGTATGAAATCAAAGGATGTACCTTCAGTTTTGATTACCTTTTTAGGTTCTATCAATTCTCCTTTGTTCTCTTCTTTTTCCCTTTTGGATGTTTGATCTAGATTTTGCTTCTCAATGGGAATTTCTTTACTTTCCTCCTTAGGAGATCCCTTTTGTTCCTTTTTGTCTAGTTGTTTATCATCTATCCCTTTTGATGTCTCATTTGATACTTTTTTATTTTTTACAAATATTCCCCTTGGGACAGCCTCATCTCTATTCACTATTCTATTTCTCAAATGATATTTGTTTCTAGCTTCCTCCACTACTGCGATTGCCAATCTTTTAATCTCTTCTTCACTCCCTCTCCTTATACTGCGTCTATTAGTCTGACTTGATGCAACAAGGGGATTTTTCTCATTATCACTTTCTTCATGATTAGAAAAAACATGCTGCTCTGCCATGTGAATATTTTATTTTTGGTGATCAACATTATACTCATATCCTTCATCCTCTGAAGATGCATATTCCCTCTCCAAAGAGTTAAGATTGTGGGAAGTTAGATAGACATTCTGGTCTTCACCACCATCATTTTCCAGTGTGTCTTCTTCTGGTATTGATTGAGCTATAACACAATGCTTTGGGGAATGTGGTGCATAACAAACTGAACATCAAGGACTTTTATCTACCATATATACTCCCTTCCTTTTTAATGGATCTGGTGTTCCTTTATTTCTTGGTCTATCATTTACTGGCTTCCCATCCTTCCATTTTGTATTATAAGGCATGTCATGCTGCCTTGGTCTTTCATTCCTATATGTGTTCTCTTGTCTATTTGGGGGAACATATTGGGGAACCCTAGGGTTTTCCCTTTTAGAAAACATCCTTGCTGCTTTCCTATTATTTTCAATAGTTAATGCTATCTTTTGGGCCTCAACCAGATTCCTAGGACCTCTGTTTCTCAATTCATATCCTATCTTGGGATCAAAGGCTTTCAAATAGATACTCAATGCAACAGGATCAGCCAAATTGGATCCCTGAGGTATTTTATTATGTAATTTAATAAACCTTTGGTGAAAATCAAAGGTTGACTCGTTTTGATGCTTTTGGATAGTCACTAACTCATGCAAAGAAAAATATAATGCACACTAATTCCCATACTGCTGAAGAAACTATTCATGAAATACATGAATGGAATAAATGGATGTTGTTGGTAGACTATTAAACCAGTCCCTGGCATCCTCAATCAGTGACATCATAAATAATCTCATCTGTACATCCTCATACTGCATATCCAAGTCTTGAATGACTGCTTTAAAGTTTCTCAGATGCTCCTTGGCTATAACTGCATTACTTCCTATGAACTTAGGGATTAGGTTCCTCCAATTGTTGTCCAGAGGGTAAGGGTATATATGAGATCTAGTAAGATCAAATTGTCTAATCACAGTTGTGTATTGTGGAGGGGGATTTTGGAAATGTTGATGCTAGTATAGTGGGTTAGTATTTTCCATATATTGTGGAACTTGTGAGGGTACATACTACTGATGAGGAGGTGGCTGAATATTTCGGTGTTGTGGTGGAGTGTTTGTGTTTCTATATTGATTAATTGGCTGATTTTGGTGGGCTTGTGGGGAGTTTGATGGCTTCATATTTTTGTTCTTATGAGGGGCATATATTTGGGTGAATCAGCCACTAATGTTTTAACCTGAGCCTTCTATAACTTCAATTTTTCAAATTTCTTCATGGCCTGAAGCCTTTGATCATATTCTATCCCTGACCTTTCTGTTTCTTGCCTCATACATTCCAATTGTGCATCTGTCTCATCTTGGGTCATGAGTTCACTGTTTTCTTCAGATGTTGCCTCATATTCAAGTCCTTCCTCAAAAATTGTAGTTCTCTAATCACATTCAAACTCTCTCCTCTTCTCAGCTTGAAATTCAGCCATGAACTCTTCATCTTTATCATGGCTTATTCGATGGAAAGGATTTCTCTTCTCTTCAGGAGTATGAAGCTCTTTAGATGGGCTATTTTCATTTGTTAATGCCTCGTATGAGTTGTGTGTTTCAATCGGTGGTTTTGATAGTCTCCTTTTTGTTGTTGGATCTAGGTCATTGAATACCTTCTTGACTTGATCATTTTTATAAGTTCATTTACCCTTGTCATTAGGACCATCCCCCTCCTTGTACAAATATCTCCTTCCTTGCATGTTGTGAGAAAATGTGATGGTCTGAACTTTAGGTCGATTCCTTTCTAATTTGTATCTTATTGTATCAGTCTCAATGCTTTTGTTCATTCAGAGTTTCCACTCACTTTTTCTAAAAGTGAAAAAAGACGTTATTATTTAACCCAGCGGAGTCAATTTTCAAAAAAAAAAAAATTATTGTTTTCTTTTAATGACTCTATATGGAAAGGTTGTCTACCACTAGACTTCTCTCTAGTTTCCCCAGCGGAGTTGCCAATTTGTTAGGTCTCAAAAATGTTGGTTTGAATGAACCACGAGAGGTTTCCACACTCTCACTACGTTAATGGACAACTAACAAGGCCAACCAATATGGTTGAACCTTCTACTCTTAAGGCTCTACTAAACCTAGGTGGGTGTACCTATATGAATGCTATAGATTTTGAACTATGCTTCCTGATTGACTAAACTATCCACAATGGAAATTTGATAGTGGAGAGATATAATCTAAATTTGGTATAAATAGTGTATGCAATATGGAAATGAAGTTTGATATGTTCAGTTAATAGATGTTAAATAAAATGGATAAAACTAAATGATGAAATATGGAAGAACAGTGCCTTGCTGGGTAAAATGGAGTCAAATGAAAGTCTTAGATGAGTGGTTCCTATCTAGCAAGTTCTCTAATTTTTTGGAATACAAATATGAGTTTATAACTGGTATAAACATGCAAGGATGTAACTGATAAACCCTACTTGAGGCAGAATATCAAATCTAATTATCTGATTCTTCTGACTGATCCAAATAACATTCCCAGATTACTGTAATTGATAGAAAGGAATTTAATTCTTTATTAAAGAACCCAATAAATTAAATCACATAGAAAAAAAATGTGCATTGATAAATTGAACATATACTTGATAATTCAATTTAAACAATCAAGAAACATCAGATTGGAGACAATCAAATAATCGCAGAAATCCAACAAACAATTGATACTAGAATGAAGCTACCAAATCAACAATCTTTCATTACCTTTCTCAAAATTCATACATGTAACATAGTCTTCTTGAATGCCATCATTTTTAAAATATTGTGCTTGCAACAATCTATCCTATTCTAATTCTACCTTTTTTTTCTACTGTAAACAACGAATATTTATACATTTAGTAGGTGGAAGGACATGTCCTTTCAAAAATGTTTTAAGCATAAAAATGCTAACAAGATTAGCATTAACTAAGTTATTTTAAGCCATAAGTGAACCGCAGACATGTGCTCTATGTAATCTTGGTGCTTATGTGTATTTGTATCTCCTAACACATCGTAGATCACGATATCCATCATCATCATTTGTTCACTCTGCTCACATGCTTCATCCAACGTTATATATTTTGCAATGGCTATCATCAATATCTCTTGGAGTATTAATTCACATTTTCTCTTCCATGTAGTCATTTCTTTCAATTTTCCTTCATCATCACAGAACTTAGTCAACCTATCTTCGGTGGCTTCTATCAATCCCTGTGCATCCCCTTGTAATTCCTCAAAGAATTCCTTATGCTTATCTATGATACGATTAACATTTTCAATTCCTGCAGTATTAGGAGTATCCTTTTTCATCTCCTCAATTCTCTCTTGGATTCTACCATCAACTCTTCTATGTTCTTTTATTGCATCCACGTATTGTGAATGTTTTCCCCAAAGTTTATTAAACCAAGTGTTTAAAACGACCTTCCTCCTTTTGATTATTGCAGTAAGTGTGTCCATTTTCCCTTGAGAGTATGCAATTGATCCTTCCCAATGGCCCCTCACCTGTGAACTTTCACCTTGGGAGAGAATCTTTGTCATCCCTGTTATAGAGCCTACCAAGTCCTTTAAACGCTCATTTTCTCTCAACATTCTCTCATTATTTAATTTTGCTATATTGATCCCAATTTCTGCAGTTCCAACCGGATCAACCTCTCCGGCCTTCAAAGTCATGACATGTCCAAATGCCTTCTCAATATCAATGACAACTGACATCTTGTGAGGGGGATATAAACCCCAAATCATCAATGTATCTTCATCAGGATTGTATCTTGATCATGTATACACTTATGTCACCTTTTCTATACTGAGCTTGTGTCTAGCATTGTTGTCCTTCAGGAAACTATCAAAAACCAATGCAAAATTGAGATCTAACCTTGGGAAAATCATGACACCAGCCTTTTCTAACATCTCTCTCCCTTTCTCAGTGGTCATGTTTGTCATATCTTTATCCACCTCATCCCTCAAGTTTTTTAACAACTACTCCTCATTTCCTGGTGTGGCATTGTCAGCTAGTCCTCTTATTTCTTTTCCTTTTTGTTTGTATAAGAATGTTTTAAATTATGAGGTTTTCACAAATTCATCATCTGCTTTAAAAGATCTATATTCTTGATGTCTTGTATCCACATCCATAGTTTCCTCAATATTTATCTCTCTAGTAGAATAGGTGTAATCCTGAGTTCTTGTCCTCGATACCTTCCTGGATGGGCCTTGTGGCCTATCAGCCTCTAATACTTTTTTAATGGAAGACAACAAATCAAAATCTATCAATTCTT
This sequence comes from Sequoiadendron giganteum, assembly GCA_007115665.2. Taxonomy (NCBI): domain Eukaryota; kingdom Viridiplantae; phylum Streptophyta; class Pinopsida; order Cupressales; family Cupressaceae; genus Sequoiadendron; species Sequoiadendron giganteum. Next base: position 568,474,090 of record CM021105.1, on the reverse strand, counting down.
GATCATGCTTCTCAATCACCATTTCTGCTTCTTCTACTACCATTTTTTTGATTATGTCATTAGATTGATAGGGCACATGCTAATACCCTCCAAAGTTTATCCTTTGTCTGGAAGAATGGATATATCCCTCTGGATCAAATTTTTTCCTTGATGGTGTTTTTCTCATGTTATAATGCAATAACTTATCCATAATTAAATTGTAGCCCTCCTTTGCTAACACAGTAAAATCACCAAAACACAATGTACTTGGCATAAAAGCTTGCTTACCATAAGAACTTAAGTTCATGACACTGGAGAAATCCATTTGCCTAACAATCTCCAAGTATCCAATTCTATCTGGAACTGTCCTAGGCAAAATAAATGGAGTATCTTCAAAACCATAAACCCTAATCATAGTGGCATTTTCTAAATAATACCAATCCCCCAGTTGTGGCTGATTGGTCCATTATAATCCTTAGGCTTGAGAAACCTCTTTATTTCATTAGATAAGGAATAGTCACAAGGACGGTTATAAAACCTATACAAAGGCTTCACAAAGTACTCTTCAAAATGCAAGAAATTAGAATTAGCAAACCTACTGTGCCAAACAGCAGTCCACAACTAAATAGGCAATGGCTTTCCTTCCTTATCAAATTGAAAATTTGTCAGCTCCTGGGGCCACAATCCTAATTCCTATCCAAAATATAGCACCAAGTGCATCAACAATGAATAATTCCTGAGGTGCAGGATAGAGGCTCCATTCTTTATTGCCATCAACCCTACATCCAACTCTTTAAACACATGTGAAGCATAATCAAAAGACCTGGAATTACGATATTCAACATATGCATCAATCACCATAGGTATAACTGTCATATGCTCTGGGACCTCCATCCCTAATACCTGGCCCACTAAAAAATAAGTGTAATTTATGTAGGGTTCGAAGAGATCCACATGAAATGGTGGTCCCTCACTGTCTTCCATCGGAGTTGGTTTTCCATGACACTTAATTATATGCAGGGGTAACCTCCAGCCCTTGTAAATGGTATCCATTCTTCTAAATTAACTCTCGAGCTCCTCACTTATGATCTTCTCATTACATATTCCTTCTAACTTGAAAACCTCGCTTATTGCATTCTCAGACACATGTATCACCGGGTTCCCAGATAAATCACATATGGCCCTATTCTTCGGATTATAATGACCAGCCAATAATTTCACGAATTCAACATCAACAAAAACATTAGGGCATACCAGTTTTCCCAAATCGAGCCTCCACAGATTACATACTAGCTCAAAGCAATTTCTTCTTTGGTAATGGAAATTGAATAATTTGTAGCCTCTTATTGGGGTCCAAACATATCCTATGAACTTGCATTTGTCATCCAATTTATCTATTTCCACCCTAAGTTGTGTGGAACATCTTTCTTTAGGTTCTGAACCAGGTAGCTGGCCTTTGAGATCTTGGTTCAATTTTCTCTCAATGCCCTCTAGTCGCATTTCAATTTTTTTCCTTTTTTCCTTTGATTGACTACCCTCCCCATGTTTTCTTCCCTTTATCTTTTATGAACTAGTGCCTTCCATTTTCAGAGGATGAGAAACTTACCATATTTTTCCTGAAAATCCAAGTTAGATGAACACCTTAATTGTTCTTCTCGTTCCTCCATTTTCAGAGGATGAGAAAATTACCGTATTTCACCTGAAAATCCAAGTTAGATGAACACCTTAATTGTTCTTCTTGTTCCTCCATTCTCCTTCGCTGCCAATTATCTGAAACAATGATTTCAATTGAGCTCACTTTGATTTGCAAAATATTTTATGCTTCATGGCGCCATTAATGTCTTCACTGAGACATGAATGAAGCAATTTTTTTGAAATTCTCACTATCACATCAGGTACCATATCGGAAAGACATTTCAAATCTCTGTTTGATCTGTCTGTTCAATGTTCATCCATCCACCAAGACATCTTGTAGTTCCCCCGATATCACAAGTCTCCCCGATAGTTTTCTCTTTTTGTCTTTTATATCGCCTTGACCTTTACCGAAGCAAACTATCACCTAGACTGAACGAATCAGGCCAACAATTCTTCACTTCACTCTGAAGGCTCTTTGTCTCACCGAAGTATTCACTTTATCAACTTAGGTCGCCAAGACCAAGTAATTTTTCCTGCCGACAAAATAATATTTTCCTTGCTCTCTTAGATCTCCTCAGTGAAACTTATCTCATTGATACACTTTTTCTTTAGCGAGACTACGCTTATTGTCTCTTCAACAACTTTTATCTCTCTATGCTTAGTTTTGTTGGTATAACACGAGTAGTCGGTAAGACTCCCCGAACTCTCCCCAGCATCATTGTCTTACCGAATGAGTACTATTTTTGCTTTATCGGCAAGACTGGTGAAGGCTTCAGACAGTCCTTTGAAATCTCACTCTGATGACTATAGTCTGGTCAATACACCTTTTCATATTTCAATCGGTAAAAAGCCATTTTAGCTCAATATGACCTCATATCGTTACGTCGATACCTTTTGTCTTGCCGATAGGAAATGTAAACCCGCATTCTCTTGGTATATATCCTCATCGGTATGACACTTCTTATGTCTTGCCGATATATTGAAGAAATGTATATTATTATCGGTGAGACCTGCATCAACTTATGCCAATATTTTTAAATGTTAAATATTTAATGTCAGATGAATTTTATGAGGCTATATGACAAAATTTAACTCAGACCTTAGTGGAAAATGCTATGTGAGGGAATTTTATGTCTATAATATGAACCTCTTGGGAAACTAATAATCATGAAGGGTTAATGAGGTTATCAAAATTTTACAATTCCAACAAGATAATTGGGTAAATATTCACCTCATTCATCAATTTGGTGAGACATAGTATGACATTATCTGTTACATTCTTTCAAATTTAATTTTTATCACATAATATTTTGATGTTATGTAGGGTAACTTGGTTGTTTCCCAATGATTTATTTTATTCCTTTCTAAGGAGAATGAAAGGAACCATCTAAATTTGAGAGACAACATGAGGAAGAGGTTTCCACACACCTAACTATTTTCTTCTAGAATCTAAAGAGATGAGAGGAATAAAAGCAATCCCTATAATGTGAAAAATTATAGACTCAATTGTGTGTCACCTCATGGTCCTAGATATGTTGGTAGAGGTGGAACATTAGCATATATACCAAAATATCTAGTCTTAGGAAGGATACTCAGTCCAACCCATGATTCATTCACTACTTATGGAACAAGAGGAACAACTATCATATATAGAAGAGACGAATGATCCTAAAGGGCAGAAGATAAAACAGTAGATTATTTGTTCTTAATAGACATTTTAGCAATGCATATCGCATTGAATTTTTCGTAAGATAGAAAAAATCATCATGGGGTCAAACAAACTAGGTTGGCTATTGCCAAAAGTAATTGAGTGAAAAATTATTATGAAGAGACAAGGGCCTAAATTCATTATGATGTATCATTTGTATGTTTTCTTCAAATGGAAACTTTAGGTATTTATAGATGATAAGGGGAACCACACTCATGGAAGTAAGCCATTCATGAACAAAATTCACATGAAATTGATCTGAGGTATATGAATTATGGCTAAATCTACATTCAAGATTATTGGTTTGAGCTAGACATCAAGGTTCAAGGTACCAATGGTAGGGTAAGAGTAACTATCATGTGCTCTAAGCAGTAAATCAAATCATTCATAATTTTCTTGGTACAAATCATGCACATAAAGGAACTCTTCCATGATTATATTCACCAATAATGTAAGATTAATTAGTACTCTCTTTGTGGGTTGTCATTAACTCTAGTGGTAATGTAAAGAGTATCATTAGATACATTAATAGAGGCATCGATATGTATGGCGGTAATATATAGAAGGATTTATTTTTATTCTTGGTGATGGAAATATTATCGTGGAAACTACATTATATAATGGTTTAATTTTATTATCATTGGTTATGGAAGAAGTTAATGTACATGAAAAAATGGATCTACAAGATTTGTGGAATGGAATTGACTAATTGGTTGTTACAAATTTGTAAGTGCAATAGATTCTTTTCCTTTATTATTAATACTATCCACTTGAATAACATTAGAGTTGATGAGGTCTTGTACTTGGTGCTTAAGATGCATAGATCGATTAGTATCATTCCTAGGTGTTTGATGGTATTAACAAAATCCCTTAGGATCAAAAGGAGGTAAAGGTTTTATAATGTTAACAATATGAATAGGAGGAAGTTGAATCAAGTCATTTTAGAAAATTATAGCATAATGGAATGAAGATATTTAGAAAGTTGTGAGAATTATCAATTCCTTGGTTTAAATTGATATGTATTGTAGCATAAGGTGTTGTAGTCAAAAACATGTTCTTGGATATTATTGGAAGAAGGAGAATTTATCTTCATGAATTTTTTGTTTTATTTTTTAAATTATTGATAATAAGGAGTAGCAACCTTAAATTGATAAATAGAATTTGATGAGGACAAGCCCTCATATTGGCTAATCAATAATTGGAAATCACGAAGAGTCATGCAAAGATATGTGAATGAAGGATATTTTATCTATAAAATGTTATGTTGAATTTGTAGCATCATAAAATATGCTCCGTGAGGGTGAAAGCACAATTCCATACTCTATTTGGTGCTCACTCTGGTTTCCACTCCACCAGTCCATTTTAGGACCATTTTCTAACCTTGAACGTACCTTCCAACTCAAGTGGGTGTGTTGATACTCCCCTGAAACACCTTATTGATGACCATATGCTAATAAATCTATATGAAATGCTCAATTTTATGTTAGGTATTAAGTCTAGGAACCCAAAAGTTTTGATTTTTACTTTGAAGAATGCAAAACATGTGGTCAAGTGAATTGAGAACTCTATTCCCATAATTTTTCTTGAAAAATATAGTCACATGTAAGGGTTGGACATTTCCTCTTACAATGTGACCTTAAATTAAATATTTGAGCGATAAAATATTCCCTAAATGTAAATTTAAATATGTTAGCCTAAACCTAAGGTTATTCATATGTTTCCCCATTGAAACATGAAAATGTATAACAAAAAGATACACTAAATTATCATAATGAAGCTTTGCCAAAATTGACATCCAAATCTTCAAAATTATGAACAATATTTTATGTTATTTGATATTATTTAAGAATATTAAATCTTGAATAATTTTTAAGAAAAAATTGGCACATAGGATTTATGAATATATTTTATGCATATCAAACACAATTGGACCTGATTTCAGTGGATTCTCAACTTCAAAATGTTATCATCTTGCTACCCTAAGTGAGATTATTTGTTGTGTATGATTTCCCTTGAGTATTTTCCTTTCATTTGGATTAGATCTTGCATTTCATTGTTTATTCATATATGAATACACTCAAATACACTTGAGTAGGATTTTTATCCATTATTTTGTATGTCATTGCTTGCTATAATCTTAGATACACTTAAGCTTCATAGTACAAACTATACTCTTTTAGAATATTGGCTATTTGTGGGGGTAGAAATACAAAAATAAGGGTTTGAGCAAGAAAAAATCCTATATATCCACCCCTCCCCTTTCTTCCTCTGTATTTTTTAGGTTCAAATGTGAAGACAAATATTTTAGGAAATAATAGAGAAGAAAGGACTTAGAACTTTCTAACCATAACTCAAAAACTTCAAAACAGGTTATGACTAGGGCATTGAGCACCCCTTTCCAACCATCTCAAGCTCTTATTTTAGTGGCATGTTTTCCTTTGTCTACTTGTTCTAGATTTGTAATTATTTCATCAATTTATGTGTTCATCTATGTAATTATTCAAATTTTCCTATTAGGGTTTCATATTAATTAGGTTAATTAAATCACATTATATCAATCTTTCCTCTTTGCAAGAAAGGAACATAATGTAGGTATATTTTCTCTTCTTTAAAAATATAGCTTATCATAATGCCTTCATTGCTTTATTTTCCAATGTTAAAAAAAAATATTAGTTTGAGTATATCTACTAGTTTGATCTAGGATCTCTTTTCACACTTAATATTTTGGGGAACCCAATATAGCTTACATTTGTATTTTTTCCTATTCTATAGAATATATTATCAAAACTAATTAATAAAATAATTAGATTGTTTACATTTGCAAAAATATTGTGTGTTTAGCTAGACAAAAAAACACTTAAACAAGTTTTATTTTCTTTTAGATTAGAAAATTAAAACATAAACAACAATTATTATTATCCCAAAATAAACATTTTTTATTTTTCATTACTTTTCTTGCACTTCTTCTACCTCTTATTATTTATTCTATCTTTATTATCTAGGAGAGATTAAAATTATTCAATCATCTCATATCTCATTCTACAATATTTTTATGCATTTGATGAATTGTTTAGTAGTGATGATTTTGATATGTTAGATGAATCCCTTGATGACTCCATCTCAATAGAATAATCCTCTACAAATCCTAAAACATCTCTTTACTAGAGAATAATTAACATAATTAAAGCTATAAAACCAAAAATTGTTGTTCACCTTTATTTATATGTTCCTCAACCACAAAATAATCCCATTCTCACTATTAGTGGTGTTATAAACCCACTTAAACATCTTGGTTATATTGTAAACTTCACAAAATAATAATCTTAGCAAAAAGTGTTGCAACAACCTCATTATTATGTAGTTACTTACACATATAGTACTCAAAATAATATAAATATAAATAAACACTAGTTCCTACTTCTATTCTACTTTCTCAACCTTTTCTTCATCCTAAACCTCATCTTCCTCAACATCTTGGTAAATAATATGATCTTTCTGAGAAGCTTCTTGCTACTCCTACCTATATTTCACTTTGGGAATTGATACAAACTTCACTTGCATAGCATGGGATGCTCTAGGAGGGCTCACAAAATATTGTTGTACCTCCCCTTGCTACACCAAATGATGTACCATCCTTGTTAGATTGCATGGATGAAAAAAATTAGATGTTATATTCCACTAACATGAGTTTCCTTCATGCAATATTAAAAAACAATAGGATCCTCTCATGATTCTTGTCATCATTAATCAAAATGGGATAAAGAATAATCTAACTAATAATGGATTACATCTTAATATTTTTAGCGTTAATCCACTATGTAACATATGTTGGGAAAACAAGAATAGACAATTGAGAGGGGGATGAATCAGTTGCCACATAGTTTAACACTTACTTAACATTATTAACCTTTAATCTCATATATGATAAATAACAATGAAATCATGAATGAACAATACATCAAAAATACAAGAACACCAAGATTTTATACGTGGAAACCTTGTTAGGGGAAAAAACCATGGTGGATGTTAGTCCACAAGATTATACCTTGTTAGAAGTATAAAGAAGAATAGTGGGAATGAACATGCATTTAGGCACATTTCCTAGAGCTCACTACCTTACATAAACATTCATATTAAAACCATTTGAAGAATACGAACTGATAAATTAGCTTCTACCAAATCTTGATTACAGTTTCAGTTAAACATAGAAAAACTTCATCACACTTCGCTCAATCTTATTCACACTCTCCTCTACAATCGAATGATCTGATCTTTATTAACACATTTCACATTCATACTTCTCATAAATCCATTGATCACACTTCAAAATGAAGAACCAATTTCTCTTATATAATGTTGATTTAGTTCTTCATTATGTTGTTACTGATTTAAGTTGGTGTGCTTTAAGTTATGTTCATGAAATTGGGCTGACAGTTGTAATTTGTTATTTATTTATGGCCGATACAGTTGTTGTAAATTCATGTAGCGGATATGTAAGAACAATTTTTTATTCATTTGGGAGGGTGTGTAGGTGAGTGAGCATGCGGTGTGTATGTGAAATGTGTGAATAAAGATCAGATCATTTTATTTCAGAGTAGAGTGTGAAGAAGTGTTTTTGTGCCTAATCAAAACTGTCATCAAACTTTTGTAGAAGCTAATTTCTCAATTCAACCTCATCAGATGGATTTAATCTTATTTATATATGTAAAGCAGTGATATTTCCCTTTGAGTAGTGAGATCTAGGTAGTGTGCCTGAATGGATGTGCACTCCCCATTCATTCTTCATTACACTTATAATAGGGTATAATCTTGTGGACTAACATCCAACATGGTTTTTCCCCTAACAGGGTTTCCACGTATAAAATCCTGGTGTTCATGTGTCTCTGATGTGTTGTTGATTTATGATTTCACTGTTAAATATCATATCTCATATTAAAGGTTGATTAAGGTTGAATAATTTTAAATTCTATAGCAACTGATTCACCCCCTAATAGTTCACTATCCTTGTTTTGCCAAAAATTGGTATTAGAGCTAGTTCCTTTGAAGAATTTTAATAGCTTGAGGTGATTCGAGATGGCATCATATAAGAAGGATAGTTCTAGATTCTATGGTAAAAACTACTCTCTACGGAAAGTCATAATGGAGTGTCATTTGAAGTGCATTGGCGAGCTTTTTTGGAAGATTACAAAGAATGCATATACTATTCCTCAAAATGGTCCCTCTACTGTTGATGAGATAAAAGAAGAAAAAAATAATACTAGGGCTATAGAATAATTTCTAAGTTCTTTGACAGATTCAAAGATGACAAATGTGATAGGTTTGAAGACTGCACATGAGATCTAGAAAAAGTTGGAAACATTGTATGAAGGAGATGCATTAGTGAAAGTTGCTAAGCTAAAAAGTTTTAAAGGCAAGTGGGAGAACATGAAGATGAGTGAAGATGAAAACATTTTTTCTTTCACACAAAAGGTAAATTAACTAGTGATGGGCATTAGATGTGCCAGTGGAATCTTGGAAGAAGATGAGGTTGTGGCTAAAATACTTAGATTTGTGCCTACTTCTTACAAAACAAAATCTCATGCTATTGAAGAGCTCAAGACAATAAAAAATGTAACAAGAGACACGTTGATTGGAAAACTTGCTACCTTTGAGTTGAGTGAATTTAGTGAGTCTTCTCCAAAGAAATAGTCTGCATTCAAAGATACTGTATCCGAAAAGTGCCAACAAAGATATGATCCAAGAGAGAGCTCTAGGAAGACATTCAATTATGAAGATGAAATGAAATTGATTGAATATGAAGAAAGAGAACTAGAAGAACTAGAAGCACTGATTGTGAAAAGAGAAGCTAGAGGACAAAGTAAGTATAAAGGAAATTTTTGTATTAAATGTTGCTCTTGTAGTAAGATAGGTCATTTTGTATCAAGTTGTCTTGAAAGAGTTTCTAAGTACAAACCTAATAAGTCTAGATTTCAAAATAAATTTTATTATGTTGAAGAAGGTGTAACTGATGATGAATCTAATAAAAAACCTAGAAATAAAGATGAATGGGTATTCATTGCTATCAACGAAAATGGTTCAGTGTCCACTGAATCAACTAGTAATCAAAATATTGAGAAATCTCTTGCAGCCAAGATTGATGAGAAGGATGAGTGGTTGATTGATAGAAGATGCTCACAACATATGACTGGTGACAAAGGAAAGTTTCTAATCTTGGAAAAGTATGACGGTGGTGTTGTAATATTTGGAGATAACAATGCTAGTGTGATTTATGGCAGAGACACTATTTCTCTTGGTGGTAAATGTAATACTAATTATGTTCTATTTATTGAAGGTTTGAAGCACAATTTGTTGAGCATTGGATAGATGGTTGAAAAAGGTTACAATATTCAGTACAAAGTTGGTAAGTGTAAGATATTAGGAATTTTGGCAAATGTGATTGCTTCAGGTACAAAGATAAGAGGTAATATTTTTCACTTAAATGTTTCTAGTGAAAGTTGCTTGATTGTTCAAGTTTATGTAAGCTAGCTATGGCATAGAAGGTTGTGTCATGTGAATTTTTATAAAATTTTCAAAATAAGCTCCACACAAGTAGTCAGAGATCTACCTAAGTTAGTGAAGCCTACTAACACTATATTCAATGAATGTCAGATGGGAAGGAAAACAAGAATTTCATTTCAGAGCAAACAACACCATTCCAATGGAGTACTAGATTTGATACATACTAATCTATGTGGTCCATCCAGAATTAGAAGTCTACAAGGAGAAAGGTACTTTATGTTGCTTATTGATGATTATTCTAGAATAGTATGGGTTTCTTTCTTAAGAGAACAACATGAGGCATTAGATAAATTCAAAAGCTTCAAAGCTATGGCAGAGAATGAGATAGGTTTGAAGATAAAATGTTTAACATCAAACAAAGGTGGTGAATTCACTTCCTGGTAATTCAATTCATTTTGTGAAGAGCATGGAATAAAAGGATAGTTATTTGCTCCCCGGACCCCACAGTAAAAGGAAGTTGTTGAGAGAAAGAACAAAAAAAATTTAGATGTTGCTAGAACTATGATGTTGGAAGGTAATATTCCTCATATCTATTGGAGATAAGTTGTAAGCACTACTATGTATACTATCAACCGGGTGAATGTCAATGGTAATTCTGGTAAGACTCCTTTTGAGCTGTGGTTTGGTTTTAATCCTACTATTAAATATTTCAAAATCTTTAGAAGTAGATGTTATATCAAAAGAGATGAAGATATCGAAAAGTTTGAAGCTATAAGTGATGAAGGAATCTTTCTGGGTTACTCTACTAAGAGAAAAGCCTATCGGTGTTACAATAAGAGATTAAAGAAAATAGTTGAAAGTGCAAATATCAGAGTTGATGAAGACACTATCAAATCATCCAGGTATTATGGATATGATTTAGATGACCAACAAGATAATACTGAGAATGGAAAGAATGCACAGACACAAAATCAAGGTCAAATTGTTCTAGTGAATCAATAAAATCTTGAAGGAGAAGTCAGTGGAAATGTAGAAGAAAGAATAGAAGAACCCAAAATTCCAAGGTATGTAAAGCAAAGTCATTCTGAAAATGAGATGATAGGAGACAAGAACAAAGTTGTGTAGACTAGAAGAAGAATTGTAGAGGAATATTGCCTGATTTCCAAAACTAAGCCTAGTAATATTAATGAAGCATGTAAAGATGAGTATTGGATGGAAGCAATGAAGGAAGAACTGATGCAGATAGAGAAAAATGATACATGGATTCTTGTTCCTAGACCTCAAGACAAAAATCTGACTAGAACAAAATGGGTCTTTTGGAATAAGCTAAATGAGCAAGGTGAAGTAGTTAGAAACAAAGAAATAGTGGTATGTAAAGGATACTTATAGATGGACGATATTCATTTTGAAGAAACATTTTCCCCTATTGCTAGAATTGAAACTGTAATGTTTTTTCTTTCTTATTCTACTTTCAAGAATTACAGAGTCTATCAAATGTATATAAAGTCAACATTCCTAAATGGTGAATTAGAAGAGGAATTTTATGTTGAGCAACCAGATGGATTTCAACTGACTGATGAAAAAGACATGGTTTGTCGATTAAAGAAATCACTAGATGGACTTAAACAAGCCCCTAGAGTATGGTATGCTAGATTGGATAAATACTTGTTGAAACTAGGAATTCATAAAGGCATTGCTAACAACAATCTATATTTCAAGTTGGATCAGGATAAAGAGTTGATAATTGAAGTCTTTGTTGATTACATTATTTCTGAAGGTGATGATGACTTAAGCACGAATTTTGCTAATGAAATGAAAAGTGAATTTTAAATTTCAATGATAGGAGAACAAAAATTCTTTTCAGGATTGGAAATTACGCAATTAGATGATGGAATCTTTATTTCTTAGTCCAAATATGTAAGAGAGTTACTCAAAAAAAATTGCATGGAAGACTCAAAGCTAGTTGGTACATCGATGGTAACCATATGCAAGCTAACACAAAGTGATGATTATCCTAAGGCTAATCAAACAAGATATAGGTCATTGATTGGTGGATTGTTATATTTAGCTTAGACCAAACTAGACATCATGAATGTTGTGTGCATGGTTGAGTGATATCAAAGTTGAGTATGATGAGCCTATTTGTATATTTTATGACAATTCAAGTGCAATAAAAATTTCTAAGAAATTAGTGCTACACTCAAAGACAAAACATATATCTATCAAGTATCACTTTTTGAGAGACAAGGTGAATGATAAAGAGGTTAGATTGGAATATGTTCCCACTAAGGAAAAATTGCAGATATCTCAAAGGAAAGTTAGGGGTGATTTCGCCTCCTAATCTAAACTAATATGCAATTATTTGCATCAATCCATGCACCTACAGTAAAATCTTGTTTCAGATTGATGTTGTGGTGGTTGCTACTCAGGGGTAGTAGTCAAATGTTTTAGATATGTTGTTCAGAGCTTGTGTACCTTTTCCATTTATGTCAAAGGGGGAGAAGTGTAATGTGAAAAAACTTTGTAGAAGAAAGGGGGAGAAGTGCAATAAGTAATAAAGAGGAGAACTTTAAGGGGAAGAAGTGTAGAACAAAGGAGGAGAAGAGTACTATTTGAAGAGTTAGTTGTGTTAATGGTATTTTTCACATCATGTGTTGCCATCAATGCCAAAGGGGGAGATTGTTGGATGTTATGGTTGTGTTGCTGATATGTGTGTTGATGGGTGTTTTGACACACTTTCTCAACACAGGAAATGCATAGGTGCATCACCTCTCTTGAAAGGAAATATCCAACAAGTTGTTGAAAGTTACCCCAAGGTCTCTTGGGTGTTTGGTCATGACTTGTATCGAATATCTCAATTGATGTTGATGTGATTTTTCTGGTAATCACAGCACAACCTTACGAAGACTAAGCTAGAGGATAATTGGATCTACTAATAGAGTTCTTAGCATGGGAAATTGTTGTACTTTAATATAGGTTAAAACAATAGTCTTGGATTCCATTTTTGTTTTAAGTTTTGGCTTTACAATGTGCAATGAAACTTAGCATAGGTTATCTATTAAAACAAAGGAAAAAGGGTAGGGAAGAGAAGAGGTTCCTAGACCTATAACTACCAATGAACAGTTATCATGGGGGCTTCTACTATGGACAGTTTCCTTAAAATAGAATTTCACTTAACCAAAAATTTCATAGTATCATGAAACCTATGCTATCTTCTAAGAACTACAGATGTTTTTATCATTCATTCACCACACATATGCATGAATAAAGATAAAGTTTTAGAGGCATCTTTAAAATAAAAATCCAGACTAACTTTGCATAGCCATCTACTAGCAGCAAATGACCAAAAGTATGGACAAGAAAATAATCTACACAACATAAATCTTCACAATCAAGATAAAAATTACTAAATCTACCAAAGCTGACTGAAAGGAAACTGGAATAGTAAAGTAAATCTAACTAAATATTTAAATTATGAGAGAAGAATAATAAAACATGAGAAGAAATCTAGAAATACACCAAAATTAATGTATTTCTATTGCAATTTCTGCAGCATGTCTTTACAACAACTCAACTCTTCCAAAATGAGAGGAGGCCCCCCCTATTTATAGTGTTTCAAAAGTAGAATATGTGGCCAAGATTGAATTACATTTGTGTGGTCACAATTCACTATAATCTAAAGTTCTACCTACCCCCCAATATAGTACAATTTAAAATATCACTTTGTCTCTATCCTTGTTTTGTCTCTTAGTGGCAGCACTGTAGCATTTTGTCTTTTTTGCAATTGCTCTTTGCTACTGATACTCCTTTGGAAGTTCTTGATCAATAATAGGGTTGCCTTCTTACCTCTTCATAGCTACATATTCCATGAACCTCAAAATTACCAGCTAGGGCTTATCAATCTCCATGACATCGGACTTCAGCACTTGGTAGCTCCATTCCTAGGAATTATCGATGAGCTTCTTCCAATCCTCTTCATATTTGGCAATGTGATAATTGAACAGCTTGGACTGGGCAAAGGCTTGGGCAGTGAATCTCATGAACTCCATGGTGATCTCGCCTGACATCCCCTCTTTCACCCTCTTCTAGAAATGAGGCTTTATATTTTCGGGATTGATCTGCACAACAAGCACATCAAAATCCTGTAAATAACCTCAAATATCAGAGGGAATCTCCTTTGGCCTCTTTGGCCCATTCGATTTCAAGATCCACCTTTTCCTGTACCTACTCCAACCTCTTCCTTCGATGGTCGAAATCTTGTCTCCAAACATCCATCAGCCAATGATCATCATCTTTGAATGCAAATTATTTTTCCCAAATCTCGCTCGGCAGCCCAAGGAGAGCCTCAATCTTTGGGTATGCATCATCATATTTCCCAGGAAAATTAATGTGGACTTTCCTCATACCCTCAAGAGACTTTTTCACTTCCAGGAATTTGTTTTTTGTTTGAACAACGTGATTGATACTTGTGTTCCCAGTATCTAGGACTTGTTGGAACCTATTTTTTGTGGTCTTGTCCAAGTTTTTTCTCTTCTCTAACTTGTCAAACTGTTCTTTAGACAACAACTATGGTGGAGCCAAGGAATTGGTTGGCTACTCTTCTTTGGATGACCATTGATAGATATAGGTTGTCAAATCAGCCACTTGTGCTTTAATTTCCTCTTTCAAAACTTTGTCTTGCTAGATAAAGTGCACTACCATGGCTAGAGACTCCTGGAGGTGGTCGACCTTTTGCTCCCTAGTGGCCATTCCCAAGTCAATGGTGGAGACATTGTAGCTTATTCCTTTTTCTCCAACCACCGGCGTGTCTATCTGCACTTCTCTGGATCCAGAGGCATCCATCGTTACTCTTGATCTAATTCTAGGATTTTTCTCTTTCTTGGTATTAATCTGAGCTCTAGCCAATATTGCCTCTAGTCTTGCTTTTGGGTCCTTTAGAGTGGGAGTCTTCTTTTCCAGATTCCTTTCCAATGAGTCAAGCATCGAGGACCTTTCCTTGGGTGATTCATGTTGATCCTTGGTGTCCTCTACCTTGAGTTCAATGGCCTTATCATTGAGGGCTTCCTGCTCAATCTTTGTGTCTTCCTTCTCCTCATCGAAGTCTTGAATGAACACTATGCACTTGATGGGAGATTTGGTGGGTAGTCATTCATCAAGTTGGTCCTCCCCTTCAACATCCTCTTCTTCCTTATGCTGATCATGCCCACGTTCCTCGATCCTATCTTCTTGTATATCTTCATGAAAGTATGTCTCTTCATCATGCTCAGGGGGACGGTCATGCCCATCCATTGGAGACTTATCACCTTCTACCTCTAGAGCAGCAACTCTTTCTTTAGCTATAGGTTGTCTTTCAGCCTCTTTGTATTCAATCTCCTTGAGTTGTTTGGCCCATTCGACATCAAGCTCTGGGTTAGCTATTTCTTGACCTATTTTCGTGCCTAGATCCTTGTTGTCATCACTAGAAGACTCATAGGTGACCTCATCGATTACCCGATGCTCATACATAGGATGTTCATGATAATCATCTGCATCCTCTTCTAGCCTCTTAGCCGCTTCTAGTTGTTTTTGATCGAATTCGTCAGAGATTTTCATTGTAGCCTCCATATTGGGTGGATTAGTAGGAGGAGGAGGAACTAGGGTGTTAACCATTGCTTGGGAAATTGTAGCTTGCACCATTGGATTTAAAAACATTCCCAAAAATTTTAGTTCACACATTGTGCATATATTTCATGAAGGATTCTGGGAGAGCGGTGGCAGTTGGAAGACAAAAGGAAGGAGACATGGAGGATGAAGAAATCAGAGAGGTAGTGGTGGAGGATGAATCCACCAATATGACTTGTGCAATGGGAAAAGTAGAGGTGAGGTGAACAGTGATGAGGATGCAACTATTCCATGTGGGATAGATGAGGTGGTAGCAATAGAAGTAGTGGTGGAAGTAGACGATAAAGTAGGCGGAGATCTTGGCGGATAGGCCTCCATCTCCTCTCCCTCATGGAGTAGGTCCTTTGGTATTACCGACATTTTAGTGATGCTGGCCATTCTTCTATGTTTCTTGGGAGGTTAACTCTCCAAAGCCTTCCTACCATAGACCTTTGGGTTGGGTTGCTGCTTGTCAACCTCCTCTCTCTTCTTTGACCGAAATGATGGTGGGGACTTAGATGTTTCTCCAATTGTAGTAGTAGTTGCCCCACCATCAGAACCACTTGGTTCACTCTCGAGCCCCTTTAATGTCAAGGCAACTCCTTGTTGCTTTAAACGAGCAACCTTCTCATCAATCCACACCTTTGTTTGAGCCTCAACGGACTTGGTGAGAATGTCGAGGTCATCAACCTCATGCTCATTCCAATAAATTAAAGGTAGTCATAAATTTTTAATAGAACTATACCTTGGGTTGATCATAGTGCTCTCTTCTTCTTCCAGTTGATCTGGCACTAAAAATAGGTTCACCATTTTTACAAAGTATGCGGTCATACGCATATAGTGCCTTACTTGCACTTCAAAATCATATTTGCAATTGGCCCATAAATCCTTGATATGGTGGATGTGGGTGTATTCTTATCCAATTTCCTTCTTGATGTGGTCATATGTGTCCATCCGTGGTCTGGCTGTATGTGGCTTGAAGTGTTATTTAGCCAGCTCCTTCTCTGAATTGCCTATGCATTGAGAAGTATAAAGTTCATACATCCCTTAGCCGAGTGTGAAGGCATAAGGAATCCTTGCCAGATGCTTATTGCTTAGGATGTTCTGTATATGTTGTAGTTGCCAAGATATTTCCAATAATACAATCTAGTCATTAGGGTACCGGGGCAGCTTATTCGGCCTTTCTTAGAATCCCTAGGTGTGAATGTAGGTGAAATTGGGATACTGGATGAATAAGAAGGCATAATATTTGAGGAGGGCCCTAGCACTGTGAGAGAATCTTCTCTCAAAATCACCTCCAAGCAATCTGATGATGTAGGAGATAAATGCATCGTTTACCCTACAGTAATCCCTCTTGAAATTTTTGTATTACAGTTGTGGGTACTTGTCATATGGTTTGAGCTCTGTACCTAGCATCTCATTGGGCACTGTGAACAATCTACTATAATTTCTCTAATCGGCAAGCGAATACACCAAGTAGCATGTCATGTAGAATTTTGAGGTTTTCTTTACATTAATGAATTTCTCATGGAAGCAATCACTCATTATATCTCCCCAATAGAATGTGGTGGCTTTTACACGAAGAATTTGTTCAACGACATACATCATCCATTCCTGGAAGAAGGTCCTAGTAGGAAGGCCCATTACTTTGCTCAACAAGGTAACTAGATTGTGGTATTCTTCGAAGAAGTCACTGCGGAAGAGCTCCTGAGGAACCTTGGCAGCACTGCCCCTCTTCTCCTTCAACCAATACTGGTTGATCAACTTCTTGCATCTCAAAGGATCTTTATCTGACATCTCCTTGCATTCTTGGATAGTTAGGATCTCCATGCTTCCGAAGATGGGTATGTGGAAGGTTTTTGTTTTCCCTGAAGGGGACATATCAGCCAAGATATTTCTGTCTCTATCCACGATTGTCCTTGTTTTAGGTTGGCATGCCTGCCTGTAAGCCATTACCAGTTCGAGGGAAACCAAGGTGGGAGGGAAGCCAATAGCCTTAGCTAGTCTGCTACTTCTTATTAGCTTGGTGTTCTCAGTCTTTGGATCTACCCTGACTCTTTGTGTGAAGTCATCAATATCAACATGCCCAATATTGGTGTCTATGATATCCCTCCATTTAGTTGTAACTTTGGAGTGTAAGGACACTCCTTGGAATTAGTACCTCATTTGGTCCTTGTCCTCTTTGCATTGGGGAGCCTTGGCATTCCTTTTCCCTTTGTCCTTGACTACCCTCGAAGCTTCTACACTAGATTCCATATATCCTACACAAAGAGGTGGGAGTCAGCAAAATTAAGTATGACGGTGCAACCTCTGGAAAATTCCTACAAATCAAGGTTAGATTAAACAAGTTATCATTCAAAGAAAATTCCAACACTAGATCAAAGTAATATCAGAAGGAAAATGGATGAGCTGGACCCTAGGGGCCAGACTTCCCTTGCCAGAATGTTGTTTTATAAGGGCAAACAGGGCAGGGCATCTCGGGTGACTTCTCCCATTCTTGTATTTGGATAACAAAGGGTTCATGTGGGAGAATATCAAATTTAAGCATGTGGGTCAAAGTCCGTTTGTAGATTTGAGGCCATTTGGGTCATCATTAAGCCATTTGAGCTCAAACAGAAGGAAGATTATCAAGGACTGGTTGTTTGAAACAGCCTTGGAGAAACAACATTCTAGAGGTGGAGTTCTCAAGTCTGGAACTCAGGAGGCCGAAAGTTATTTGGGAGCTCAGGCTGCAAAGGCCGGGAAGCCATTTAGGAACAGCCGTGTGAAATTGTGAAGCATGGATAGAAGTCCGAGGAATGTTTCCTGGTGGACAAGACCCTAGGAGATAGTTTTCCTTCATCTAAAAAACCCAGAGGAGAAATGAGGTTCGTGGCCTAGAGACCGAAAAGACATGTTTGTTCTGTTGTTTAGGATGGGTGGGACAGAATCCCAAGGATGAAAGTCTGGTAGGCGGGGTCTGAATGCAGTGAGGACTCCACATTTCATCATCAAAACATCAAACGTCTGTGAAATTCTCAAGGCCCAGAAGTTGGAAATATGTCATGAGATGGCCATTCGGGATGGCAGGATAGCAACAACGGCCTAGAGATGGATCTAGAGGAATCCATCATTACTCTTGATCTAATTCTAGGCTTTTTCTCTTTCTTTCTATTAATCTGAGCTCTAGCCAATATTGCCTTTAGTCTTGCTTTTGGGTCCTTCAGAGCAAGAGTCTTCTTTTCCAGTTGCCTTTCCAACCAGTCAGGCATCGAGGACATCTCCTTGGGTGATTCATGTTGATCCTTGTTGTCATCTACCTTGAGTTCAATGGCCTTGTCATCGAGTGCTTCCTGCTCAATCTTTGTTTCTTCCTTCTCCTCATCGGAGTCCTAAATGAACATTATGCACTTGATGGGATATTTGGTGGGTAGTTGTTCATCAAGGTGGTCTTCCCCTTCAGCATCCTCTTCTTCCTTATCCTGATCATGCCTGCATTCCTCAGGCCTATCTTCTTGTCTATCTTCATGAAAGGATGTCTCTTCATCATGCTTAGGGGGATAGTCATGTTGGGTCTTAAAAATACAGGTTTGAACCATGAGAGGTTGCCAAGATCTCATAAAATGTTTGGCAAACGTACAAGGCCAATTAACATAATTGAACCTTCTTCTCTCCAGGCTCTGCTAAACCTAGGTGGGTGCACCTATGTGAATAATGCAGATTTTAAATATATTTCCTGCTCAAACAATCTACCCACAATGGCAACTGGAAGTGGATAGATAAAATCACTACACCTACTCCTACTTCACAAAAGAAAGTATTTGAAAATGTTATTTTGTATGAAATCTATTCTTTTGGTTGTGATAGATCAGTGCTTTCCATCCACATGGGAAATGGAGTCAAAAATTAAGATGATATGCATTTCCCTCTTTGGCTTAACTCTAGTTGTTAGGCACTTTGAAAATTCTATGACTGGCATAAAAATTCACTAAATTTGTGACTTGCATAAATTGCGTTGGAGTGTTTCTTCACTTGGTTCTTCTTTAACTGTCCAAAATAAATCCTTAAATCATTGTGACTTATTAAAAGAATTTAATTCAAACTTGCAGACACCAATTACTTAAATCACACAAAATGGGAATACATTTTGACAAATCAAAAATATACTTGATACATTGATTTAAATGAAAAAAAGACCACAATTTGGAGACAACCCAGTAAAGAATATGAATTCATACACACAACAACTGAACACTAAAAATAATTTCACCAGCTTAAGACATTTTCTCCATTGTTCTATTTCAAGAAGGTCTGTACGTTATTTTCATTTCCCCAAATTTTTTTATTTTCAGAAAAATCTAATTATTCTATTCTCTTCGAATTGATTTTTCAATACGTTTATACATTAAATTTCAAGAGTCACAACTCTTCACTTTCTTGATAAAATGGCTTCACATTCTCTAGGATAGAAATTAAAATATTTAATTGAATTGCCTTATCAGAAAATTAAATATTTATGCACTATAGTCTGCCTATTTATTTCATTTTATATTATACTACTCTACTGCGGGCCTTATTCTAACTATCAGAAATTGCACAGTATTCAACTTTGATTTTCTTCTCTTACCATGTAGCCGTGGGCTTCATTTCTATCTCTGGCGGTATAGCAGTCAATAATTTAAATGTTACATCTAGTTGTCTACCGCCACAGTTATCTCCATGTCTACCGTGCTAGTGCAGTCACACTCTTAACTATCAGTGGTTACACAATAGTTCCTCTAACCACTCCCTCATTGCTTACTCACCACCCACCGTGCTCCTATGGTCTGTGGTTTGACTGCACGCAATGTGGTAGTAACTATTCTTTGACCGCCACCCTTCACTGCCATCTCACTGTCACCTCCCTATTCACCACATCATCGCAGTCTCCTCCTTGATCAGTCGCGGTGTCACAGTAGCTGCCTTGACCACTACCTCTGCCACTTACCTCACTACTGTAGTCATTTTGATGACTACTAGTGGTACCGTGGTAACCCTTTACTGATCTCCACCTCATTGCTTACCTCCATCCACCATGCTACCGCGGTCTCCATTTTCACTATCCACGATGTAGCAGTAACCATCTGCGCCATTTCTCTCACTGTCCATCTCCTTACTGCTCAACCACTAGCTATGTTTTGACCCTCCATGGTATGTCATTCTCACTATTCCTCTCCATTAACTCACCACCCACTGCGCTACCATGGTCTATGGTTTGGGCATGTGCGGTGTGGCAGTAAGCCTTATCATGACCATGCTTAACCGTCATCGCTATACCGTGAGCCACTTTGCAAAAGGCCATGGTAAAGTGGTAAACGCTATGAAGGGTAAATGATGGCGGTAGAAGGTACTTTAACATCATGGATGGGGAGATGAAATGATTTTTTTTATGAAAAGCTAGGAAAATAATTTGTTTAAATGGGTAAAAGATCTTAGGATTTTAACAAAATATTTGGGTTCTAACAAGTCATGCCCATACACTAGAGACTTATCACCTTCTGCCTCAAGAGTAGAAACTCTTTCTTCAGCTATAGGTTGTCTTTCAACCTCTTTTTCTTCAACCTCCTTGAGTTTTTTGGCCCATTTGGCATCAAGCTCTGGGTTAGCTATTTCTTGAACTATTTTTGTGCCTAGATCCTCGTTGTCATCACTGGAAGACTCATACGTGACCTCGTTGATTATCAAATGCTCATACATAGGATGTTCATGATAATCATCTGCCTCCTCTTCTAGCCTCTTACTCGCTTTGATTTTTTGTTGTTCCAACTCATTAGAGATTTGAATTGTATCCTCCATATTGGGTGGCTTAGTAGGAGGAGGAGGAATAGGGGTGTTAATCATTTCTTGGGAAATTGTAGCTTGCACCATTGGATTCGCAAACATTCTCAAAAGTTTAGATGACACATTATGCATATATTTCATGAAATATTTCAGGAGAGTGAGGGCATGCATTGCAGTAGTAGTGGAGATAATTGGAAGAGGAAAAGAAGGAGACATGGACGATGAATAAATCGGCGAGGCAGTAGTGGAGGATGAATCCACTGATATGACATGTGCGATGAGATAAGTAGAGGCGAGGTGAACAATGATGTCCACTGCCAGTGGAGAGGATGCAACTATTATGTGTGGGATAGGTGGGGTGGTAGCAATAGCAATAGTGGTGGGAGTAGTAGATGAAGCAGGAAAAGATCTTGGTGGATCGGCCTCCATCTCCTCTCCCTCATGGAGTGGGTCCTCTGGTATTACCAAAATTTTAGTGGCGCTACATGTTCTTCTATGTTTCTTGGGAGGTTCACTCTCTGAGGCCTTCCTTGTGTAGACCTTTACATTGGGTTGCTGCTCGTCAACCTCCTTTCTCTTCTTTGACCAAATAGACGATGGGGACTTAGATGTTTCTCCAGTTGTAGCCACAGCTTCCCCACCATTAAAACCACTTGGTTCACTCTCGAGCCCCTTGAATGTCAAGTTGACTCCCTATTTCTTTAAACGAGCAACTTGCCCATCGATCAATGCCTTTGTTCGAGCCTAAACACACTTTGTGAGAATGTTGAGGTCATCAACCTCTTTCTCATTCCAATCAATTAAAGGTAGTGGAAAATTTTCAATAGCACTATACCTTGGGTCGATCAGAGTGCTCTCTTCTTCTTCAGGTTGATCTGGCACTAGAAACAGGTTCACCCTTTTATAAAGTATGCGGTCATACACATATAATGCCTTACTCACACTTCAAAATCATATTTTGCAATTGGCCCATAAATCCTTGATATGGTGGAGATGGGTGTATTCATATCCAATTTCCTTCCTGATGTGGCTATATACATCCATCCGCGGTCTAGTTGTATGTGGCTTGAAGTGGTATTCAACCAGCTCCTTGTCTGAATTGTCTGCACATTGGGAAGTACAAAGTTCATACATCCCTTGGCTAACTGTGAGGGGATAAGGAATCCCAACTAGATGCTTACTACTTAGGATGTTTTGTATATGTCGCAGTTTCCAAGATAGTTCCAATAATACAATTCGGTCATTAGGGTAACGAGGCAGCTTATTCGACCTTTCTGAGAATCCCTAGGCATGAATGTAGGTTAACTTTGGTATACTGGATGAATAAGAATGCATAATGTTTGAGGAGGGCCCTAGCACCATGAGAGACTCTTCTCTCAAAATCACCTTCGAGAAGTCTGATGATGTAGATGATAAATGTATTGTTTACCCTACAAAAATCCCTCTTGAAATTTTTGTACTGCAACTGAGGGTACTTATCATACGGTTTGAACTCTCTACCTGGAATCTCATTGGGTACTATGAACAATCCGCTATAATGTCGCCGATCCACAAGAAAATACACCAAGTAGGATGTCATGTAGAATTTGGAGGTTTTCTTTATGTTAATGAATTTCTCATGGAAGCAATCATTGATTATCTCTCCCCAGTAGAATGTGGTGCCTTTTCCATGAAGAATCTTCTCAATGAAATACATCATCCATCCCTAGAATAAGGCCGCAATACAAAGGCCCATTACCCTACTTAGCAAGGTAACCAGATCATGGTAGTCTTCAAAGAAGTCACTGAGGAAGAGCTCCTGAGAAACCTTGGCAACACTGCCCCGCTTCTCCTTCAACCAATACTGGTTGATTAACTTCTTGCATCTCAAATTATCTTTATCCCACATCTCCTTGCATTCCTACATAGTTGGGATCTCCATGCTTCTGAAGATGGGTATGTGGAAGGTTTTTGTTATCCCTAAATGTTGTTTTAGAAGGGAAAAAATGTTAGGGTATCCTAGGTGACTTCTCCCAGTCTTGGATTTGGAAAGCAAAGGGTCCATGTGGGAGAAGGTCAAATTTAAGCACTTGGTTCAAAGTCCATTTCCAAATTTGAGGCCATTTGGGCCATTGATAGGCTATCATTAGGTCCTACTACTTTAGAATAATTGAATGTCAATTGGCTGTCCGGGCAGTGTCCAAGGAAATTTCCAGAAGAAGATGATTTGGATAACTTATTTTATATTTTATATTTTATCTTCAACTATCGGAGTCAATTTTAATCTAAGGCTATTCCTAATGAACTCAAAAAAAATCTTACTCTATGAAAAATAGGAAGTACTAAGTTAAAAAGCATAAGATAACTAATTCAGAAAGCAACACAACTAAACTAGAAAGCATAGAGACAAGCAAACTAAACAACTGATATACTACAAAAGTAGAAACATAAGTGAACAAATAGTTAAACATTTTTAACAGTAAAGGATTCTATCAACTACGAAAGATAACTCATACCAATGAAAAACAATAGTGCTCTGGAACTTTAGACTCCACTCTTAACAAACTTAATTACTTTCTACTGAATAAATATCTAGCTTTAACAAATGAAACAACAAAACAAAAATACACTTATCTATCTAAACTACTTCCCTCCAGTGGCCAGCTCATGGGTTAATATCTTATCTTAAAATCACATAGGCTACTAGTTCTAGAGTCTACCCATTACGAACAGTCTTCATCACTCATAATTCAACAGATTAACAATAGACATAAATTAGATAACTCATTTCAACAGTATTTGGAAAACCATATGAATAGCATAACGATACTTCCTCTCTGTCTTATTCATCACTTCTAAAATTACATCTTTATAGATAAATTTATAACTAAATACTAAATTTAAGATGGCATGGATAGCCATTGAAAAAGTATTCCTCAACTTAAAACTAACTTCGATGTTTTTAAAGCTCATAAACATGTAGAAGGCTCGAGAAGAGCCATAAAGTTTTTAACAACAAAATTTAAAGAACAAAAACTAAATCTTCGATGCATCATCTAGGCATCTAGAAGTGGGTTCGCAACATTACTCTTGAGGCACATGTTGGTTAAACTTCTACAACATCCACATGATGACCTGTTATTCCCCACAAAAACGCTCAAGTCAACCCATTAAACTTACTTTGGTAAATTTCCTCAATTGATCAAAAGAAAGAAAGAAAGCATAATTTTGCTTAAATTAAGCAATTACTTCTCCTAAATTTTAATAAATTGGCATAGGCTTAGGATTGAGTTAGCAAAAGTAAGCTTTCTAGATTTTATTAAGATGAGGTTCTTTTTACCTCATCATTTCCTCCCTTACCTAATTTCTTGCAAGTCATGCTCCATAGTCAAACCCTTGAGTCCTATTCCATTCTTGATAAAGAGTACTAAGATCATGTGTCTCCTTGGATGATGCATCGAAAGCTTCAGGGTTATGAATGAACCCTCTATGAAACATCACACTCTCCCTCCATTCATTGAAAGGTCTCTCATTCTGATCTATGGAAATATTGAAGACCGAGGGTGGATTGAGTAGTAAGGGAGGTATGTATTTCATTCCTATCCATTTTGTCCTCAGAGTCTTAAGGATTTTAACTAAAGCATCTGCCCTTCTTAATGACCTCCTGATAATTGGAGGGGAAATAACCTCTCTTTTCTTTAAGTAAGTTGGTAGAGGGGTGAATCTTTCTTCACAAGCATTCCATGCTTTTCCAATCAGTTTCTGTCCATTTTCCATGAAATTGTCATAACACAGCTTGAGGTTGTTGTCATACCTTTCCTTCATCTTATCATTAACAAGGAGAGACAAAAATGTAGCTTTGAACCCATCAGGCCTTGAATTTGGGGACCTTATTTGGAGACCCACTGTTCTCTCTGCCTGTGCAAACTCTTTTGTTCGATCCTCCCAATGAATTTGATTACTCATGGTGGAGAGAAATTCCCTCCATTCTACCTCTCCAACAAACAAATTAATAAATAAATCTGTATGATTTTCTGGTAACAAGTCATGCAGAAAGAATTCACAAATTAAATCTTGGTCTTTAGGAGTCGACTCTACAAATATTTTAACAAACTCTTTATCATTAGGCTCATAGGGCTGATCATTATAGATCCTAAACAGTTTCCATCTTAGCCATTGTTCATTCAAAAACATTGAGAAAATTCTTGATGGTCTTCTACAATTCAACAAATATTCCACAAGTTGACATGCATCCTGCTTCCCTCTGTAGGCCTTGTGAAATGACTCCTTTAGGAGCACCAGTTCCTTCTTTAGCCTGTAATTTTCAGCTTGGACATTCCTAAGGAAGTAACACTTTTCCATCCATTTCATTAGCAGAGGTGGAATGCGGACCTGGAATCAATCAGTTACAACTGGCTCAGTTTGAATTTATTTGGACTCCATTTGAGGTTTCACAGTGCATTCCTTCAAGTCATGTTCTAGTTCAACTACCCTACCGATGGAAGCATTCAACTCTTCAGTTTTTATTTTCTTGTCCTCCTTGAAAGCTATGAGCATGAGCATAAAATTTTGTTTTATTCTTTCCATTTCTGCATCTTTGTTTGCAATGTCAACACTATAATTTTTGTGCTTTTGATTTTGTTCTTGCATTTTCTCTTGTAACTTATAGATTTTTGAGTCCTTTTCTTGCAATTGAAATTTAAAGCCCTTTATTTCTTTATCTCTTTTATTTATTATAGAAATTTGCACAGCTGATTCTTCTTTCTGCAATTCTACAAGTTCATTACTTTTAGACAATTGTCTTTGTAAATCATCAATTTCTACTTGACACTTTTATAATTCTGCAATGGCACTACTTGTTTCAGTTGTTCCAACAATTTTATTTACAATGGGTGACAAATTTTTTGGCACACTGCCATCCCTCTCAGATTCTCTTCCCTGAATTTCATCATTGAAGGTTTCCTCCATATGTGCAAAGTGGAAAGGAAATTATTGACTTGAATTTTCTTTATTTAGGGGTACCTCCTCTTCAGTGGCAAGCTCTGAAATTTCAATGGGCTCAGGTGACCGCTTAGGCTATTTCTTTTGTGAACTTCCCTCCTTACCCTATATTGGGGTTTCAGAGAATTCAGAAGCTAACCACTTACACCTTTTGAGTGGAGGCAATTCTTGGAAAATGATGGGTGTTCTATTTTTCCCCTTTTTCTTCTTTCTAGTTTTACTTATGTCAGAATAAATAACATCAACCTATTTTGGAAGGTCGGGGGTTTTGAATTCATCCCCGAAGAAGTTTGGAAAATCCTCACCAGGAGTGGTGGGATTAAGAGCTTCCAGAGCTGAAGAGCCCTTAGGGGAAATTGCTCCAGATGGTGGAATAGCCTAGTGGGATGGTTCCCCTAATTCTATGGTTCTTGCAATTGTAGGCTTCTCCATTTTCTCTTAAAACTTCTCCCATTTTCCCTCAAGCTTTTTACAAAAGTGGTACTTGCAGATTAGCTAAATTAACCTGTGATGTTTCAAAGGCCCAGTCCCTCTTTTATACCTTTCTATGGAAGTATTTAAGGAAGCAGACAAACATTCAGGAATATTAACCCTAAGAGTTGGGTCCTTCCCATGACGTAAATGGGTCAATATACGAAAGGCAGGCCCTACAATTATAGTGAGTTGACCCTCACAAGTGAAATAATTTATAATCCATGCAATGATAGTGCCCCAGGGTTCTAATATGGAGGTTCTCTGGAACCCTTTATTTTCTCCCATGGTACTTATTACTACCATCGGGTGTGGGTCTCCCTCTCTAACAAATAATTTAGATAATTTTTGGTACATAATTTGAGAGGTTTCTTTTATATTTATGCATGCATTCTGTAATCCAGATAAGCGGGAAATAATTTTGGAACTTACCTTGAAAAGCTTTCCATGAAGTACCACCTCGCCATTAGTGTAGTTCTCAGCAAAAGATCTTATCATCTTTTCGTTATAGCCTTTAAATTTTTTGATGAAGTTTAACCACCCTACTTCCTTGAACAACCTGGAGATATTACTCAATCCCAACAATTTTTTTGCTGAATCCAGCTCTACCTTTCTTTTACCACCCCCTATTTCCTTATTTCACACTCTGCAAAATATTTCAGTTCCAGCAAAAAGCTTTCACATAGGTTTTTGAAAATATTGCCTCTGAAATCACTTATTTGTCTTATTTGCAACTTACTCTTCACTAATTTCCAATCTGCATGGACGTGTGTGAAAGGCTTTCCATATAAGTAGTTGATCACCGAGTGGCACAAATTGCTAAATTGGGAGTGAATTTCATGCCAATTAATTATTCTTTATTTGAAAATAACTACCTATTTAAAACAGAAATTAATACTTATTTGCATTCTATGATCGTTCGAAGATCTTATACCTTATAGATTTGACAGGATGACATGAAGGCATTGGCTGAGGTGATGGAAAAATTATTATGATATGGGTCTTGAATTCTATGGGTGAAAAAGCTATCAATGAGGAGTATGGAATTGGGTGGCTTATTTATGACTAAAGAGAAAATAGAAAGACAGAAGTATGAGATATTCTGGCAGAAGAATCACAAAAATTAAATTTTTTGAGAAAGGTGGCAGAAAATGAACGAACAAGTTCCAAAGCATGCAAGTTGACATCGCACTTGAAATGAGTGCATAAGCTCCAGAGAATCCATGTGAGGTGTGACCAAAATGGAAATGAAATGGAGGTTTCAGAGCACAGGTGTGAGGTGTGACCGAAACGGAAATGAAATGGAGGTTCTGCAACATCGCCGAAAGATGCAACCAGAGGAACAATGGAATGAAAGGTTTCAGAGCATCGCTGAAAGATGCAGCCAGAGAAGCAACAGAATGAAAGTTTTTGGACCATCGGTGAAAGATGTAGCCAGAGTAGCAAAAAAATGAAAGGTTCCAGAGCATTGCTGAAAGATGCAGTTGGAGCAGCAATGTAATGAAAGGTTACGAAGAATCGTTGAAAGATGCAGCCAGAGCAGCAACCAAATGAAAGTGGAGTGTCATGGAGAAGATTTTTTTTGGATTTCCTGAGCTTTGGACCTTAGTGCAGAATGCCTCTTTGACATAATGAGCTTTGTACAAGTTCCAGAGCATTGGGCTTGAAAAACCGTCAAGTTCTGGAGCATTGGGCACAGACATCATAACGTTCTGGAGCATCTTTGGAGGGTGTTGTGGAAGTTATTCTCTGCTTTTTGAGAAGTCCTGCAAAATGGAATGAAAATTTAACTAAGTCCAAAAAAGAAGAAAGATTTAATAAAGGAAAATATCTTGGGATACATGTCCTTTTATTGCACATTTTTTATTTAGATATTTATTTATTTATTTTTATTATTATTATTGACAATAACATTGTTACCAAATAGACTCTTCCTTGGCAGAGTTGACACATTGGACCTCGCCCTTCATTTCCACCATCCTTTTAAATTCTTCCTTATTGGTTGGCTTATGGTAGACACGTACGCGATGACCATTAACCAAAAGATTTCACGTGTCACCATCGATTGGTTTCAATTGAACTATTTCATTTGAAAATACTTCATCAGTTTCATAAGGTCCCAGCCAGTGAGTTTTGAGCTTTCCCTTATGATCCTTGTATCTCGAATCAAATAATAAGGCCCATTCCCCATTATGAAACTCCTTCTCCTTAATATTTTTTTCGTGCCACACTTTTCATTGGTGTTGAATTAGTTCAGTTTGATGGACGGTGTCTAAACAAAGCTCATCCAATTCACTTAGTTGTAGAACTCATTCAACCTGGGATCGTTTTAAATCCAGACCTAGTTCCATAGCCATTCGTAGAGTTTTTAGTTCAAACTCAATGGGAAGAAGAGGCTTCTTCCCAAAAAATGAGCTCATAGGGGCAGAATCCGGTTGTAGATTTCCAGGTTGTGTTGTATGCCCATACGGCTTTAGGGAGTTTCCTGGCCCAGTCTTTTCTTCCAGAAGAAACTATTTTTGTTAAAATGTTTTCAATATCTCTATTAGTTACTTCTACCTGGCCCTTCGCTTGAGTGTGGTAAGGGGATGAATTTCTATGGCTTACCTTAAAATGGTTGGTAAACACTAGGAGCACTTTGGACATAAATTGGGGTTCTTGATTAGTGATGATAGTTTGAGGGGCTCCAAATCTAAGAAAGATTCTATTATAGAGGAAGACTCCGACTTGCTCTTCGCTAGCTACATGTAAGGCTTGAAATTCAACCCATTCTTTTAGGTATTCAGTGCAAACCAATATGTTCTCTTTCCCTTGAGAGGAAGGATTTATGAGTCCGATAAAATCTAAACCCCATTTCTCGAATGGTTTGAACACTACCTGTGGCAACAATGACATTTGCGAAGAAGCAGTTTGTCTTCCTACCCTCTAACATTCATCACAATGATGAACATAGTTCTTAGTGTCTCTATGCATTGAGGGCCAATAGTATCTGGTATCTAAGACTTTATGGGAAGTTCTCTTCATGGATTAATGCCCTCCTGAAGGATCATCATAATAGGCCCTTAGAATGTTATAGGTTTCATCCGCTCTCAGACATCTTCTTAGGATCATATCAGGCCCACAACGAAATAGAATTTTGTTAATCCACTTGAACGGGGCACTTTCCTTGATTAGATGGTTTTTTTGCTTAGTCATGAATCCAGGAGGTATCTCTGAAGCAGCTAAATAGTTAGCGATATTTGCAAACCAAGGTGATTTTATAGAAAGTGCAAACAGATTTTCATCTAGGAAATCATCCTATACAGGAGTACTATCATCTTCTTCATGTTTGAATCATGACAAAAAATATTCTACCACATTATATTTCCCTTTTTTATCAAGAATCGTGGCATTAAACTCTTGAAGAAGCTATAACCATCTCATAATTTGACCATTAACTATGGGTTTTTTCATTAGGTACTTCACAGCTGAGTGGTCCGTATAAACTTTAACATTATACCCTATAATGTAATGGTGAAAGTTTTTTATGGCATAAACAACAACCAGGAATTATTTTTCTGTTGTTGTATAGTTCCTTTCTGAAGGAGTAATATTTTTACTGATGAAATATATAGCATACTTTCCCCTGTTCTCATTTTCTTGTCCCAAAACTGCACCAATAGCATTGTCAAAAGCATCTGCATAGATATAGAAGGGAATACTCCAATTTGGTCCTCGCAGAATGGGAGTAGAGACAAGCTTTTCCTTTATGGTTTCAAATGATAGCTGACACTTAGGTGTCCAAACAAATTCTACCTCTTTTTGTAAAAGAGAAAACATAGGAGCTACAATTTTACTAAAGCATTCAATGATCCTTTTGTAGTAACCAGCATGTCCAAGAAAAATTATTACATCTGTCTGAGTTTGAGGGATAGTCAACTGTTGGACGACTTCAATTTTCTTAGGGTCAAACTTTATTCCCTCAGAAGAAATATGATGACCCAAGACTATTCCTTGTTCCACCATTATTACGCATTTCTCATGGCTAAGGGATAGTTTATTTTCCTCACAAACTTGTAGAACTCAATCTAGGTTTTGAAGAGCTTCGTCATATGTTGACCTTGACATAGTCATTAATGAGAGCAGAAAATATGGAAATAATGGCTCTCTGGAAGGTCGTTGGAGCGTTGCATAGTCCAAAAGGAAGCACTCTATATGAAAATGTGGTTTTGTCCTGGTCTTCTGGATCAACCTATATCTGATTGTAATCACTAAATCCATCAACAAAGGAGAAATATTTCCTCCTAGCCAAGTTGTCTAGAACTTGATCAACAAATGGTAAGGGAAAATAGTCTCTATAAGTGGCTTTATTGAGTTCTCGATAATCTACACAAATTCTCCACTTCCCATTTTATTTGGAACTACCACCATATGTGATACCCACTTACTATCAGAGATTGGATAAATAAATCCAGCACAAAGGAGTTTCTCAATCTAAATTTTGACCAAATCCTTTAATGCAGGATTGTGTCTCCTTTGCGGCTGGTGAACAGGCCTTATACTAATGTGAGTGTAAATGTGATGAGTACAAAAACTTGGGTGATTTCCCCTCATGTCTATATAATCCCAAGAAAAAGCTTTAGACCTTTTTACCAACACATTAAACAACTTATCCTCTTGAGTTTCTGTCAACCAACTATTGATATTCAAAGTTTTCCTGGTAATAGCAGTATCAATTTTGTTCCAGGATGGACCGAGGTGACAGTATACATAGGTTGCAACAAGGTGTTGAGAGGAAAACTATGAGGTATAAGCCATTGAAAGATCGAGATGTCTTCAAAGAAATAACTTGTTCTGGGAATCATATTTGCTAAGGGACACGACATTCCCATTGTAGCATAGCTGTGCTCCATTCCACTTATATCAATTGATTGCCCAAAAATCCTTGGAGCATCCACCATTTCTTCCTCGTTCCGGGTTATAGCATGTCATGCAAAGTCACTCACTAACTCTTCTTCTAGTTCTTCTCCATGTTGTTTAATTACTACCATGGATAGGGAGGCTAAACTCTCTGAACCATTGGTTTCCTCAGGTTCATCAATCCAAAAAATTTCATGCTTTGTAGGCTTAGCAAGGGGATATAAGAACAAATGTTTACTATCTTGACCATGTGAAATGGTCATTCCCCCTTCCTTGCAATCAATCTTAGCAGCAATCGTGGCCAACCAAGGTCTTCCAAGAATTATAAGATAGCTATCCTTAGGTGTAAGTGACTGGATTACCTGGAATTTGACTGGATATTCTCATCCAGCAACTTTGACAAGGATGTTTTTAATGATGCCCTTTGGGATGGCTATAGACTGATTTTTCATTTGTAAGATTGTGGTTGTAGGACGTAAATCAGTTAAACCTAATTTTTCCATTACATCCATAGTCATGACATTAATAGTTGCCCCTAGATCCACTAGTGCATTTGGTATTGCTACCTCGTTGATTGTAACGATTATTAGTGGACTCCCAGGATCATCATATTTCAGAGCGATAATCTTTCTAGACAAAAAATTAGCTAAATAACCATCAATATGAATGGTATTTATCTTTTTTGGCTTCCTTCCTGGTGTTTTAATACATAGTTGTTTAATTAACTGGTTTAATTCAAGAATTTCCTTTATTACCTGCAATAAAGGAACTTCAATTTGCAACTACTTAATCTCCTGAATTAATTTAGTTTATGTAGCCAGGGATAGTTTCAGAGTATCTTCCGGAGTTATGGACTTTAAATGTTCTGAATATGGTGCCATCCTTTTCTCCTTTGGAACAGGATCCTCCTTATGTTGACTTAAGGGCTAACCTTCCTCCCCCTGAGACAAGTTAGAAGCCCCTGCCACTGAAAAAGGCTTTTTGTCTTTAGGAGTGGTATCCTGATTAGACGATGTGTCTTTTATTAGAATTTTTAGGCTCAGATTCTTCCACTATTTCTTCAATGGTCGAAGGTTGAAGAGTTCGACCAAAACACAACTGCACATTTCCCAAGTGTATCGCATTAAGCCCTATAACATTTTCATGTTCGGTAGAATAGAGTGGAGTATTCTGGCGATTATTCTGAGGATTGGGAAGCAGTTCTAATGGAAGTTGAGGTTGATTTACTTGCTCATTTTGAGGATGATTTTCAGATGGAGGTAACATATTCTATTGTTGATTCCTCATATGTTTAGTATAAAACTGATTTTGTGCCCAATTCCATTGGGGGGCAGCATGTTGTTGGTACCACTGTTGTTGGGGTTGATTTAACCACTGCTGATTTCCCCATGTGTGGTTTGTCCATTCAGGAGATCCCCAATAAGGAGTTCCCTAGTTAGGTTGATCTGGAGGTGATTGATTCCAAGATGGAGTCCATTGATTATGAGCCCAATTATTTTGTGGTCTCCATGTAGGATTATAATTATGTCCAGAAGGGAAATTACCTCCTTGACATTGGTTTAAGGCATTTATCTCTTCTTCAACGTGAATGGTTTTTTTTTTAGTATTCTTGATATTCGATAGAAGTTCACACTCATTTGTAGGATGGTTTTTCTCACACAGTTGACAAACATTGACTTTATCCAAAGGACACTCATGCAATAGGTGTTTATTCCGACACCTTAGGCAATAAATTGGCAAGGTCTTAGGGTTGTGATTTTTAACTTGTATACCATCTAATGTGGTATTCAACTGAACAATAATGTCCATTTTCAGATTTTCTATTTCTTCATGGAGCTTACCTATCTCATTAGACCCTTTAAAAAGATTAGTTTTGCAGATTCCTCCCCAAGTATGGGATAAATTCTGACATAACTCATAGATTTCTTCGAGTGTCATCATCAAGACCTTTAATAAAAATTATTTTCAGGATCTCAACGCTAATGGCCACTTCTCCACATCTTCTAGAGAGGAAGAGGAACCTATCGAGATAATCCTCCCAACTTTCATCCTCGTTTTGTCTTAGTTTAAAAAGCTCCTCCTTACGATCACTTACCCTATAGTAACTCTGGTATTTTTGCAAGAAGACAATCTCCATTTCCCCCCAAGATGTTATACTACTAGAACCCAATCCCATAAACTAGTGCATTGTTGAGTCCTTTAAAGTCGACGGAAAGAGCTTCAACTTTTGGTTGTCATTCTTGTAATTATGTCTGACACAGGACTTTAAACTCAAGGAGAAATTGGTCTAGGTCTTCCAAGGATAAACCACGAAAGGTTTGAAGGAAGGCTAGGGAAATATTCTTCATGATAGTATCATCATCAACATCCAACATAATAGGATAGGTAAATGTTCTAGGAGGCTAAGGTTCATTTTGGTTAGGTTCAGCTCTATGATCTCCCATGATATTCAGAAGAGTATGTTCCTCAAAAAAATATCCTCTATAACTGGTTGTTCTACTAGTTGCTCGACAGGTAAATAATGGAAAGCCTCAGGTGGAGTAGGCTCAAATAATTCTTCAGAAGTGTGGTCGTCTAAGCCTTGGGCCTCCCTAAATATGATAGGTAGGTATTTTGAGGGGGTCTTTGGTATAAATCGTTTGTCAGGGCCTCTTTTCTAGACCATGCAGAAAAGGAAACCAACTGAGAAATATTTGGCATAAAACTTTGTATTCAAACTGTCTCCTAATAACACTTAAGCACAAAGGGTTTTGAAGAGTCCCTGGAAACGACGCCAAAAAGTGATAGGTTGTTGTTAGGTCCTACTACTTTAGAATAATTGAATGTTAATTAGTCGACCAGGTAGTGTCCAAGATAATTTGCAAAAGAAGATAATTTGGATAACTCATTTAATATTTTCTATTTTATCTTCAACTATCAGAGTCAATTTTAATCTAAGGCCATTCCTATTGAACTCAAAAATAATCTTACTCTAATAAAAACAGGAAGTACTGAGTTAAAAAGCATAAGATAACTAATTTAGAAAGCATAGAGACAGGAAAACTAAACAACTGATATACTACGGAAGCAGAAAAGTAAGTGAACAAACAATGAAACATTTTTAACAATAAAGGATTTTATAAACTATGAAAGATAACTCATACCAATGAAAGACAATAGTGCTCCGGAACTTCAGACTCCACTCTTAACAAACTTAATTACTTTCTACTGAACAAATATCTAGCTTTAACAAATGAAACAACAAAACATTAAAATACTTATCTATCTAAACTACTTCCCTTGAGCGGCCAACTCGCGGGTTAACACCTCATCTTAAAATCACATAAGCTACTAGTTCTAGATTCTACCCATTACGAACAATCTTCATCACTCATAATTCAATAGATTATCAATAGACAAAAATCAGACAACTTATTTCAACAGTATTTGGAAAATGATATGAACAACATAACGATACTTCCTCTTTGTCTTATTCATCACTTTTGAAATTGCATTTTTATAGATAACTTTATAACTAAATCCTAAATTTAAGATGGCATGGATAGCCATTGAAAAAGTATTCCTCACCTTAAAACTAACTTTGATGTCTTTAAAGCTCATAAACATATAGAAGGCTCGAGAAGAACCATAAAGTTTTTAACAACATAATTTAAAGAACATAAACTAAATCTTCAGTGCATCATCTAGGCATCTAGGAGTGGGTTCACAACATTACTCTTGAGGCACATGCTGGTTAAACTTCTACAACAGTTGCATGATGACCTATTATTCCCTACAAAAATGCTCAAGTCAACCCATTAAACCTACTTTGGTAAATTTCCTCAATTGACCAAAAGAAAGAAAGAAAGAATAATTTTTCTTAAATTAACCAATTACTTCTCCTAAAGTTTAAGAAATTGGCACAGGCTTAGGATTGAGTTAGCAAAATTAAGATTTCCAGGTTTTATTATGATGAATTTATTTTTACCTCATCAGTCATCATTAAGGAATTTGGGGTCAAATTGAATAAAGGCTGTCAAGGGCTGGCTATTTGAAATAGCCTTAGAGAAATAGCATTCCGGAGGTGGAGTTCCAGAGTCCAAAACCCGGGAGGCCGAAAGTTGTTTGGGAGCTCTGGCTGCAAAGGCTGAGAAGCCATTTAGG
This sequence comes from Sequoiadendron giganteum, assembly GCA_007115665.2. Classification (NCBI taxonomy): domain Eukaryota; kingdom Viridiplantae; phylum Streptophyta; class Pinopsida; order Cupressales; family Cupressaceae; genus Sequoiadendron; species Sequoiadendron giganteum. The sequence goes on along the minus strand of CM021105.1, from coordinate 568,438,338 downwards.
AATAGTCCTGTGAAACGGTGAAGCATGGATGGAAGTCTGAGGAATGCTTTCCGCTGGACCAGACCCAAGGACATAGTTTGCCTTGATTTGAAAAACCTGAAGGAGAAATGAGGTTCGAGGCCTGGAGACCAGAAAGACAGGTTTGTTCTACCATTTAGGATGGTGGGGATGAGACAGAATCCTAAGGATGAAAGTCTGGTAGGTGGGTCTGAATGCAACCATGACTCCGCATTTCATCATGAAAACATCGAATGACTATGAAATGCTTGGGTCCCAGAAGTTGGAAAGATGTCGTGACATAGTCATTTGGGAAGGCAGGACAACAATGACGGCCCACGAACAGAGGTCCAAAGGCAAAGATCCGAGGGGACTTGAAATTTGGATTTTTCCAATTTAATATTATGCGGACTATACAAGCTCGAGGTCCAAGAGTTGGAAGGATGGTAGGAGAATGTCGTTTATGAAAATGGCGAACTGGAATGAGGATCGTGGGATGAAATTCCATGGATCGGGACCTGACAAGAACTTGGACACATCTTTTCTTTTTGGAAACTTAAGTCAATTTGCAGACCAGAGCCTGATGACCGAGCGGATGAAGTGATGATGCTGCATAGAAATGGTGAATCGAAAGGGGAGTTCCAGATTCTGGAACCCGAGAGAAGCTTTTCCATCAAGGAGATTTTCACGAAGTTAATGTTGTGGTTGGAGAGAGTCTCATGCCCTGAGAGCATGGTCGTCAACCCCAAAGAATAGTGATGGGATGATAGGGTTCCAGATTCACATTTGGGTCCTCTAAGGGATGTTTTTGAAAATTTGGGCAAGTGGGTTTTAGCTGAGACATTTTCCCTATTAGATTTTCAATCATGTTTCCCTTATCATTTAGTTTATTAATCATAAAGCTTTAAAAAATGAAGGATTATAAGATGGCGGTTATACCTCAGGGGCCTGAATAAGCAAGATGCCAAATCCTGGAAGAATAGTGAAGCGAAGGCTGAGATCACACTATGCTTGTTTTCTATTTCTGACATGTGAAAATGACATGTAAAAACTTGTTTATATAGCCCTTAAGTACATTTAATACCACCTAATGAATGCAAGTATGGCAGCCAGCGAGGTAGGTGAGTTCAAATTTTAGGAGGACAGTGGGAGAACCAGAGCCAGAGGGTTAGAAAGACACTAGAGCATGGCTGTTCAGTTTTGGACAAGTGAGGCAAATTGCAAAGGAGGCTGCGGGGTCCGGGAAGAGGTTGACTATCCATTGTTCAGGATGGCGAAGGCACAAAGGAAACCTGAAAGGGGTAACCCGATGGGCTTGGCCCAAGGATTCCCATGGACACCCAGGAAGGAAAAATGACAAAGAAGGCCCAAAAAGGCTCAAGACTTAGCAATTTTTTAGGGGAAAAACATGGTCAATGTAAAATGAGACTTTGAATGATGTCATGACCAACTAGGACACCAAAACGGGGGCATGCAAAATGAGGCAGCACCAAAAGGGGTCCAACAAGGTGAAATAAAGAGAGGGTCCTTGTACTGAATGAGGTGTGTGTGTTATAGGCACAACAATGTGGTTATCATTGATGTCAAAACTACTAGCATTAATGGATTGAAGGTTGTATATGTTGAGGATATTGAGAAAATTGTAATAAACATATTGTAGGGAGTCTGTGAAGATGAGAAGGTCAGAGTGATGGAAATTTCTATATGTTGATGGTCAAAAGGAACACATTAAAGGGTTTTTTGTTGAGCCTATCTAGTATGTTTTTTGGAACTTTTAGTGGTACGCATCAAGATTGAAGAAATTTATGAAGTTATGTGTTCCTATAGTTATTTTGTTACTGTAGCAGGTGTTTCTAGAAGAAGATAATTCAATTCTAGTAAATTGAGTTATTGTGTATGCTATTGTGATGTTCAAATATGTTTCTAGATCATGCTCTATCATTGTGGTACGTCTGTGTTTATCGGTATGTTCATGATTGCATATTTTCCTTTATGTGTTTGAATTTTTTATGTTCTTGGTCGACATGATGGTGGTAGCATGTTATGGATCCTTATGGATTAATATTTTATCATTTGGCATGTTTGAGGATGTTGATTTAGGTCTTCATTGTTGTGAATGACTTAAGTTGGTGCGCATTACATTTTGTTCATGAAACTGGGTTGACAATTGTAATTTATTCTTGATTTGTGGCTGACAGAGTTGTAAATTCATGTAGCAAATATATAAGAATGATTTTTTCTTAAATCTGGAGGGTGTGTAAGTGAGCGAGTATGTGGTGTGTATGTGAAATGTGTGAATAAAGATTAGATCATTTTATTTTAGAGCAAAGTGTGAAGAAGATTGAGTGAAGTGTGACGACGTGTTTCTATGCCTAATCAGTACTCTCATCAAGATTTTGTAGAAGCTAATTTCTCAATTCAACCTCATCAGATGGATTTAATTTGATTATTTTATGTAAGGCAGTGAGCCTTCGCTTTGAGTAATGAGCTCTAGGCAGTGTACCTGAATGCATGTGCATTCCCTATTCATTCTTCATTATACTTCTAATAGGTTATAATGTTGTGGACTAACATCCACCATGGTTTTTCACCTAACAGGCTTTCCATGTATAAAATGGTGGTGTTCCTGTGCCTCTAATGTGTTGTTTATTTATGCTTTCACTGTTAATTATCAGATCTAAGATTAAAGGCTGATTAAGGTTGATTAACTTTAAATTTTGTAACAACTGATTCACCCCCCCTCTCAGTTGTTTATCCTTATTTTTCCAACACATAAAAACTCACAACTTGCACAAATCCTAATGCACACCTCTGAGACTTTTAGAGTATAAACTATAGAGGCTTAGAAGCAAAACCTTTAAAGCGCAACTCCTAAATACCAATATACAAAATTTTCCACCATAGTAAACTTCACAGCTTCACAGACAACCTTAAACATGTTTATTCTAATTTTCTCAATATCATCGACATATAAAACCTTTAAAAAATTAATGCTAATAGTTTTGACATCAATGACAACCAAATATTAGCAACACAACCACAACATCCAACAATCTCCCCCGTTGGCATTGATGGAAACACATGATGTGAAAAATACCATCAACACAACTAACTCTTCTTTCTCATGTTGTTCTTCTCCTCCTTTATTCTACTCTTCTCCCCTAAGGTTTTTACAAAAATAATCACATTACTCTTCTCCTCCTTTGACATCAATTGCAAAGGTACACAAGCTTTGAACCCCATATCTAAATCATTTGATTGCTCCCCTTGAGTAGAAACCACCACAACATCAATCTGCATCAAGATATGACTATGAATGCACTAATTGATGCAAAGAATTGTATCTTAGTTCAGAAAAGGAGGGGAAATCACCCCTAACTTCCCTTTGAGATACTAAAAATTATCCTTAGGCAGTGACTTAGTAAAGATGTATGCAGTTTGTTCCTTAGTAAGCACATACTCCAGTCTGACATCTTTATCACTCACTTTGTCTCTCAAAAAGTGATATTTGATAGATATATGTTTTGTATTTGAATACAACACCGTATTCTTAAAAATATTTATGGCACATGAATTATCAAAAACCATAGCAATAGGCTCATTATAATCAATTATGATATCTCTCAACATCTGCTTCATCTATATTACTTGAGTGCAATTGTTTGCAGCAACAAAATATTCTACCTCAACAGTAGATAAGAAAATGGAATTCTTCTTTTTACTTAACCAAGATACCAACTTCTTCCCCAAGAAGAATGCGCCACCAATAGTACTTTTTTTGTCATAGACATCTCCTTCCCAATTTGTATCAGTAAAGGCTCTCAAAGTAAGATCATCATCTTTATGATAGCAAAGACCAAAGTCAACTATCCCTTTGAAGTATATTAAAATTCTCTTCACAATAGTCACATGATATTCCTTCAAATCAGCTTGATATCTAGAAACCATACATACAAGATTCATGATGTCTAGTCTAGTCTGAGTCAAATAAAGTAATCCATTGATCATTGACCTGTATCCTATTTTATTTTCTTTAGGAGAATCATCATTCTATGTTAACTTACATCTAGTTATCATGGGTGTACCAAATTTCTTTGAATCTTTCATACCAAACTTTTTCAATAACTCTCTTACATATTTGGACTAAGATATAAATATTTCATTGTCTAACTGAGTAATTTGCAATCCTAAAAAGAATTTCAGCTCTCCAATTATTGACATCTCAAACTCACTTTTCATTTCATCAAAAAAATTCATATATAAGTCATCATTACCTTCAAAAATGATTTCATCAACAAAGACTTCAATAATCAACTCTTTATCCTAATCCATCTTAAAATATAGATTACTGTTAGTAGTACCTTTATTGAATCCAATCTTCAACAAGTATTTATCTAGTCTAGCATACCAGGCTCTAGGGGCTTGTTTGAGTCCATACAATGCTTTCTTCATTCGGAAAACCATATCTTCTTTTTCAGTTATTTGAAATCCATCAGGTTTCTCAACATATAATTCTTCTAGCTCACCCTTTAGAAATGCTAACTTTATATCCATTTGATAGACTTTGTAGTTCTTAAAAGAAACATCAGCAAGAAATTATCTTACAAATTCAATTCTAGCAATAGAGGCAAAGTTTTCTTCAAAATTATCAATACCTTCCATCTATGAGTACCCTTTACATACTAGTCTTGCTTTATTCCTAACCACTTCACCTTGTTCATTCAACTTATTTTGAAAGACCCATTCAGTTCCAGTCACATTTTTATCTTGAGGTCTAGGAACAAGAATCCATGTATCATTTTTCTCTATCTGCATCAGTTCTTCCTTCATTACTTCCATCCAATATTCATCTTTACATGTTTCATTGACATTGTTGGGCTCAGTCTTGGAAATTAGACAATACTCTTCTACAATTATTCTTCTAGTCTGCACACCTTTGTTCTTATCTCATATTATTTTATTTTCAGAATGATTTAGCTTTACATACCTTGGAACTTTAGGATTCTCTCAAACTTCTATTTCTTTTGTTCTTTCTTCTACTCTTCCACTAGCTAATCCTTCTTGATTCTCCTGATTCACCAAAACAATTTGAACTTGATTTTGTATCTGAACAATCTTTCCATTATCCATACTATGATGTTGGTCATTTGAATCATATCCATAGTATTTGGATGATCTAGCAGTGTCTCAATCAACTCTAACATTTTCACTTTCGACCATTTTCTCTAGTCTTCTATTATGGCACTGGTAGGCCTTTCTCTTAGTAGAGTAACCTAAAAAGATTCCTTCATCACTCGTAGCATCAAACTTTCCAATATCTTCATCTCTCTTGATATAACATCTGCTTCAAAATATTTTGAAATACTTAATAGTAGGATTATAACCAAACCATAGCTCAAAAGGAGTCTTACCAGAATTACCATTGACATTTACCCAATTGATAGTATATACTATTGGAATCAAGGGAAGACTGAGAGGGGGGGTAAATCAGTGTTCAACAAATCTTAACTTAATTAATCTGAAACTCAACCAGTTTTTCATTACATTAAGAGAAAGATGGAAGAATTCGAAGGAAACATTCATAACACCATGACACAAATATTTTTGCATGGAAACCCTATTAGGGGAAAAACTACGGTGGAGGTTAATCCATAATTTGAGTACTCAAATAAAGTTTTATAAAAGGGAATGCACTTGCATTCAGGCACACTGCCTAGAGCTCACTACTCAAAAGAGAAGGCTCACTTCCTTACAAAATTTTAGATTAAAACCATCTAAAGGATGAACTAAGATAGTAGCATCTATTCATGCTAGGTTACATTTCTAGTGAAGCTAATAGATTTTATTTTGGATCTATTTTTTGACTTTTCACTTCGCTCTACCCTACTCTACTCTTTTTTTCTCTTTGCATCACACAGACAAATTCACACTATTACTCTGCTAAATTTCACATCATATTTACATTCCATATATTCGCTATCTTCACACACTTATCCACATCTAACACACCCAAAATGATATAACCAATCTCATATATATATCCGCTATCATGGATTTGATCATTCTTATGTCGGGTTCATAAAACATTTTATTCTTCTCAAATGTCAGCCAAATCCATCACTAACTATTTATATGCATCCTCAAAAGTTGGTTAAGACAAAGAGAGAACCTAAAAAATAATAATAAAGCATGAAAAAATTTGATTAATTACTCCTTATACATTCATGATTACTATATTCACTAGGTCAGCCTTCTAGCATAGATAATCAATAGATTAGTGCACCGAATCTCCTAGATCATATACTAGTGAATGTGTATCGGTATACTTCATGAAAAATCATCAAAAAATATCAACAAACCTTCCTCAAAGATCCACAACCCAAAATAATAGTTCAATGAGATGTTCAAATCAACTTTTATGCCTATAATTGGATACCTTGTTCTTCACCCTGTTCTGTCGGTGTAAACCAAAACTGTATTGTAGATCAGAAGCATGACCTAGGTTTCCATCAAATACAACACCTGCAAGCCATATACCAATAGTATCCCCCTTTGGCATTGATGGAAACACTTAGTCAAAAATGACTAAGTGTTAGAATTATTATAAGTATGATGCCAAGCTTTGTAGCACTGTCTCCTCCTAAGATTTATAAAGCATTTTTCACTGCATTCTCTTCCCCTTTGAAATCAATAACAAAACATAGAAACCATATTCCAAAATGACAAAACATGTGTTCAAAATTTTCAAAACTCTTGATTATATATACTAACAATTCTCCCCCTTAGACCAAAACTTCAAAAATTTGAAAACAATTGACTCTTGCTTTAGAAGATTATCTTATGATTTTTCTTCATTTTTGGAGGGAATTTCTTACAAGAATCTATTTTGATCCCAATGATAATGATCAAACTATTATTCTTTGATGTTTTTTTGACAATTTCAGTTAAAGATTATAGAATTGTAATTGCTTCTTCTAGTTTCTCACCTTTCCTTAATATCTCCACCATCTTCTCCAATCTGCATTCATTCAGATCCTTCACCTTCCAAAAAGTATCAACAACTATGTTCTTGGTGAATTGAATTTTGGTGTGATCAGACTGAAACTCCTGAATCCTTTTTCTTATGGTTCCATCCTAATCCTACAACATGTCAAGGCTTTTACCAACGCCATTCAACTCTATTTCAATCTTTTCCAATTTCTCTTTGTAATTACTAACTTCATGGGGCCAACAAATGCAATAGTTGTAGATGTTATTGGCTGAATTTATGCATTGAGACAATTCATTCATTTTGTTCTTCAGTTTGGTAAGTCATATTCTAAACTACTTGTTCAGGTGAGAAATGACTTCACCTTCTTCTTTGTCTTTATCTTCATAGTTCATTGTTTATTTACTGCATTCAATTAATTCCTCAAGTAGAATGTTCTAGAAATTTTCCAATTTGATCTTGCAATACTCAACATGAGCATTTAATACACTCAGGATCATGTCTTGATCATATGATGATCTAATAGACCATAACCTAGTTTTTCTTTTGTCAAACCATCTTCTTCCTCACTGGCTTTTTCTAGTTCTGATTCACTTTTTTGTGGGTCCTCGGTTTCTTCATCAGATTCTTCATCTGGAATATCCACAATCTCATTTTCTTTACCATTTCCCTCAATTCTAGGAAATTTGCATTTCGTAGGACTATATTCAACATTTTTTTCTCTTTTATGCTTTTTATCGATTCCACCAGAAGAGGAACCAACTTCAATTGTTCTTACCGAAGGGGAAATATTGATTGAACCAAATTTTCCAAGCACATTCTTAAAGAAATTTTCAAATTCTAGATCCCAATCACCCAAACTCCTAGAATATGAGTAGATTTGTCTACAAACCGGTTCATTTGTATTCCACACCACATTGTCAATCTTTGGCAAACAATTCAAGAAATACATTACTAAGCATATGATAAAAGTAATGAACCTAAAAAGGTATCCTATTTCTTTTGCCAATTGCACATTCTCGATTAGTTGATCCTTTATCAACCCACATAGGTCAAAGTCCTAACCTTCGATTATCATCTTGTGAGAAATATAGACAATGGCAGTTGAGGTCACTCCTTCTCGGTTTATAAAAATACTTTATATGAAATTCCATGCACAATGTATCTTGTAATAGGATTCTTGATTGTTGCAATTATCAGTGCCCTCTGATCTTCGATTATTCTGGATAGGCTTTCTAATTCCTTGTTGCAGATGTATTTCTTCCCTTGTATATCTCTGAATTTGCATAATTCAGTCAAATTCTCAATTACCTCCTTTGAAATGATGTAGGGTTTTTCCAAAGTTAAGGTATCATCATGTAATCTGCTCAAGATAAATTTGACAAATTTTGCATCCTCAAAGTACTAAAACTCATTCCAAATATCATAATTTCTATGTTTGGCTTCACTCAATTGCTTCAATTTTTTGGGTAATAAAAAATTCCTCATGGACCTAATATTTCCACTATTGTATTCATCTAGAATGATTGTCGTCTTGATTTGTTCCATTTTCCTTTCACATAATCACACACCAAATTATATGAATTTTTTTGAAAACAATTGAAATACTTGATAGATTTCAAGTTTCAATGGCGAATCAATTTCTCTACTTTAAAATTATTCTAGTGAGTGCTCTCCTTTTTCTCTTCTTCAATAAAAAGTGACAAATTATGATTCCAACTTGACTTTTGTAGTTCACACACGTGCAATAAGTGCATTTTCCCTAAGTTTTCTAAGTGCTCTATTTTCTCAGTTGGTGAGAGAAAAATTCTCTTGCGGACCTATGAATTCTTTGAATTTCCTTGTTAAAGTTCTCCAAAATCTCTACACATCATCAATACACCTTCTTGAATATTATTCACATTCTTGTAGCATCCACAAATATGGGAGGAAATATTTTCTTTAAAAACTCCCCTTAGGCCAGTGGCCTGAAATTAATTACCAGAAGAATTATCGAAAGCAAGTTCCAGTGCAGAACCATTTCTAGCATCAAAATCATTCTTCCTTACCCATGTATTCTTCATCTCATCTCTTATCTCATTTGTAGTAACTTTTCTTTTTCATTTCACATCTCCTTATATATTTTTGCCTTTGTATACCAGACCTATTCTATCCACAATTTTGTTTTTGTAGAATGTTTTAATGTGACCATATTTATTGCAATTGTAGCACACAATGCTTCCTTGTACAAACCAATCATTCCATTGATTTATTATTTATCTACATTGATTAGAAATATTTCCAAATCTACCACATGTGTAACATTCAACATTCTTTCTATTCACAGAGTAGTTTGACATATTTTTGCATTCATTTGATTTATGACCAAACTTCTTGCATTTGAAACATCTACCAAAAAATGATGAATCTCTTGATTTCATATTACTTCTACATTGAGTAGCCATATGATCAAATTTATTGCAATAAAATTAGTATCCCTTAATTTTTTGAGCATTAGGTTGTCTCACTAGATATCTTCCAACTTTGTTCATCGGGTTTCCTTGTCTGAAATTCTTTTGTCTAGGTTTTGGAACTTTCTCCTTTTTCATATCCAAGACCTCTCTTATCATTTCCACTCTTTTTTCCTTGAGTCAGCTCTTCAAGCTTCACTGAACTGATCTTAAAAAAAAATTTGTACTCATTTGCAGTAGTAAGTTCATTTCTAAGGATAACAATCTTCTTCCCAAGTTCTGCATTTTTTCTAGATTGTTGCAGTTCACTTTCCAACTGAGTGAATTCTTCATTTATTCTTCTATGTTCATCATATTTCTCCTTTATAGACTAAGCTAGATTCTCTTTTTTCTTCTTCCTTTCTTCAATCTCTTTAGTCAGTTTCATCATCATAGATTCCATCTCATGCTTTAGGGTAGCATTTTCTATGGAAAGATTTTCACATTCTTTAGTTATTTCCTTCAAGGTCCAATTTAGGTGATCATCATCCATGTTTTCACTCTCTTTTTGCTTGATCTGGTCACAAAGATCCTTCCTTTTGTCTCTGTATTTAACAATCAGATTCTTCAATGATTGAATTAATTTCTTAGCATCCCCAATATTTTCTTTCAATTCTTATACTTCTTCTTTAGACTAATCAAGGTCATCAAGGGCCACCAAAAGCTACTACTGAAGACTACTAGATTCCATTACATTCCAAGATCCACCTCAAGCTACTAAAATTATTCTGAGGAACTATGCTTTGATACCAATTATTGGACTCAATGAAACATTGAGAGGGGGGTTGAATCAGTGTTCATCAAATATTAACTTAATTAATCTGAAACTCAACCATTTTGTCATTACATTTAAAGAAAGATGCAAGAATTCAAAGGAAAGATTCATAACACCATGACACAAATATTTTTGTGTGGAAACCTTGTTAGGGGAAAAATGATGGTGGAGGTTAATCCATAATTTGAGTACTCAAATAAAGTTTTACAAAAGAGAATGCACCTGCATTCAGGCACACTACCTAGAGCTCACTGCTCCAAAGAGAAGGCTCACTGCCTTACAAAAATTCATATTAAAACCATCTAAAGGATGAATTAAGATAGTAGAATCTATTCATGCTAGGTTATAGTTCTGGTGAAGCTCATAGATTTTATTCTAGATCTACTTTCTGAATCTGCACTTCACTCTGCCCTCCTCTTCTCTTTGCATCACACATAGAAAAATTCACACTATTACTCTAATAAATTTCACACCATATTTTTGTTCCATATATTCACTATCTTCACACACTTATCCACATCTTACACACCCAAAATGATAGAAATGATCTCATAGATATATCTTCTATCAAGGATTTGATCATTCTTATGACGGCTTCATAAAACATTTAGTTCTTTTCAAATGTCGGCCAAATCCATCACTAATTATTTATGTGCATCCTCCAAAGTTGGTTAAGACAAAGAGAGGACCTAAACAAACATAATAGAACACAAAAAAAATTGATTAATTACTCCTTATACATCCATGATTACTATATTTTATAGGATGTCTTTCTAGCATAGATAATCAATAGATTAGTGCACTGGATCTCCTAGATCACGTACCACTGAATGTGTATCAGTGTACTTCATGAATAAGAATTAAAAAAAAAAAACAAACCTTCCTCAGAGATCCACAACCCAAAATAATAGTCAGGTGATATTTTTAGATCAACTTTTATGCCTATAACTGGATGCCTTGTTCTTCACCTTGTTCTTCTAGTGTAAACAAAAATTGTACTATAGATCGGATGCATGACTTAGGTTTCCATAAATGATAAAAATTACAAGCCATATGACAATAAATACAAGAGATATTATAGCTTCTCTCCAATAGATATGAGGTACATTACCTTCCAACATCATAGTTCTAGCAACATATATAATTCTTATGTTATTTCTCTCAACAACTTCATTTTGTTGAGGGGTCCAGGGAGTAGATAACTATATTTTTTTTCCATGCTCTTCACAGAATGAATTGAACTCCCAAGAAGTGAAATCACCACCTCTGTCTCACCTTAATAATTTGATCTTCAAACTTGACTCATTCTTAGCCATAGATTTGAAACTTTTGAACTTTTCTAATGCTTCATGTTTTTCTCTCAAGAAAGCAACCCATATCATCCTAGAGTAATCATTAATAAGAAACATAAAGTAAATTTCTCCTTTTAGACTTCTAATTCTAGAGGAACTACATAGATCATTATGCACCAGCTCTCATACTCAATTATAATGATGATATTTTCTCCAAAAAGAAATTCTAGTTTGCTTTCCCATCTGACATTCCTTGCATATGGTGTTAATAGCCTTTACTAACTTAGGAAGATCTCTAACTACTTGAGTGAATCTTACTTTTACAATGTTATCAAAATTCACATGACACAGCCTCCTATGCCATAAGAAGCTTACATCAACTTGAGAAATTAAATAACTTTCACTAGAAACACTCGAGTGAAAGATATTACCTCTTGTCTTTGTACCTGTAGCAATTACATTTTTAGAAGTTCCTAGTATCCCTCACTTACCATCATTGAACTGAATATTGTATCCCTTGTCTACCATCTGTGCAAAACTCAATAGGTTATGCTTCAATCCTTCAACATAAAGGACATCATTAGTATTATATTTACCACCAAGATAAATAGTGCCTTTGCCACAAATTACACCAGCATTGTTGTCTCCAAATCATACAATACCACCGTCATATTTCTCTAGGCTTAGAAACTTTATTTTTTCACCAGTCATATGATGTGAACATCCATTGTCAATCACACATTCATCCTTCTCTCCAATTTTGGTGTAAGAGATTTCTCAATATTCTTATCACTAGCAGATTCAGTGGACACCGTATCATTTTCCTTGATAGCAATGAATACCCATCCATCTGCATTTCCATTTTCTTTGTCAGATTCTTCATATGTAACACCTACTTCAGCATAATAACATTTCTTTTAAAATCTAGGCTCATTAGGTTTGAACCTAGAAACTCTTTTAGGACACCTTGATGCAAAATGACCTATCTTATTACAAGAGAAAAATTTAATAGGAAACTTTTATTTATACTTACCTTGTCCTATAGCTTCTCTTTTCATAATCAATGCTTCCAACTCCTCTAACTCTCTTTATTCATATTCAATATGTTTCATCTCATATTCATACTTGAATGCATTTCTATAAGTTTCTCTCGGATCATATCTCTGTTGGTTTCTTCTACATATAGTAGCCTTAAATGTAGATTTTGTCTTAGGAGTAGAATCATCAAATTCACTCAATTCGAAGGTAGCAAGCTTACCAATTAGCATATCTTTTGTCACATTTGTTACTATCCTGAGCTCTTCAATAGCATGAGCTTTAATTTTTTAAGAAGTAGGCAATGATCTGAGCACTTTAGCCACAATCTCTTCTTCATACAAGATTCCACTGGCACATCTAATACCCATCACTAGTTCATTCACTTTTTGCATGAAAGAAATGATTTTTTCATCCTCATTCATCTTCAAATTTTCCCACTTGCCTTTCAGATTTTGTAGCTTAGCAACCTTCACCTACCCATCTCCTTCATACAATGTCTCTAGCTTCTTCTAGATCTCATATATTGTTCTCAAACCCATTATATTTGTCATCTCTAAATCTGTCAGAGCACTTAATAATGCTTCTATAGCACTGATATTTGTTTCAACTTATTTGATCTCATCAGGAGTAGAGGGACCATTTCGAGGAATAATATATCTATTCTTTGTAATCATCCAAAAGGGATCACCAATGCACTTCAAATGACACTCAATTCTATCCTTCCATAAAGATTCATTTGTTCCATCGAATCTAGGACTATCCTTCTTGTATGATGCCATCTCGGATCACCTCAAGCTATTAGACTTCTTCAGAGGAACCTGCTTTGATACCAATTGTTGGAAAGATAAGAATAGACAACTAAGAGGAAGGAGTGAAGTAGTTGTCACAAAATTTAACACTTATTTAACCTTATTAACCTTTAATCTCATATCTGATAAATAACAGTGAAAGCATGAATGAACAACACATCAGAAACACAAGAACACCAATATTTTATATGTGGAAACCCTGTTAGGGGAAAAAACCACGGTGGATGTTATTCCACAAGATTATACCCTATTAGAAGTATAAAAATGAATAGTGGGAATGCACATGCATTTAGGAACACTGCCTAGAGCTCACTGCCTTATAGAAACATTCAGATTAAAACCATCTAAAGAATATGAACTGATAAATTAGCTTATGTAAAAGCCTGATTAGAGTTCTGGTTAAGTATAGAAATACTTCTTCACACTCTACTCTACAATCAAATGATCTGATATTTATTCACACATTTCACATTCACACTTCTCATACATACATTGAGCACTCTTCAAAATGAAGAAACAACCACTCTTAGATATCCACTTCATGGAATTACATGAACAACTCTATCGGCCAAAAATAAAAGAATAAATTGCAAAATGTTGGCCCAATTCATGAATAAATATCAATGCACACCAATCAAAGTTAGTCATAGCATAATGAAGACCTAAAACAACTTCCTCGAAATGCCAAACATTAAAATATTAATCCATGAGGATCTGGAACACACTACAACCATCATGCCAACCAAGAACATGAAAAATCAAACACACAAAGGAAAAATCTTCGATCACAATCACATCGATCAACATGGGCATGCAACAAGGATAGATCACAATCTGGAAACATAAATAAAAATCACACAAGCATACACAACAACTCAAATTACTACAACTACATTCTATTCTTTCAGAAATATCAACTATAGTAATAAAATAACTATAGGAACACAAAAACTCACAACTTACACAAATCTCAATGCGCACCTCTAAGAATTCCCAAGTATAAACTAGATAGGCTTAGCAGAAAACCCTTTAAAGTGCAACTCCTAAATACCAATATACTGAATTTTCCACCATACTGAACTTCATAGCTTCACAAACAACCTTTAATGCTAATAGTGTTGACATCAATGACAACTGCATATCAGCAACACAGCCACAACATCCAACAAGATCATTGTAGATATGTCTCTCACTGAACCTAATACTCTTACTATTTTTGGCTTTGATAATGTTGATAGAAAATCATGAGGAACAATAACATTACCAACTAAAATAGGACCTATGAATCAAAAAATTGACCATTTAGTCATATAGCTAATAGAAAAAATGTAAACAACCACAATCTACAATCCTAAACTAAATAAGATCTAATTTAATCAACAAAAAACATGCAATAATAGATAAAACTAGATTCAAACAAATGATACTTTTACCTTGATCATTTTTCCATGGATGAATTCCATTGTCCATTATTGTATTCTTTTCTCTAAAAAATGGGTATGCTATTCTTCCGCTATGAGATTCAAGTATATGTGATCATTACAATGATGCAAATTCTGACATTTCAAGGTTAGTGGTTAACTATCAATGTGCTATGAAGGATTGATTTTATAGAAATTCTCGTTTCAGATGAATGGTCTAGATCCAAAGATGAAAGATGAAGATCAATGATTGAGTTCTATTGAGAGGAAAAATATTAGAGATTTAATTGGCTTGATTCTTTCAATCAAGGGAATTGCTTGTTTAATTAGAGGAAATTGATTGAATACTCAATGGGATTGATTAATTAATTAGTGAGATTGACTAGTCAACGAGACTGATTGATTAGTCAATGGATTTGATTAATTAGTCAATGTATGAGAGGATAACTAATTAATTATTGGAGGAATGTGCAAGTAGAGATTGAATTTATAAAAAAAAAAAAGTATCTATTAATGGATAATGTTGAGATGAAAAAGGAGAATTAAATAATTTATTTAATTTATTTAATTATTTAATCTAGAAGTGTCAAATTGGTTTAATTAAATAATCAATAACAATTTTTTAATATAAGAAGGGTGTTTGATGTCTAATAAAAAATTAATGGTAACTATTTAATTAAAATAGAAGAATAAGTGTATTTAGCATCATAATTAAATAAGAAATGCTTATTTAATTAATCAAGAAGAAAAGTGTCAATTAAGACATTATTAAATAAATAGGATTATTTAATTAATCAGAAAAGATGAATTAGAATGAATTAGTTAAATAATATGAAATAAATTAATTAATAGTAGAAAATGATAATTGATAATAATTAAATAATAAGGTATTAGTTAATCATTTGGGGAGAAAGAGTGAAAATTAGTAAATAGGCATTGCTCGCAATCTAGGTTAATTTAAGGTATCTACATTTTTCCCCTCTTTGATACAATACATTTTTATAGTGTTGTATCAAATAAAATACCAAAATTCATGCTCAGGAGTTGCCCAAGTATTCTCTAGTGATGATGGGATAGGATGGTGTTCCCTAAAAAAAAATTACAAATTTTGAAAATAATTTAAAAAATCTAGAAAATTGTTTCGATAAGTCAAGTTGATAGTGTTGAGTGTGTTGATAGCAAATGATTTTGATTTTTTGACCTATATGGTTTTTGTATTTGCATTTGAATTTTGAGGATGATGTGTCTAGTTATAAAGGTCATTTCACTTTGCTGCCCCAAGGTCTATAAATAGACCCTAGGGGGTTAAAAAAGTTCATTTGTGCCTTTTGTTTTTAGCAGTTTGAGTTATTTGAGGTGAGACTGGCTTGAGGATCTCTATAGACATGTTGCATGTACTAGTTTCTATGCAACGGGAGATATCACACCAAGACCTTCTAATGGACCGAGGGATTGGGAAATGTGGTATGTGCACTTTCCTTTCCTTGAAACTTTTTGTAATTTTTAGTAGATTTTAGGGGTCAAAAATGACCAAGCAAATGTGGTGATACTTGTGTGTTGTATCTGTTATCATGTTGTCTACATATGATGTCACATTCACTGAATCCCTTTTGGTGTGATGCAAGTTTGAAATAGAACCACCATTGATTAGGTTGCTTTCAATTTATTAGTGCATCACATTCGTGATGGTGCACCACATGTGTAGCTTAGTAAACTGTATTTGTTGTTATGCAATACATATGAATGATAGTGTACCAAAATTTTGTTAGCCTATTCACAATTATTTTAGGATGCATTAGTAAGCTTAATTTGCTTGAAAGTGTGATGCACCTAATTGCCAGGAAAACTAAGTCAATTTGTGATAAAAAATTCTCTATGTTAAAGGTCCAATAGGTTCATTTAGGCTTTCCGATTGACATAATGAGATTTTCTTGTGATTGCAGTTGAGATTTATACCCATTTATACTTGAGAGAGCTGATCATATTCATTTAGATTGAGAGATCATCTAAGTTATGAGGAGATAGATGTTCTTCATGGTTTGGGATTGTACCATATCACATTTATGTCCATCATTCAGGCTAACCGAAGTCTTTTGACAACTTTGGCAAAGCAATGGCACTCTGAGACTAGTTCCTTTGATTTACCTAAAATAAATGCCACTACTACATTAGAGGACATCTAGTGGACTTTCTATGATCTAGACCATGGACTATCTACTATTCGATGATGTTTTGATACTAATAATTTAGCTCTACTTGGTGTACAGGATTATGAGATCTGGTATGCCAAATTGGTTGATAGATATGAGAGACTGATTTTTTTCATTTATAGTGTCATTAGAGTTGTTGTGATACTAGATCATTGAGGACATGAGTTCTGGTGGAACCCTTGAAATTTTCCTAGTTCCATTGAAATTTTTGTGACTAAACCTTGACAATATTTGTCCTAGGGTTGGGTTTTAAGTGTTTTATCATGATCAGACCCTTGTTTAGTCTGGGCTTCTAATTTTGAGTTAGTAGTCTATATCCAGTTCCTGGTCTTTTCATGATTTCTTAAGGATTCAAGTGTCATGGTTTTACTATCCCCTCTATCTTCCTTCCTATCATGACTATGCGGTCCCTTTTAAAACAACCTTTGGTGCATGTGCTTCAAATAATTCTTTAGTCAAGCTCTGAATGATTATGTCGCCCATCACTTTTTTTTTTGTAAATTTCCTTGTGTGACCTGAAATGAGCAATGCCCTTCCTTTTCCTTCTAATCGGTTGCCTATAGTCCCTTGCATGTTTGTCTACCTCAAGTTGGGAAGTAAAACCTGATGAGAAATGTAATCAACCTTTTGAACCATCGCTGCCTTTTTAACTATCGCCAGTTGTCTTGTGCAGATGGAAGTGGAACCCATGACCACTCATATGTAAGTGATCTCCCATTTTTGGCATGTAATTATTCATTGGTTGACCTTGGACAAGCCAAGGGGTAACAAGCGATGAGCGATAAAAGGTATAAAAAATCGCCAATATCTTTCTATCACTAAAATCAATGGTCTGTACCTCGTCAATGGCCTTCCCACTATCTTTGGTTGAAGTCCTAAAGTGGGTTTGTAAGAAGTGATGCCTGATGCCTTATCCATAAGGGTGACACATAACATTCACCTGGCCCAACACTTGGTACGTATCAAGTCATTGAAAAGACATTATGAGGTAGTGAAGACATGTGAACCATAGGATCAATTTTTGAAGCCCATAAATCAATGGTGTGTATTCAAACGAAAATGGGCAACTGATAGAGTGGGTTTTTTCACTCACACGAGCTTCCTTGTGCCATTAATGGTGCCTATACTAAGGCAAGTAATTGCATAAGGGTTATGCGTTCATTTTTTTTCTTGCCTATGAGAAATTGATGGAAGTAGTGATGAGGTAGAGATGCAAGCGGAGGAAGGTTGCAGTAGTTGTTTCCTGGGTAATTCATTGTTGAACGATCAAAATTTTATTCTCTTACAGAATTGTCTTTGTGTTTTGTATATCTATAATCATACACTATGGTGAAAGTAGGGTTTTCGATATTGTATAAATTTATGTGTACATTGGGTTAGGGTGATATTGGAAAGTTAATATCACTCTAAAATTGTAATTGTGGGTTTTATATCACCAATTGGGCACCTAGTCTAAAATTGTAGTCTAAAAGAAGCCCTAGTTTAAGGAAGGATGAGCCAGCTAGGTGAGTCATCAACTTCTAAAACCGTACCAAAGTATAAAGAGGTGGGAGGTCTCTCAAGAAACAACACAAGAATATGAATTTTCTGATAGGAAGAAAGGGAAACCGAAGAGTTATGTCTATTTCATGGACAAATTCCAACCTCCAAATGCCAAGGCAAGCGATAGAAAGGCCACAGGAGAAGGGGTATTAACCTCAAACTTCATGGACCTTGTAGCAGAGATTAGTGACATTGTTGTGTCAGAGTCGGGATGGGAGATATTTGTGAATGGTTTTACAAGGAGGGATGTTGTACACCCTAGCCGAAATGTTTGGGGATATGACTTGGGAAAGCTAGTTGTCTGAAATATTTTTGTGGAAGTGGAATTAGTGTTGCAACGCACAGATAGGTATGATGATGTCAATAGGGTTATTATTGAAATGTCTGGTAAAAACCTCTTGGAGATAAAAAGGAGCAAAGTCATAGTGATTTTTAATATGAACCCTAACGCCAATAAAACAATCAACATGGAGAATTTGCAAAGTGTGAACCCCTAAACCTGCAAATGCATATGAACAAAAAACATGATTAGTATGTTAGATCAAATACATTGAAAAAAGCATGAGAGATTCCCCATGAAATCCATCTATCTAAAACTTATATTAGGAAATGAAGAACACAATGAGAAATGAAAACTTTTATAAATCCTAATTAAGCAAATAGCATGTTGATTCCATGGGGGAATTGGTGCCAATGGTATGTTGCAATTGGCCTTTTCCCAATTCCTAATTGCAATGTTTGATTAAATGAGAGAAATGGTCAAATCTCTAAAGAGATTTGAGTATAACCTTGTTGTAAAATCTCAAATATGGTGAATGATTGGATGAAATTGGAAAAATTAGCTCTCAATGTGGAGAGAGTAACTTTGCATATGAGTTGTGAATGAAGATTGAGGAGAAGAGTCTCCAATTTATAGATTCAAATCTTGGAAGAATGAGCAAGATTGAGCAATGTGGGATAAAAGATCATCAAATGGCATTGTGCCACTTTTCCACATGTGATTGGATGAGGAATGTGCAAGTTTTGGCCAATGTGCCAATAAATGCAATTAGGTGACATTTCAAACTTGAGAAATGACATGTTGAAGAGGGAAAAGGAATGAAGTTAATGTCACTTGGCTCAAGGTCAAGGACATGTAAGAGGCTTTTGATGCCTTGCTAGAAGGACCAAGTCCACTTGGACTTTTTGAATTCAAAAAGAGGAATATTCCCTTTTTGATGCTTTGTGAGGGAAAATAGGAGAATTAATAAATCAAAGTAATTGATTTATTGTGCAAGTTGTATTCTCTAGAGAATTTTAGTGAGAAGGATTAACTTAATCAAGGATTTGATTAACTTAATGAAGAATTAGGTGATGTGACAATTTAGACTTAGATTTATGAATTGATTTAAGTTAGAAATTGAGAGGAAATGGCTCATTAAATGATTTGATTTATTTAATAAAGAAGGAATGTGTTAGATAAAATCAAATAAGGTTTAATTTATTTAGTTTAATAGGAGGACTTTAGAAATTTTAATTAAATAAAATGATTTATTTAATTAAACAACAATGTAGAGTTAATTAAATTAAACTAATTAATTTAATCAAAGGAGATGAGAATGACTTAATAAAATGAATAATGATTCATTAGATTAAGAGATAGAATGTGATGAAATGCTGAGAATGTGATTTAAGAGGAAATATTGTTAGTAAATCGGGATCAGGTGTGCCAAAACGAGAATGTACATTTTCCATGTCTACATTTTGCCCCTCTTTGAAGCAATGTACTTGTTGCATTGATTCAAAGAATAAACTGTTGTGATCAAAGTTCAAAATTTTCTGATTTTTAGATGCCCCACTACTGCCCCAGTGGAAGGATATTGGTGGATATTGCCCCCTTGAGAGATCGGATGAAAATTTTGAATTTTTGGGTGATCTCGCGAAAAAAGATAACAAGGTGCCCAAAAGGCCAGAAATGCCCCAGAATGCCCGAAAATGCACTAAAATGCCAGAAGGGGTGAAGAATGACCTTCGGTTAGGTGAAAATGGGATTAGGGCAAGAAACCCCCTCCAGAAAGTCAAATTAGGTCAAAAGGAACCCTAATTTTTGAGCTTAAATAGACCCTAAGGGGTCATTTTCAAAACATTTGCACTCCTACCTTTGAAGATTTTGACATTTGAGCTCTGAGTTCTAGACACCATGGTGCAACAAGAGCTTCCCCTGCACACGTGAGAGTGAGTACAAGTATTTTAACAACCAGTCACCACAGGACCTGTGGTATGTACCTCTATCCCATTTTTTATTTTATCGTTTTATGTGCATTTAATAGCGTTAAAGTACGGTCGAGTCGGTGCGGTGCGATATTGCACCACGAGAGCTCTCCAAACTGGCCCGCGCGGTCCTATATAGGGCTATGGGTGCATTGAGCACTGCGCGGCAGAGTTTAAGAACTATGGAATTTCAACTTCTTAAGTTGGCCGCCTGCTCAAACGGCACCGCACGGGTCAGGAGCTATCTAACTCCGTTGTGTGATGCACTTTGGAATTTTATGCTATTTAACTCAGTCGCGCGATGCAGTTTGGAGACTTCCAAACTGCCCCACCTTTGCAAACAGCGTCGCTTTTGCTATTTCAAAAAAGCGAAAGGTAACACGGACACCAAAATTTTTTCAGGGAACTGACGCAGTACTTTCCTTGTGTAGGAGACACCCGAGGTTATTCATTTGAGGGAGCACCAATGGCCAGTACTGGAGAGATTGCAGGGCATGCACATATTCCTTCAGGAGTAGCTTGGGATGCTAGGTCTATGGTTCGTTGCCCATGTCCCCCCCGTTCGAGCATACCTGGGTATGATGTACACTTTGGCCGAGCGATGGCATAGCGAGACTTCCTCTTTTTATCTTCCCACTGGTGAGGCCACTATCACCCTCGAGGATGTCTAGCATATCCTACGATTACCTATTCATGGAGAGCGGGTGATTTATGATATGGATGAGGGGAGGAACACCTACTTCAGTGTCATGGGTGTGGAGGAGCTTATGCTCTATGACAATTAGATAGATTTGGAGTAGTACCAGGGTATAGCCCCTACTTACACCTTGATTGTGGCTGCCATTATTTCTGGCCTTGTAGCTCCTGATCGGCATGACTGATATTTCAGTCCAAGTTGGGGGTTAGCATGGCAGCAGATGTGTGCTCACTAAGTGTGTTATGCTTGGGGACCAGTGCTGCTGGCTTCCTTATACAGGGACTTACATGAGTTTTCTTACTCGGAGGGTCGGGCTCCGGGGGCCGGATTGACTTTTCTTCATGTTTGGGTATTTGAGTGGATTCCAGTGCTTCGCCCATTTGTGATACTAGTTTCCTTAGAGATTGATGATCCCTTAGTGTGGCAGTATGGTGAGGCGATGATTTTTTTCACTCACATGGGTATCAACGGCATAGCTCACTGGTGTCGGGTTCTCGATGAGATGACAGTATTTATCTGGAGGCTGCATATGAGTATGGGCCCATGGATGGACGATGCAGAGCAGCTTTTCTTTGCCCATTAGGACAGACTTATGTAGGGTTGAGAGCATACGCTGATAGAGAGATATCTTGTAGATAGAGTGGTCAGACAGTTTAGGGAAGTGCAAGATGTACCTGACGCTCAATACACAACTATCTTTGCCCATTTGGCTAGGGAGATAGCCTGGGGACAACCTATTCTAGTAGACAAGGCAGTGACCTCTTTTAGGCAGTTGGTGGCTCGACCTTGGGCATACGATTAGGGGCTAGCAGATGCAGGGGTGACTCCAGCGTTCAGGGCCTAGTTCAGGCCGTGAGTGAGATTGACAGTTCCGGGGATAGTGCTTCCATGTCGTAGACCAAGAGGTAGGTCAACAGGTAGAGGTCGGGGAGGTGTACCTCCTCCTTAGCAGTCACCTTCGAGAGATCCTGTGTAGCATGTAGTAGGATAGGATGGGCAGCCCCATGTGGCAGGATAGGATGGGTAGCCACATGTGCCATCACAGCAGCAACTAGTAATACAGCTGGCAGAGCAGGATGGGCAGCCAGTAGGGCATGGTGGGCAGCCAGTAGGGTAGCCAGATGCTCATGACATATTGATTCAGCAGTTACAGGGGCAGGCATAGGTTCTGACAGCTGAGCGGGATGAGGCCCGATAGCACGTTGCCATACTGACAGAAGAGAGATGCCAAGCACGATCTCAGAGGGATCAGGAGATAGGTCGGTGGAGCCAGCTAGAGAGTGTTGCTTCCACATCCTAGGGCTTATCAGTCGACATCTGTGATTATAGGGATGCCATCAGAGAGGCTGAGTACTATCAGAATCATTATCTATAAGTAATTCCGTCAGACCACAGAGTGCCTGACTTTTCTCAGCAGACAGGGAGGTGACTAGCAAAGGCATATGGTGAGAGACAGGATGGGAAGGGCAGCAGCTAGGATGGCTCACCCCCTTTTTGATCATAGGATAGTTTTGTACTTCATTTTTGATATACGGGCTATAGTATTTGGCCTTATTGTATTATGTATCTAATGGACACCTGATCCGATTTGTATCATAACAGTATTTTTGATGATGTATATATGAGACGATTTACCCATTTCTGATGCACATGCAAATATGTGAATGCAAATATGTGATGTTATCAGATGTTTCTATCCTTATGGTTCATGTGATGCAGTGTATGTAATGAATGCATTTCTTTTTATATTTTTCGTGCTTTAAATGATGTAATGCATATTAATGATGGTAATGGAAATGGTTGTAGATGATAATGTATGATGTAATGATGTCTTAAGATTTTTAGAATAATGAATTTATATTATTCCTCATAACTCAAGATATTATTATGATATAATGCTCTTCTGATGTTAACTATCTAGTGGATGCAGGATGTATGCATGAGCGATGTTTTTTGATTACTGTTATGATACCCTGTTAGTGTGGAAAGAAGATAGAAGAATTGCAAAGTTAATGAGTTAGTCATGATGATGATGATTTGCATTGCTAGGAATTGGGATTTTCAAAGGGTTAATTGCGTTATGTTTGATAACACACATAGGTACGATGCATCGAGGTATTAAGAACTAGGATGGTGTGGTACCTAGTGTGATGGACTTTGACTTGAAAATCATATAGGAGTATTTTTTCTCACACTTAGCATTCATACTTTATTCAAGATGTAGTTCAGACATTCTAAATATCCCAGACCAAAACACAGAAAAGCAAGCTTTCCTATGTGGTCAACAAGATACTTAAAATATCCTCCCTACAAACCAAACAAAACATGTATAACTAAGTTATTTTACAAGCATATCCCAAAAGCATCGCAGATAAAAGATAATGATCATTGCCCCATTCCTTTCTCTCTAAACCTATTTTGTTTAGGCATCATCGAGAGGTCCTTGGAATGAGCAATAAGATAAGTCTAAACAAGACCAAGATAAAGCAAATAAACAAGTTAATGTTCTTTGTATTGCTAGCCAAGACTAACTACTATGACAGGTACCTGATGCTTATGTCCATTGCAGGAAAGCTTCATCCTAGGACATGTAGTGATCAGGGTTTTGGTGAGACTGATTGCCTGATAAGCTATTGATACTCGAAGGTGACTAACTTGCTCGCTTACTGCTCTAGACTTGAGACTCTCATGATTAGGTGTTCACTTTGAGACCTGCTAAACTTGCTTCTGACCGACTCACCAAAGGGTGAAGGCGACGATGATTTATTATGAGTGATGACAATCACGGGTGAAAGCGAGATGAAATGGATGCACCATTTTTTATTTTTCAGATATTTTGAGGTTGTTTTTGGTATTTTTGAGATGCTTTACAAATGTTTTTTGGTATTTTCGAGATTTAAGACAAACAGACTAACTTGAAAACCTATCCTAGGGGTCTCAGGAGCTGATCCATAGATTAGCCTTGCCTACGTTATACACGTAGAGACCACGTAGTTCGACTGACGACAAACTTGACTTGATGATAAGATGGACAAATGGATTGCCATTTTATTGCTTAAAGGACTGACTTAAGATGCAGACTAGATGGGCAAATGGATTGCCAATGCGACGAACGCCTAAGGACTAACTCCTACTGTCTCGGAGGATGATCAAAGATCAACCTTACCTACGTTCAAGCTCAGAGACGATGTAGTTCGACAAGGTGAAAGACTGACAAGACTTAATAATTAATTTTTTGAAGATTTTCTGAATGTTTCGACATGTTTTTGATGATATTTTGGTGATTTGGATGTTTTTGAGTTTTTTGATGAATTTTCGAATGTTTTTGGTTTTTTTTGATGAAATTTTAAAAAAGATCATGAGAATGTACACAAATCTGATCTGATGTTGCGAGAACGTGCCCCCAGTGTGGTGCGATAGACTACTTCGATAAAGGCAGGACAGACTGACCTTAGGAATGCCAAGTAGCTCCATGGTGGAATATGGTATAGACACCAATGCAGGCTATGGTACGGATGCGATCAGATGAGTGAAATGTAATGGGAAGAGTCGTGCAGATCCTGGTAGATGGGGAAGGTGCTTTATTTACACTTGGTGCATGTTTGCTAGATTTTCACCAAGGTACTTTCCCAAAGCACCACCAAAGTGGTTTTCACTAGAGGACGAATTTTTTTCTTTTTACTATTTTCAATCCATTTTCTGATTTTTTTGGATTTTTTGATTTTTTGATTTTTTAAAATTTTTTGTTGCCAAGACGCCTGTTTGCCAGGTTTTCATCAAGGTGACCATTTTTTCAGGACTTTTTCTGATTGTTTTTGTATTTTCTGGTTCTACACCTTGTAAGATTTAGGCATAAAACTTTTTGAGGTGCGAGCTATTCATGGGCTCCTACAGGGGTTTGCCTTCCGGTGTCGACAATTGATATGCCCCTGATTTGTAGCTTGCAATGATGATAAAGGGTTCCAGCCAGTTGGGCTCAAAATTTCCCTTTGTATCTGGATTTGGCATGTTCTTTTGGTTTTCTTTCAGCATGAGGTCACCAACTTGGAAAGTGCGTTGTCTGATCTTCTTGTTGTAGCTCTTTTTTAGATGATTCTGGTACACTTGTAGATGATTAAGGGCATTCATGTGCCTTTCATCTAGTAATTCCAACTCATTGAGTCTTGTGACCCTGTATTCCTCATCTATGATGAGGTTTTGCAGTGATATCCTCAGTGACGGGAGCTCGATCTCAATAGGGAGGATGGCTTCTGATCCGTAGACCAGAGAGAATGGGGTGGCACCTATTGGCGTATGGATGCTAGTGTGGTAGGCCCATAAAACAGGATTTAGCTGTAGATGCCAGTCATGACTAGAGTCATTGACTGTTTTCTTGAGGATTTTCAAAATGATTTTATTTGTAGCTTCTGCTTGGCCATTGCCTTGTGGATAGTATGGAGTGGAAAAATGGTGTTGGATTTTGAATTTTTCAAACAAATCATGGACATCCTAATTTTTGAAGGGTGTCCCATTATCAAAGATAATGGATTGGGGAACACCGTATCGACAAATGAGGTAATTCAGGATGAGCTTGGATATTTTTTTTCCCGTGATGTAGGTCATGGGAATTGCTTCGACCCACTTTGTGAAATATTCGGTGGTGGTGATAATGAACTTATGGCCATTGGATGAGGTGGGTGATATTTTACCAATAAGATCGAGCCCCCATTGTTGAAAGGGCCAAGGTGTAACAATAGGATGTAGTTCTTGAGCTGGTGCATGAATAAGGTCTCCATGCTGTTGACATTATAGGCATTTTTTGACAAAGTTATGTGCCTCTTTTTCCATCATCGGCCAGTAGTACCCTATTCTCAGCAACTTTTTATCCAAGGTCATACCACTTGAGTGTGACCCGCACGTGCCATTGTGTACCTCAGTTAGAGTAGTCAAGGCTTCCTCAGGTTTTAAACAACGTAGCAGGGTTTCGTCAGTACTCCTACGGAAGAGGGTCTCTCTTAGGATGACGAATCGTGAAATCCTTTTGACAAAAGTGCATTTTAGGTTCAGAGTGATGTTAGTGGGGAGGATTCCTAACTTTAGGTAGGTGTATATATCATGATACCAAAGATCTCTGGGACCAACTAGTTCACACGCGTATTCTAACTTTGGTACCTCAAATGTGGGTACGAGAAGCTGCTCTACGAGGAATTCATGTTTTGAGACGTTACGAGGGATGTCCAGTAAGGATCCAATTATCGCCATTGCATCGGCTGCTTTGTTGTTTGTCCTTGGTATCTGCTCAAAGTTAATGTCAATGAAAGATTCCTTGAGGCTTTCTACCACCTTCTTGTATGGTGCGAGCTTATCATCCTTCATTTGGTATTCACCGTTGACTTGGTTGATGATAAGTTGCGAGTCCCCATAGACTTTTAGTGCCATGATTCACCACTGTGCTACAATCTTCAGACCTATGGTCAAAGCCTCATATTCTACAATATTGTTAGTACAAGGGAATGCTAGCTTGTAGGATCTAGGTATGCAATCTCCTTGTGGCATGATGAAGAACACACTAGCTCCTGATCCATGTGTGTGAGAGCCATCAAAGTATAACTTCTAGTGGTCGGTTGCACCAAGGTTAAAAAGGGACTCATCTGGGAATTCTGATATGCGTGGGTTATCTATGTAGAGGGGAGCTTCTACCAGCTGATCCACAATGACTTATCCTTTTATGGCTTTTCATTCTACATACTCAATATCATGTTTGGATAATATCATTACCCACTTAGCCATTTTACCTGTAAGTGCTGCTTTTACTTTAGAGGGTCTATTTTGGCAATCAACTTGATTTGGTGTGCTAGCATGTAGTGTCTGAATTTCTAGGCCGCAAATACTAGTGCTAGGCAATCTTTTTCTATTGATGTGTAATTGAGCTAATGTCCCACCATTGTTCTGCTGATGTAGTAGATAGCCCGCTCGATTCCCTTTTCATCATGTTGGGCTAAAAGGGCCCCCAAGGCGGCTGTTGTTGCAGAGATATATAGGATTAATGATTTCCCCACAATTGGTGGCATCAACATAGGTGGTGTAAGTAGATATTATTTTATTTTGTTGAATGCTTCCTCGCATTTGTCATCCCATCTAAAAGCTACTCCCTTGTGAAGTAGGTGTGAATAGGCAATTTGTTTATCTTCCAATTGTGCTATGAATCTCCGAATGGACTGGAGTCTTCCTTGCAATCCTCTTAGTTGTTTTAACGTTCTTGGTGCTTCCATTTCGAGGATTGCTTTTACCTTTGCAGGATCCACCTCTATTCCTCTCATTGAAACTATGTATCCTAGCAGCTTTCCTGATTGTACCCCAAAGACACACTTCTTCGGGTTGAGTCTAACCTTATATTGTTCGAGCCTGTCAATGATAGCTCTTAGAGTTGCTATATGGTCTTGTCTCTTCTTTGATTTAGCTAGTATGTCATCTACATAATCTTTGACTATTTTATGGATCATGTCATGGAAGATTAATTTCATGGCTCTTTGGTATGTAGCTCCTGCATTTTTCAACCCAAATGGCATTATGTTCCAGCAGTAGGTGCCCCAAGGACATGTGAATGTTGTCTTGAGTTGGTCTTCTTTTGTGATCATTATTTGATTGTACCCCAAGAATCCATCCATTAGGGAAAGCATCTCATGTCCGGCTGTCATATCCACTATCATGTCAATGTTGGGTAGTGGAAAGTCATCCTTGGGACATGCTTTGTTTAGGTCTCTGAAATCAGTGTAGATGTGAATGCCCCCTTTTGGTTTTGAGACTGGTACAAGATTTGATACCCATTCTGGATAGTCAATTGGGCATATGAAGCCAATATCCAAAAGTTTCTACAGCTCATTCTTTACAAGCAAGGTTATTTGTAGGTGCATCTTCATTAGCTTTAGTCTGACTGGTTTTGCTCTGGGGTAAATGGCCAAATGATGAACTACTACTTCAGGGTCCAAGCCTGGCATGTCTGCATAGGTCCACACCTTGCATTTGTGGTTTTGATTCTGTTCCTAAGTTGACCGGGTTGCACTGTTCTGCCAATACTGTTGATTTCTCCTGATGTAGAGCAATAGGGGGGAGATTGAACCCTTCATCCTCCAGTGCCTCGAGGAGGTTTTCACCATCGGATGCATCCTTTATTTTTATTGTTTTATGGTTAGAGAGTGCCACAGTGTGGTTTTCACTCAATAACTCTGAGCATATTCTCGATCTTTTTCTTTTGCGACTGAAGGACTCAATCGTCTCCCCATAGTATGCTTGTGTGTCGAGTGTGATGTTGAATATAGCCTTGTGATCTCCACGCGGAACTGTATCCCTTAGTCTTAGGAATTCCGAGAGAGCCTCATCATTTTTGAACGAGTCTAGAATTGGCGGTCCCCGTTGGTCATGATCGATGAGTTGGGGGTACACTAAGTGGATTCGGTGGGTTCATTGGATTGGCTCAGTAGGTGAGGCACTAATCATCAGTAGGGTGGAATCTTCAAAGAGCCTAGGTAAGCCACCTATGGTGTCATCATCGTCACTACTAGTACAAACCTCAATTATGTCAAATGTGAAGTTATCGAGAGGTAGGCCTATGGACACGGGTAATCTAAGGTTAGTTGCCGAGACCCGGGGAGAGGACCTAACTGCCCTATTAGGAACACTTCTACCATGCATGGTTATACTCAGAGGGGTATAGTCAAGGCCAAGGCTCCACATTCTTCTTTCTACAATGATGGGCTCCAACCGTCCATCACTATTTCTTCCTAGGCTTTCATTCCTGTTATAGCCCATGTCGAAACATCATTTGTAACCCTCTGTTTGTTTCCTCCATGGGCAGGCCGGGAGTGGGTCTTTCATCTTGGTACAGAGTGTTTGTGATGTCCTCCTCATCCACATTCTCCTAAATAAGATACCCCTAATGGTGGAATCCAGAGGGTTTCGTTCTAGTGTGAACAGGTGTTTGAATCAATTGTGGTTGCCCATGTGACCTAGGAGATTATGATAACTCTCCTACAACAAAAGCATTTCTCTTCATTCTATAATCACTGCATCCATTGTCCTGTATCATGTTTTTGATCTTGGATATGTTGGGGATGGCGGGTGTCTCTGTCACAGAAGTGGAGGCAAGATTAGCTGGGTCTATGTATGAAGTGGATGGTCCATCATTTTTAGGTACTTGAGGGATCTTGTAAAACTTCACTTCTAAGTTTTTTGCAATAGGCAAAAGGTTTGGGATCCCCATGTATAGTAACCTCCTCATTTTGATATGAGAACTTAATGCACTAGTGATAGGTTGAGGCCACTTCCTTCATTTTGTGTATCCATGGGTGTCCCAGGAGGATGGTGTATGGTAGATCAAGGTCAACAACTTGACAGGTTGTTTCCATGGTTGTTGGCCCCACTTGGATGGGGATCTTGATAGTGCCCCGAGACACTCTTTCCTATTCATCATATGCTCTTATCGTGATGCTTTTGTTCTTATTGATGGAATCCTTGATGAATCCCAATTTTTTTATGAGTTTCAGCAAACAAATATTAAGACCTACACCACCATCTACTAGGACTCCTTTGACTTTCTTTTTATGGATTAGGACTTGGAGGTGGAGTGCATGGTTATGAGATGGCTATGGGGGGAAATCTTGGTCTAAAAATGTGATGAGATTTGGGGTAATGATGTTACCCACCATAGCTTGAAATTGCTCTGTATCAAGGGTGGCAGCAATAGTGGATGCAGCTAGTGCTTGATCAAGGATCTATCTATGGGCGGCAAAGATTTTTAGTAATTCCATGATGGAGATTTGTGCGGGTGTTCTTTTTAGCTGGTCAATTACGTTGTAGTCATAGGGGATGGCCTTTGTGTTGGTAATGGGGGTCTTAGTAGGTGCCCCAGCAATGGTAACCTTTCCACCTCGTTTGATGACTCGATAGTCATTGTTGGGTCCCTTGATATATATGACGGTGACCAACTCATCAACACATCCGACTATCTCCTCATATACTAGATTAGCACTAGCATACTTTTGTTTACCCTTATTATTCCCTTGGTTATTCCCCTAATTGTTCCCTTGGTTATGATTCGGCATCGGATTCGTGTATATTTTTAGGTCTTGGTTTCCAGTTGGTTGCTCGATGTTGATGACCTTATCCTCAATGAGGTCTTGAATGATATTTTTGAGTCTCATGCAGTTGGCGGTGGTGTGTCCTTTGACTTTTTGAAAGCCACACAGCAGATTCTCATTGTACCATGGTGGTTTGGTCATGGGCTTCGTGTATTGTTCAAAGTTAGAGATCTTGATTAGGTTCTCTTTGACCAGTTTCTTCATGACAGACTCAATCGATTCACCAAGGGCTATGAACTTCCTCTTGGGGGGAAACTTGTTGTAGGGAGGTGGTCCTCCTTGATTACCCACATTGTTGACTTGACTGGCGAAAGGTGGTTGTGATTGTGCTACTACCGCATTAGTTTGCACATTGTTACGATTATCATTTTGCGGTTGATGACTCAGGATGTTCTGCTTAGGGGCACTAATGACCACCTTAGCATCGACCAGGCCATTTTTTGTGATATTTTTATTCCTCGACCATGTTCGAGGTTTATCATTGTAGTTGTTAGATGGGTGGCTATCTTGCGGTGGAGTGAATGTTGATGTGCCTCCTCGCATAGTAAGGGCTCTTTCGATGTTGAGCGCCTTTGGAATTAGTTGATCGTAAGATGTGGTGCACTGCATTTTTAGGTAGAATGCCAATTTTTCATCTATATTGGCTATGATGGTGCAAACTTGTTGTTCCTCTGGCATGGTCCACTTGCTCTGGTTGGCCTTGGATCACCATCTTTGCAAGAAGGATGCGAATAGCTCTCCTTTTCCTTGTTTGAGTGCAAATAGTTCTTCTAAACTGACATCCGCACCCATATTAAAAGTGTAATTTTTAAGGAAAGCCTCCACTATTTCCTCGAATATTTTAATGCTAGTGGGTAGGCAAGAAAACCATTCCATAGCTGGACTAGTCAGGCTTCAGGGGAAGAGCCTCATTAGATACGTGTCATCATATGTGACTTCCATGCAATGCACCTGAAATTCCCTGACGTGGTTTTCAGGGTTGCCCGTTCCATTGCATTTATCAAATTTTGGGATCTCGAATCCCTTTGGGAATGGTACCATGGTGAGACTTCTATCGAACGGATAAGGGCACCAGTTGCCTGGTGTGCTTGTGGTTTTTCTTGCTTGCACATCGAACACCTGCTACGAAAGCAGTTTGATTTGTGTTGCGACATCCTTGCTTGGGTCAGGAGGTGGGATGAATGAGTGGTGAGGTGTTGGAGGTGTTTGATGGGTGGGGAGAGTACTGGTCGGCATTTGCTGCGAGCTTGGTTGTGTGTTTAAGGCTTGTTGGTAAGCCTGCATTTGTGCCAACAACGCCTGTTGTTGATCTTGCTATTGTTGTTCCAATAGTGCTTGCTGTTGGTCCATCTGCTATTGTTCCCATGAAGCCTACTATTGGTCAATCTGCTATTGAGCTAGTAACGCTTGTTGTTGGTCTAGCTATTGTTGTGCCAATGATGCTTGTTGTTGGTCAAGCTGTTGTTGTTCCAATAAAGCTTGTTGTTTAGCTTGGTGTTGTGCCTAAAAGTCTTGCAGGGCTTGTTGGTAGGCTTGTAGGTGGA
This sequence comes from Sequoiadendron giganteum, assembly GCA_007115665.2. NCBI lineage: Eukaryota > Viridiplantae > Streptophyta > Pinopsida > Cupressales > Cupressaceae > Sequoiadendron > Sequoiadendron giganteum. The sequence goes on along the minus strand of CM021105.1, from coordinate 568,406,170 downwards.
TCGCTTGCAATTGCACTTGGTTTTGAGCTTGTGCCTGTTGTTGGGCTTGGGCTCAAGCTTGTGCTTGCGCTTGGCTTAAGCTTGTGCGTGGGCTTGGACTTGAGCTTGAGCTTGCGCTTGTGCTTGGGCTTAAGCTTGAGCTTGCACTTGGGCTTGGGCTTGAGCTTGCACTTGGGCTTGCTGCTTTTGCTATAGTACTCTTTGTTGGTTGGCCTTTTGGAGGGTTTGGATTAGAGTGGTGAATGAATTTGTTGTGTTGGCTTTTGGTGGGTTTGGTGGTTGAGTAGGAATCATGCCAACTATCATGGCAGGTGGAGGGATTGTGGTGGTGATTGTGATTTGGGTTGTTGGAGGGGTGTTTGAGATAATTGGTCCTTGATGAGGCATGATTTGGGAGACTTGAGGACTAATAGATGCATTAACCATGGTGATAGGAATAGTTGTGATTGTTATGAGGATATGGGAAAAAGAAGCAGGTTCGAAGTGGTGGTCGGATTTCTTGGATTGGCAAAATTTTTGATGAGTAAAGGTGGAAGACCCATTCCAAGAGGTGATGTGGATGCGAAAGGAAGTGGGGGAAGGGATGATGCACCACTTTGGAAAGAGAAAGGATTGATATCTTTCGTTGTTTCAAACAAGCCAACTTCCTCATGCAGTGGGGCAGTTGGTATATTCAATTGATAGGCTGGTGTGGCATGAAATGAGGATGAACCAACAGGATTATGAAATGTGAGTGGGACGTATGGGTGAGATGGGTTTCCTGAACTAGATGTAGCTGGTGTGGGGATGATGATTGCTTCTTTATTAGCCACAAGGCAGTGTTTTTGTAATTCCTGGAACATGGCACTCCCTTGGTTCACATTCGGGGAGGTTGGTGTAATGATGGATGTGGTGCAAGGTACTTCCTGGTTGACGTTGGACAATGGGGACGCATCTATACAAGTGCTTGTGTTAAGGTCGGGAGGGGGTATGACCCCTCCTCTTGCTATCATATTTAGGTATTTGAACATAGCACTAACAATTTTGTGGTTCTACAGATTTTGAACCATTTCCATGATTTCATTTGGTGTCATCCCCATGTCTCCATTTGTGCTATCCTCTTGATGAGTCTCCTCTTGAGGATTTTGTGATGATAAGGGAGAATTGCTTGGGGGATTGCTTGATCCCGCTAGATTCACTTCGGTGTTTAAATGACTCATGTCTATAGAAGCTGATATTTCTCTGATATTCTCCATGTCCTTCTTGTATTGAGATCTTGTTTGGACCATAAAAAATGGGGATTTGTTTGATCCTAATCCTTTAGGTCCAAAATAGAAGAACTAGGAAAGCTAAAAGATCAAAGATGGTGATAATGGTGATGGATTAAATGGATGGGATGAGTGAGTGAAACCTTTGGAGAAATTTTGAAATTATGCTAAACTTTGTAAGGGCTCTTGATCTGATTGTTCATGATAATTTCACTAGATGCGTTAAATCAAACAAGATTGTTGTGAAGTTGTTTTCCCTAGGAAGTTGTGTTATCCTAAGGGAACTTGCACAAATGGATGAATTGATAAAGTGTGTTATGCCAATGTGTTTGAGAACTAATAGACTTTAAGAAGTTGTGTTATCTCAAAGAAAATTTGTCCAATGGTTTAAGACTATGTTGGCTAAGTGTGCTTAAGCCAAGATATGATGATGTTGATTTAGCCCTCTAAGTTTAGCATGATGATTGATTCTAGTGTTCTCAAAAGGTTTGATGATGAAATGAGACTTGATTGATGGAGGAATGAATGGGAATGACAACTTTGATCTTGAACCTTAACCTAGATGCGACTCTTTCTACAAAACCTTGGTATTGAAGAACATGCTAGACTTCCTATGGGAAAAATGCAAACCTTTGAAAAAGTTCAGGATTTTGTTGGCAATAAAATGCATAAAATGCGGGATTGTTCCTTGAAGCCTTTTCATAGAAATTGTATACAAGTCTCTCCCTTACTTCAAGGAGCATCTCAAGGCGTTGCTCATGGATTTTTAGACTCACTTTCTTGCACTTTGGCTTTGGGATTTTAATCTTGCGGGAAATCATGTTAGAAAACACATGCGTAATTCAATTGGTCTCTTTATCTTGGTTAAATGAGGTTCTTACTATCCAAGACACTTGCTTGCTTAGGTTTTCAAACTATATGTCTAGTGTCCCATTCTCTTTCTCATCCCACAAGATCCTTTGTGTGGAAATCGAGGAAAATAGGGAAAAAGTTTCCTTATGTTTATCCTTATTGGAAACAAATGATGGTAGAACTTGTGCACTTAGAAACCTCTAGGAATGTGATCCCTAGGGAAAGCACGAGTGGGCAAGTTCATCAATAGGTATTTGTTTCCCACAAGGTGTTTGAAATTTCAAGTTTTTCTATGTATGTTCATTTTTCAAATGTTTCCAAGATCAAGAAATGTGTTCCAAGCACTTTTACACTCCTAGGTTGATGAGACAATACCTTGTTAGGTTCCCACTTGGATAAATCTAGTTGCGCATATCTTGTGCAAATGGCTAAATGCTTGATCACACTGGCTCCCCTCCATGACACTCACTTATTCAAGTCATCCAAGCATTAGTACCCATGAATCTCCCATGGCATACTTTCCATTTCCACAACAAGACCGCATGTTACATGGGGTGGCTTCAAAGGACATGACCTTTTGCACCAACAAGATAGACAAGGTTTTGGCCTTTTTCTAAACAAGGGGTTATAATTCGGGCATTCCGTTCATGGGGGATTATCCAACATTGGTGAGAGTCCATTGTTGTCCATCTCATCAGAATAATCCTCGTGATATTGGCCTTTGTTCCAATATCCACACTTATATACCAGCTGGAAGTTGCCTGGCTTTAGCGTGTTCTCGGTTGGGTCGTTCCCTTGGGTGATTACTTTTTCCCACAAGGCAGGCCCTCTAAGATAAACAATAGTGAACAAACATATCCTGTCGTTTGCACAACTTTCATTGAAAAATAAAGGGGAAAACCTCTCCAATATGTAATGCTCACACTTGCATGTTTTGTTCAATTTTAAGTGCCCAAATCAAAATGTGGAGGCAATCTTTTTGACAAGTTAATATCACAAAAATTCTTTTGATTCTCAAGATCGCTATAAAGCACGCAAGAAGCACATACGCATTTTAATGATGTTAATTTGTAAAAAAGTTTGCAAAACATAAAAGACACTTGTTCATTTTTAACCTTCAAAGCAATGATGAATTCTTCTTAAAAGCACCAAATGAAGTGTGAAAATTGCCTTGTTCAATTATTACCTTTCAAACCAACTCTAGTGTATTTGCCTAAAATTCTTTTTAGCCCCTTGGCAACTTTAGAAAACAAAGTTTGTTTTGTTCTTTTTAAACCCCAATGAAAATTTAGTATTCTAAGGTCAAATATTTTAACAAGTTCCTTAAAAAGTGTTGAAGAACACTTAAGTGTTTAGAAACACTTTGCACAAAATGAACATGATATAAAAGAAAATTTGAACATTTTTTAAAGCCCAAAGTAAGATTAGTTTTCCTAAGGCCAAAGGTTTTAACAAATTTTCTCAAGAAGTGTTAAAGAACACTTTTAGTGTTTAGAAACACTTTGGTTTTATAAACATGATGTCATAATGACTCCTTCCTTTGCTCCAACCTGCAAAATGATAGTAAAACAAAGAGCTATAAAGATTGGAAATTAAATTGAAAGGTTAAAAAAAAAAAATCTTGAACTTAGAAAGCACATGTTAATTTAAAATTTTACTATCTTCCCGTGGCGTAGTTTGGAAAGGCAGTGAATTTTTTAGAAGCGGCAAAGTTTGGAAGATAGGCGACACTATATAGAGCCATGCGGGTGACTTTGGGAAGTGCTCTACACAGATAGAGGGCACAAAAGCGGCGAGACAGACATCCACAGTGCAGTTTAGAAGTGGCCTACTTAAGAAATTTAAAATTTATGGTCGGGAACAGTGGTGCGGTGGAGTTTGGAGAAAGCTCGGTTCAAAATAGAGCCGCCGTGGTGAAGGCGGTGGAGTTAGGACCTGCGCGGCGAGGTTAAGAAATTTAAAAATAGACAGGTGGGAGTTCCCATGGCGTAGTTTGGACAATGTAACTGTGGGTCGATATGAAGCCGCGGAACTAAAGGCAGAATATTGCACCGCGAAACTGAGAGTGGTGCGATATGGCACCGTGTTGGCTAGTTCTCCTATGTCTGCAACAAAAAAAATTTAAAACTGTGGAATTTGAAAACGTGATTTGATTTTTCAACTTGCTGCCCTCCTTCTAGCGCCAAAATGTGAACCCCTAAACTTGCAAATTCATAGGAACAACAAACATGATTAGTATGTTAGATCAAATACATTGAAACAAGCATGAGAGATTCCCCATGAAATCCATCTATCTAAAACTTATATTAGGAAATGAAGAACACAATGAGAAACGAAAACTTATGTAAATCCTAATTAAGCAAATAGCATGTTGATTCCATGGGGGAATTGGTGCCAATGGTATGTTGCAATTGGCCCTTTCCCAATTCCTAATTGCAATGTTTGATTAAATGAGAGAAATGGTAAAATCTCTAAAGAGATTTGAGCATAACCTTGTTGCAAAATCTCAAATATGGTGGATAATTGGATGAAATTGGAAAAAATAGCTCTCAATGTGGAGAGAGTAACTTTGCATATGAGTTGTGAAAGAAGATTGAGGAGAAGAGTCTCTAATTTATAGATCCAAATCTTGGAAGAATGAGCAAGATTGAGCAATGTGGGATAAAAGATCATCAAATGGCATTGTGCCACTTGTCCACCTGTGATTGGATGAGGAATGTGCAAGTTTTGGCCAATGTGCCAATAAATGCAATCAGGTGGCATTTCAAACTTGAGAAATGACATGTTGAAGAGGGAAAAGGAATGAAGTTAATGTCACTTGGCTCAAGGTCAAGGACATGTAAGAGGTTTTTAATGCCTTGTTGAAAGGACCAACTCCACTTGGACTCTTTGAATTCAAAAAGAGGAATATTCCCTTTTTGATGCTTTGTGAGGGAAAATAGGAGAATTAATAAATCAAAGTAATTGATTTATTGTGCAAGTTGTATTCTCTAGAGAATTTTAGTGAGAAGGATTAACTTAATCAAGGATTTGATTAACTTAATGAAGAATTAGGTGATGTGGCAATTTAGACTTAGATTTATGAATTGATTTAAGTTAGAAATTGAGAGGAAATGGCTCATTAAATGATTTGATTTATTTAATAAAGAAGGAATGTGTTAGATTAAATCAAATAAGGTTTAATTTATTTAATTTAATAGGAGGACTTTAGAGATTTGAATTAAATAAAATGATTTATTTAATTAAACAGCAATGTAGAGTTAATTAAATTAAACTAATTAATTTAATCAAAGGAGATGAGAATGACTTAATAAAATGAATAATGATTAATTAGATTAAGACATAGAATGTGATGAAATGCTGAGAATGTGATTTAAGAGGAAACGTTGTTAGTAAATTGGGATTAGGTGTGCCAAAACGAGAATGTACATTTTCCATGTCTACACAAAGATATTATAATTCTCATAGGGTTGGGTACAAAAAAGGTGAATTACCTAAATACAGGCGAGAAAGGGGTTCCACATTTGCACTCAAGGAAGTAGAACCTTTGGATTGCGAATAATTTGTTACTTACTTTAGGTACACATATTATATGTTGTTTCAGGTACTTGGAATTAAATGTGATGGAAGGATAACATCATCCATGCTAGTCATGATTGTGGATATCCAACACAAGTATTAGCATAAGTGGTTTGACTATACTCACCGTGTTGCTAAGAAATTACATTATGACTTGATAAGGATGAAAGAGAGAAAAACCACATTAACTTTCAGGCATTACTCATTGTTAATTCATATGCTCCTGTATCAACGTAGGGAGGTTTTCAGTCGATATTTAAGGTTGAGGGAGGTAGATGAAAGAAACCATAGATTACCTATATAGATGTGGACACACATATGTGATTTGCATTGGTCCAATTCAAATTATACTCTATTTTGTAATGCAATAAAGCACACTATCTTGGTGCAATTAGGAGTTGGGCTAGAGGAGATAATTTCTAAGACAATCTGAGCTTTGTTAAGACCAAAGGAATGTGGGGATGACCCCAACTATGAGTGTAATTGGGGTGATTGGTATTTGTATGGAAATTGTACTATTATTAGATGTCATGGGACTATTGTGGCTCCACATGTAATTCCTAAGTATGTCTCAGATATGTTGGCATTTATGGAAATCATGTGGCAAATGGATAATAGCAAAGTTGAAAACTTCAGGATTTCCAGAAAGGTTTCTATCATTGCAGCTACTTTCTCTTTTGATTACTTTGTTGTCATTTCCAAGGAGGATTATGAATTTTTTGGCATAATGGTGAACAATTTGAGGATGGATACAACTCCTATCAGAAGGTTTTATCCTGAAGGGCTCATTGATAGAGAAAAGATAAAATGAGGAATATCAAGGTATGGGCCTCACACCTTTTATTTTAAAGAGAATGTAATAAGAAACTTGTCAATGATAACTACGACCTAGGATAGGGGAAGGGTATGGATAAAAATTATTGAGGTTGAGAAAAGAGCTCTTAGAAAGCACTCTTTTTATGAAAGTCCATACAAACATATTGTTGATAATTTTACAAAAATGGAGTTAATCCTTGGTGATATCAATGATGGCACTTTTCGAGAAAAGAAGGAACAAGTAGAGAAATTGGCCCAAGCTGCCCTACAGGAAATGTTTTTGAAGACTAGTGGCCAATCGAAGGACTTGGTGGCACCAGAGGTTTGGCAACAATCGTTGGATATTGAGGACAACCATATCATGGAATTTCCTCATGTGAATGTTGATGAAATATAGGATGTTGAGGCAGAAGTGCTTCAACCTTCTACTAAGTCAGATCCCATTGAGCATCAAGTAGAATAGGAATTCTCCTACCCTAATGTTGAAGATGCAATGGAACCATTTTTTCTAGATGATAGGTTAGTGCCTTGGGAATATGATGAGAGTTGGAATAATGATGTGAGGTTTCTATCTTGTTCTAAGTTCTCGGAGGATGACTCTTTTGTGGCAACAAAGGAATTTAGGGAATTCATTGTTGAGCTGAAATCTCAGGAAATAAATGATATAATACAAGGGGCAGTTGAGGTAGTCAATCCTTCTCAATAGGAAGAGGCTAGGAAGAAAACTGAAGAAGAGATACTTCAAGAGATTGAACAAATGAATCCTGTGGAGGCTAGAATATTAGTTAAGGATAGTGGAATGATGCTTATGCCTGGGTGGAGTCTATCTTCCATAATTAATTTGGATGCAATTAAGAGTGACCCAAATGCTTCAGTATTGGAGGAAATGTTTGATGAAAATACTTTTGGTTCAGGGTTCAACCCCAGTCTACATGCACTAGCTATTTGGTCATTGACTCCAGATTCAAGAAGATGTGTACTTAGTGGAACAATGACTAGCCTCTTGGGAGATGTGATTATTAGAAGAGCTTCAAAGATGATAGCTCCACAAGCCACAAGGTTGATAATGCACTCATTCATGTTGAGTGTTGATACTACAGAGATTAGTTAGGCCAAGTATTTGAAATTTTTGGAGAAGCACAACAAGTTAGTTGAGGAGTATAACAAAGTAAGGGTTACTCTAGCCAAAGCTAGTCAAAAGGCTTTGTCGACCTCTTCATCTGGTGCTTCACCACAAGATAAATATACCTTGAAATTGAGAATCAATACATTGAAGAAGGATCTCCAGACAACCATGTATGAGAATAACAAGCTCCAAGAAGGCATGAGCAGTATTTCAAAAGATATGGTTGAGGGTCTCCTTAGTTATAGATAGCATAAGATTTCTCTGAAGGAAGAAACTACATGGTTAACATATAAAGGTGTCCATGAAGAATATGAGAAGTTTTAGAGTACCCAAGAGGTTTTAATGAACACCTGAAAGAAATTCAGACAATTGCAAAAGGATATTTTGAAACCCCAGAGCACCTCCATGAAGCAATCAAGAGGATTGAGAGTTTTGGAGAAATTATAGGCTTCGATGAAAGTGTTGGTGGATTATTACAAGGAATTGTGAAGGCCTTTAGGGACATTGAAGAGTTAAAGTATTATGACTCATGGAGATTTTTCTTCAAACATCAGAGAACTAAGTGCCCTAAAATGGTGTATGTTGAGGATAAACTAGACCTATCAGCACTGAATGATTTGATTGATAATTTCATCAAAATTGAGATAGGAATGGACACTTTTGTGAAAGAGGCCCGAGTCATAATAGATGCAAGATATATTGCATATAATATCAAAGTGCAAAAGTTGCTTGATGACAATTTTCCCATAAAGGAGGAATATAGGGGTTGGTTGGATAAATATGTTGAGTAAACAACAAGGGGTGGTGGGATGGATATAGACCATGGTCTAGTATAATATAGGTATGGCCTTTGAAACAAATTTTATGAAAAGAAATATATATCCTCTCAGCAAAATATGCATGTGGAGATCCAATCAAGGTTTCTTTACTTTTCTCTTTGTTTTCTTTTGTTTTAATCTTATTCACCTTTTGAGTGATGTGGTGACGTGGACTTCTAAAGCAGTATGTGAGTGAGTTTTGTATGCTCATTCAGGAGTTTTTCTTTTGGTTTTTTCCCCCTATTTTGTGAAATGAAAATATAACTACTAAGGGGTTGAAATGAAATGAAATATTACAAAATGTAACATGAAATTTTTGGTAATACAAGGATAGACAACTAAGAGGGGGGGTGAATCATTCATTACCAAAATAAAACTTATTCAAAATTAATCAACCTTTAATCTCAGGTCTAATAATCAATAGTGCAAGAATGATTCAATAACACATTAGAGACACATGAACACCAAGATTTTATATGTGGAAACCCTATTAGGGTAAAAACCATGGTGTATGTTAGTACAAAAGATTATACCCTGTTAGAAGTATAATGAAGAATGAAAAGGAAACAAAGTTGCATTCAGGCACACTTCTCAAAGGAAGGCTCATTTCCTTACATGCAATAATTAGATTAAGTCTATCTGATGAGTTTGAACTGAAGTAATATCTTCTACAAAAGCCTGATTATAGTTCTAGTTAGGCACACAAAAACTTCTACACACTCTTCCACACTTTGCTCAGTCTTTTTCACACTCTACTCTCCTCTTGAATGATCCGAACTTTATTCACACATGTACATTACTTGCACACACTGAGAATACCTTGAGCACACTTCAAAATGAGTAAACAATTGCTCTTATATATCTGCCACACAGATTTACATCAACTACTCTGTCGACCACAAATAAATAATGAATTACAACTGTCAGGCTCAAGACATGAATAAATCTTAATGCACACGAACACAAGTTAGTCACAACATAGTGAGGACCCAAAAAAGCACCTTAGAACATGCCAAATAGTAAAGTATTAATCCATAAAGATATGCAACATGCTACCACCATCATGTTAGCCAAGAACATGAAAAATTCAAGCATACAATGAAAAATATTCAATCACAAACACTTCGTTCAATACAGATGTACAACAAGGATAGAGCATGATCTAGACTTATCCATAAATTTCATAGGTACATGCGCAACAACTGAAATTACCAGAATTTCATCCTCTACATCCAAGAACACCATCTATAGAAACTAAATAATTGTAGGAACATAAATATTTTCAACTTCCACAAATCTTGATGCAAACCTTTGAAACTTTCGAACACCACACTAGATAGGATTGACAACAAACCCTTTGATGTGCACCTTCAGATCTTCAATGCAAATAGCTTTTCAACATTCTGACCTTCTCAACTCCACTACCTACAATATATATTTTTCTTGTTACAATTTTCTCAATATCTTTGACATATACATCCTTAAGCATCATCAATGATAATAGTGTTGACATCAATGACAACCACAACATCCAAAAATCTCCCCCTTTGGAATTGATGGCAACACATGATGTGAAAAATTATGCCATCAACCTAACTAGCTCTTCTCCAACAATCTCCCCTTTAAATTGTGCACTCTTTTCCTATTTCCTTCTTTTCTCATGTTTTTCACATTGCTCTTCTCTCCCCCTTTGACATGAATGGAAAAGGTAAACATGATTTGATAACATATTTGAATCATCTAATTCCTCCCCCTGAGTAGCAGCCACCATAAAATCAATCCAAAATAAGATATGGCTTTGAATTCACGGACTGATGTAAAGACCTGCATCTCTTAGTTCTGATCAAGAGGGGAAATCACCCCTAACTTATCTCTGAGATACTCAAAAGTATCCTTAGGCAAAGGATTAGTAAAGATGTCTAAAATTTTCTCCTTGGTAGGTATATACTCCATTCTAACTTCTTTGTCACTTACTTTATCTCTCAAGAAGTGATATTTGATGGATATATGCTTTGTCTTTGAATGCAACACTGGATTCTTGGAAATGTTTATGGCCCTTTAATTGTCACAAAATATGGCAATGGGTTCTTCATACTCAATTTTGACATCTCTCAACATTTTCTTCATCCACAATACTTCAGTACAAGTGCTTCTAGCAACAATATATTATGCTTCACCAGTACACAATGAAACATAAATTTTTTTCTTAGCCAAGATACCAACTTCTTCCCTAAGAAGAATGCACCGCCACTAGTGCTCTTCCTGTCATCCACATCTCCTTCCCAATCAACATCAGTGAAAGAACTTTGGATAAGATCATCATCTCTAGGATACGAAAGATGAAGATCAACTGTCCCTTTCAGGTATCTGAAAATTCTATTCACAATAGTCACATGAGACTCTTTAGGATCAACTTAAAATCTAGCAACCATGCATACAACATTCATTATATCTGGCCTAGTCTGAGTCAAATAGAGTAATCCACCAATCATTTACCTGTATCTTATTTTGTTTTCTTTTAGGAGAATCATCATTTTGTGTAAGTTTGCATCTGGTTACCATAGGTGTACCAACTAGATTTGAATCTTCCATGCCAAACTTTTTTAGTAGCTCTTTCACATACTTAGACTAAGATACAAAAATTCCATCATCTAACTGAGTGATTTGTAGTCCTAAGAAGAATTTCAATTCTCCTATCATTGACATTTCAATATCACTTTTCATTTCATTAACAGACTTCATGCACAAATCATCATCCCCTTCAAAAATAATGTCATCAACAAAGACTTGAATGATCAATTCTTTATTTTGATCCAAATTTAAATTTAGATTGTTATCAGTAGTACCCTTACTAAATCCAAGCTTAAATAAGTATTTATCCAATCTAGCATACCAAGCTCTAGGATCTTGCTTAAGTCCATACAGATCTTTCTTCAATCGGCATACCATGTCCTTTTTATCAGTTAATTGAAATCTATCTAATTGTTCAACATAGACTTCTTCTTCTAGCTCACCATTTAGAAATGTTGACTTTACATCCATCTGATAGACTTTGTAATTCTTGGAAGTAGCATAAGTAAGAAATAATCTGACAGCTTCAATTCTAGCAACAAGGGCAAAGGTTTCTTCAAAATCAATACCTTCCATCTGTGAGTACCCTTTGCAAACTTGTATTGCTTTATTTCTGGACACTTCACCTTGCTCATTCATCTTATTTCAAAACACCTATTTTGTTCCAATCATATTTTTGTTCTCAGGTCTAGAAACATGATCCCATGTATCATTCTTCTCAATCTGCATTAGTTCTTCTTTCATGGCTTCCATCCAATATTCATGTTTGCATGCTTCATTGATATTGTTGGGCTTAGCTTTGGAAATTAGACAATACTCTTACAAAATTCTTCTTCTAGTTTGCACACCTTTTCTCTTGTCTCCTATGATATGACTATCAAAGTGATTTTTCCTTACATACTTGGGAGTTTTAGGATTTTCTCTGACTTCTTGTTCTTGTGTTCTTTCTTCTGCACTTCTGCTAGTTTCTGCCTCTTGATTCCCTTGGTTCATCAGAATAATCTAAAGTAGATTATGTGTCTGAATATTATTTCCATTGTTAGTATTATCATGTTGATCATCTGAATGATATCCACTACATCTAGATGGTCTAATAATATCTTCATCAACTTTGACATTTGCACTTTCAACCATTTTATTTAACCTCTTATTAAAGCATAGGTAAGCTTTGCTTTTAGTAGAGTAACCCAAAAATATTCCTTCATCACTTCTAGCATCAAACTTGCCTATATCATCATCTCTCTTGATGTAACATTTTCTTCCAATTTTTTTGAAATACTTGATAGTAGGCTTATAACAAACCATAGCTCAAAAGGTGCCTTACCGGAATTACTCTTGACATTCACCCTATTAATGGTATACACAGCAATACTTACAGCTTCTCCAGTAGAAATGAGGAACATTTTCTTCTAGCATCATGGTTCTAGTAGTGTCTAAACTGGTTATGTTCTTTCTTTCATGAAATCCATTTTGTTGAGGCATCTGAGGAGTAGATAGTTGTCTTTGGATTACATTCTCTTCATAGAAAGAATTGAATTCCCAGAAAGTGAATTCACTACCTTTTTCTGACCTGAGGTATTTGATTTGTTGACCTATCTCATTTTTTTTCATAGCTTTGAAGCTTTTGAAATTTTATAATGCTTCATGTTTTTCTCCTAGAAAAGCAACCCATATCATTCTAGACTAATCATCAATGAGCAACATAAAATACCTTTCACCTTGTATACTTCTGATTCTAGATGGACCACATAGATTAGTGTATATCAAATCCAATACTCCATTAGAGCTATGTTGTTTTATTTGGAAATAATTTCTTGTCTACTTTCCCATTTGACATTCCTTGCACATAGTGTTAGTAGGCTTCACTAACTTAGGAAGATCTTTAACTGCTTGAGTAGTACTTATCTTGACAATGTTATCAAATTTCACATAACACAACCTCCTATTCCATAACCATCTTACATCAATCTGAGAAATTAAACTTTCACTAGCAACACTCAAATGAAAGATATTATATTTTTTCTTTGTTCTTGAAGCAATCATATTTTTGAAACTTCCCCTTATTTTTCACTTACCATCCTTGAATTGAAGATTGTAACTCTTGTCTACCATCTATCCAACACTTAACAAGCTATGATTTAAGCCTTCTACATAAAGAAAATCATCAGTATTGTGCTTACCACCAAAATAAATAGTGCCTCTTCCGTGAATCACATCGAAAGTGTTGTCTCCAAATTTTACAACACCACCATCATAGTCTTCCAAGCATACAAACTTTCTTTTTTCACTAGTCATATGATGTGAGCATCTGCTATCAATTACCCAATCACATCCTTGTCTTCATTTTTTTCTGCAAGAGCTTTCTCAACATTCACATTATTAGTAGATTCAGTGGACACCTGACTATTTTCTTTGATGGAAATGAATACCCATTCATCTTCATTTCTAGTTTCTTTATCAAATTCTTAATTAGTTACACCTTCTTCATCATAATAGCATTTCCTTTGAAATATAGTCTTCTCAGGTTTGTACTTAGGAACTCTTTCAAGACATCTAGATGCAAAATGGCCTATTTTACTGCAAGAAAAAATTTGATAGGTAGCTTTCCTTTGTGCTTACCATGACCTCTAGCTTGTCTTTTCACAATCAATGCTTCCAATTCTTCTAATTCTCTTTCTTCATCTTCAATCTCTTTCATCTCATCTTCATATTTGAATGTCCTTTTGGAACTCTCTTTTGGATGGTATCTCTACTAGATTTTTTTGGATACAGTAGCTTTGAATGCACATTCGGTCTTAGGAGCAGATTCACCAAATTCACTTAACTCAAAGGAATTTTTTTTTCCAATCAACATTTCTCTTGTTATATTTGTCACTATCCTGAGATCATCAATAGCATGAGCTATTATTTTTTAGGAGGGAGGCACAAATCTAATTATCTTAGCCATAATTTCTTCTTCATCCAAGGTTCCACTAGCACATCTAATGCTCATCACCAGTTCATTTATCTTTTGAGAGAAAGAGAGGATGTTCTCATCTTCACTCATATTCATGTCTTCTGACTTTCCTTTTAGACTTTGTAGCTTAGCAATTTTCACTAGTACATCTCCTTCATATAGTGTTTCCAACTTTTTCCAGATCTGGTATGCAATCTTCAATCCTAACACATTTGTCATCTCCAAATATGTCAAAGCACTCAACAATGTTTCAATAGCCTTGGTATTATATTTTTCTTGCTTGATCTCATCTTCAGAGGATGGACCATTCTGAGGAATAGTATATGAACTCTGTGTGATCTTCCAGAAGGGTTCTCCAATGCACTTCAAATGACACTCCATTCTGACTTTCCATAAAGAGTAGTTTGTACCATCGAATCTAAGACTATCCTTCTTGTATGATGCCATCTCAGATCAGCTCAAGTTGTTAGGCTTCTTTAGAGTAGCTAGCTCTGATACCAATTGTTGGCAATACAAGGATAGACAACTAAGAGGGGGGGTGAATCAGTTGTTACCAAAATCAATACTTATTCAACATTAATCAACCTTTAATCTTAGGTTTGATAATTAATAGTGAAAACATAAATCAATAACACATCAGAGACACATGAACACCAAAATTTAATATGTGGAAACCCTGTTAGGGTAAAACTCATGGTGGATGTTAGTTCACAAGATTATACCCTAATAGAAGTATAATGAAGAATGAAAAGGGAATGCACTTACATTCAGGCATAATTCCTTGAGCACACTTCTCAAAGGAAGGCTCACAACCTTACATGCAATAATTGGCTTAAGTCCATCTGATGAGTTTGAACGGAAGTAACAGCTTCTACAAAAGCTTGATTACCATTTTGATTAGGCACATCAAATCTTTTGCACACTCTTCTATGCTCTTGAATGATCTAACCTTTATTCACACATGTACATTACTTGCACACACCGAGTATACCTTGAGCACACTTCAAAATGAGTAAACAATCACTCTTATATATCCGACACATAGATATACATCAACTACTCTGTCAGCCACAAATAAATAATGAATTACAACTGTCAGCCTCAATACATGAATAAATCTTAATGCGCACCAACACAAGTTAGTCACAACATAGTGAGGACCCAAACAAATACCTTAGAACATGCCAAACAATACAAGATTAATCCATAAATATCTGCAACACGCTACCACCATCATGTCAACCAAGAACATGAATACTTCAAGCATACAATGAAAAATCTTCAATCACAAACACTACGTTCAATGTGGACATACAACAAGGATAGAGCACGATCTAGATTCATCCATGAACATCACAGGTACATGAACAATAACTGAAATTACTAGAATTTCATCCTCTAAATCCAAGAATACCATCTACAAAAATTGAATAGCTGTAGGAACACAAATCTTTATAACTTCCACAAATCTTGATGCGAACCTCTAAAAATTTCAAACACCACACTAGATAGGCTTAACAAAAAACTCTTTGATGCACACCTTTAGATATTCAACGTAAAGAGCTTTCCAACATTCTGATCTTCTCAGCTCCACTCCCTACAATATATATATATATATATATATATATATATATATATACAATTTTCTCAATATCTTTGACATATACAACCTTAAGCATCATCAATGCTAATAGTGTTGAAATCAATGACAATCACATATTAGCAATGCAACCACAACATCCAAAATAAATTTAATTTGATAGGCCAATAACTCGATGCTTGTTTTTCTCCCTTAATCTTATAAAAGAGAATTCAAGGCTATTGTGCAGGGGTCTTTGAAAAAAAAATTGGTTCTCGGGTACTCTTTGAGAACATTGTTAGGAAATATGCAAGTAGATAGAATTAATTGCTATGTCTAGGATCATGAGTTTATATTTACCATTAGCTTAAAAATTTTACAATAATTGTAGGATTTGATAATCAATTAATGGGAAGTTCAAAGCATATTTTCTCTTGTGAAGTGGTTTATGAATTAGCAATGAAATAGTTAAGGATTGTTTCAGTGGTCTTTGATTGTTGTGATTAGATGTGTGTTTGCATTATATGCTTCGATTCAAGGAATTGATTAAATTCTCTAGTGTGATCACTACTTCATGCATTATAACATGAGATCTCTAAGAATTGTCTACATGGATTTTCTAAGTTATGAACTTGTAATGCAAGTCCATAATAGTCTGTCAATGTCAATGCTATAATTTTTGTGTTACTATTATTTGTGAATTTGACCCCGTCACCTTGTGATAAGGCACTACTCTATGCATCAATTAAATTTCTATGTATCTGTCCAATCAAATTGTGTCAAAGAAAAACTCACTTAAATCAACTTTTACTTACAATGATGATTTTTGTCATAGTTATCAATTGATTCACCCATTCTCTACTTTGAGTCATCGAGTGTGAAGGATCTGCCAAATTCTCACGAATTGTTTTTCTCCGAGTCTTGAATTGAGAATGTATCTACTGAATTTACAATGTATTTGAAGGTGTTATGAATTAGTGTTATAAATACATTGTGGGATTACCCTCCCAAGTTTTACAAAGCCCGAAGTATAGGAGGAAAGCTAAATTTATTTCTCTCGTTTGTTGGCCAACCCCTTTTAGGCTGCTAACTATTGGAAGTGACAAATCCATAGGCTACTTGTGAGATTTGGTTGGATTTTAAAAATAGCCAACAAGTTCCTTGTTGGATGGGGAGAGATTCTTGTAGGCATGATGGAGCATTCCACCATATATGGTTGTGAACTTGCATGTGTTTCATGCTATACTTCTAGCTCCATAATGTGGCGTATGAAGAGGCTCAATTGATTAGCTATGGTACTACTCTTCTCATGGTATGGGAATGGGATAATATTATTATTATGAGACCACCTATTGAAAGACACCTACCAATCAAGATTCCTTTATCGATACTTGTATGGATACATAGTGACACAAACACGGGTCAATGATGGTGGATATTGGTGACATGCTATAGTTATTTTGGATTCTTTTTTTTTGAGGCCATATCATCACTATCCATCTTGGGAGGATAATGTTGAGGATTTCACATATTTCTAGTAGAAATGATATCTTATTGGTCACACAGTGTTGATGCAACATATCATCAAGAAACACCTAGTAGAGAAATTTCTTTGATAGTTTAGGGGGTGACAATGTGTTCCAATTGCTATTACAAAGTTCACCCAATCTTCTCAAGCAGTACCTTAGTGGGGATCTATCATTATTGTGCAAGTGGCAAAGAAGGAGATAGACTAGCTTCACCAAGTTGAGCGGGGTGCCCTTGTGGAGGTTACATATATAGGCACTATGATAGAGTATGATGCATGGTGGGACCAATATAGGCCCACTCCATATACAAATATTAATCACTTGGCTCCAGTAGAGAGACTTGGTAGAGGTCTTCATGGAATATGTTAGGGGAGAGGACGTGGGAGAGGGGATGATGGAATTTTTTGTGGTTGAGGTGATGGATATGATGGAGGGTATGGTGGTCGTAGAGATGGAGATGGTGGTAGAGGGGATAGAGGCTAAGGTGATAGAGGTTAGGATGATAGATTCAAGAGAGATAGAGGTGGCATTCCACCTAGAGTATCATGATGGGAGGGGGATCAATAGAGGGATGGAATTCCCCACCAAGAGGAGATAGTTAGAGCTACACTAGAATAGGTGGATGTCACTCTTCAATAGGAGGAGTTCTAGATGGAGGAGGTTATGGTGGAGGAGGTGGTAGGAGGTGTAGAGATGGATGTTGTTGTGGGGGATTTTAGGGTGGAGGAGGTGGAGAATGACATTTTGGAAATGGAGGAGGAAACTACATGGGAGGTTGCAATTGTGGAGGGTCTAGAGGAGGTACCAATTAGGCAGGCTTTGCTAGACATTGTGGAGGTGGGTGTAGAGGAGATAGTACTAGACCCACATTTTGCGGCATTGCAGGCACAATTATAGGAAATGATGATATATGTTAAGGGATTACAAGGGCAGGCCACTCAACTAACCATTGAGAGAGATATGGTAGTGATCAAAGTGTAGAGGGCCAAGGAACATTCCATTGAATTAATTGTTGCAGTCATTAGAGGTGCCATAGATCTAGCTTAGATGTTTCATCATGCTAGTAGAGTTGAGCAATATTATAGGGTTTTGTATGAGAGGTTTGTGCTAGTAGTGGATAGGGCACCTAATTTCAAATAGAGCTAGAGTAGGTCTCATTCTAGAAGATCACAAAGCAATGGAGGGGTGTTCTAGCCTAATGCATCTCCATATCATTCATCTCATCATTTGTATAGGGATTAATCACAACCATCATGATTAGGCCATAGAGAGGATAGGCCTACATCAGGTGGCAAGAGCATCATAGGCTAGGCCTGTTTGTATATGGACATGTATATTTTTGATCGAGCCTATGAGCTCCACATTTTTGACAATCATTTGATATTGTACTATGACACGTTTTGGATATATATATATATATATATGTGATACATAATTTTTTGGAGGTGATTGTATGATGTATTCTTTTTATGCATACTTCTATATAATAGATATTTATGGATGCGTATGATTTTTATCTATGATTTTATTTATGGATCGATCCACCTGATATATAATTTACGCTTAGATGTAATATGACATGATGTATGGATATTTAATGCTTATGATGTATGATGTGATTTTTGATGTTTATATGATGTACCCGATGATGACATTATATGTTTAAAATATGTTACGCCATATTTGATATGATGCCATATGGATGATAATGATTCTAACATGTGATGCAATTTTATCAATATTTTTGTATTTTTCTTATGCAGTATGTATGGCCTACATTCATGTGATATATTATGATGTTCTAATATTATTATGGATGTAGGATGATGCAACTCATATATATATTTTTTTTTGTGTTGTAGGACTCCACCAAGATGACTACGGGGCCATTAGAGCAATTGTTAGTGTGGATAAATGGTTAGTAAGGAGTGAAGAAACATTTAGATAGATCATTCATTTAATTTAAGATTGATATAATGATTGATATTACTTGAGATTTTAGCAGTGTATGTTTTATCATCATAGCGATTTTTTTATGCTTATGGAACAAGGGGATGTATGGACACCTAAGCATGAATTGTGAAGGTATCTTTTTTTTTCGTTTGCTTAAAGATATGAGATATGGATGAATCAGTGGAAAATAGGTTCCCACCAAATATGGGATTGGTAATAAGGGGGTATTATGGACCTATTTCTCACTAATTCATTAGGAAATTAAATCCACATAAAGAATTGACTAATAACCTGTAGGTGAATTGACTCAATGTGAGAATCTTCAAATTTCCTTATTCTTGAAGGATGGGGGTCAAGGTCAGACAACTCTTTTGGGAGAAAAAAAAATAGAAATCAACTCCAAAATACAATCTAACACTTGAAATAGTAATATTAAACTCAAAATCAATAGAACCAAAAAACAAATTGCAGATCTAAGAAGGGCTGCAATGTGTTTACCAGTCACCAAAAGTGAGTTTCTAAAGGTTGACTAGATTCATTCACCCATGGGAGAATGGGTATTTTTTTAGGGTTTTTACACAAATTTTGGGAGCTTTTGATGTTTATCTATAGCTTTTTATTTTCCTAGGTTTCAATGTCAGAAAGTTAGAAATCAGATTTGTAGGTTAGATTATGTGATTTGACAATGAAGTTGACAACTTTTGCAACATTGAAATTTTTTCCAACTTTTCTCTTTAAGAGGTCTTCAATGCTTCTTGAACCTAAATCTACAATCACACACACAAGATTATTTTTTATTTTTTTTGGTGAATGGGGGTTTTCCTTGGTCAAACCTCATTTTGGTAATCAAAAATTGAATTGAAATAATGCATGAAAGAGAGAATGAAGAATGAAAAAAGCTATATTACCACTCAACAAACCCATGTAGAAACCTTGATAGTGGAGATCTTATAAATTCTATAACTTGCATGCAATTTTTGAATTAAATGTCGTTATTGACACTTGAATAATGCTTTGAATGCTTGAACTTGATCTTGAAACCTACATCACAATATTATCTCTAAAAACTTGCATGATGCAAGAATAATTTGACATGATGAATAGATCTTGTTTGCTAGAATAAATCTCTAATATATTTTCTCTTGAATGCTCTTGATCATCAAATTTTCTATAGGAATGCTTGCATAAATTTTTTAGTTTATTAGATCTTGAAATGATGAAATAACCTTTTATTTATAGGTATGCATCCTTAATTTCTCGAAATTCAAATATCACAAGCTAACAATGAAATATAAATTCTGAAATGTTAAAATACTACAAAAAACATTATTTAAATTTAGGTCGAAAGGTCTAGGGAGCACCCATTCGCCCATGGGTGAATGGGTCCCAAGTCCCTATTCCTAGAACACACATTGCTCAAGGTAAAGTGTTATGTATTGGCATTAATTATTGTTCGGTTTCCCCTTTAGAAAAAGTATTTTTTTAGGCTTGTAAATGAATAAAAGGGCTTATTAAGGCCTAATTAAGGTCAATTTAATTAAGAGGACCCAAATAAGTGTGAAATTGTAAAGGGATACATTTTTCAACACTAAATTAAGACATCATTAAGTCTAATTTAACTATACTTATTTAGACTTAAAACTAGGGGGATGTATGGTAGTTGGAGAATGTTTCTATGGGGCTACATCATTTTTTTATTTTTGAAACTCTCTCCCTTATGGAATTTTGTAATTACCTATATTATTATTAATATATTATACATGCTCTTTTCCTTTCACTAAAAAAAAAGGGTCTAATTTAACTAGGAGAGACCAAACAAGTGTGAAAATGTAAAGGGATATAGTTTTCTACACTACAATGAACAAGTGGATAGTGTATGCCAAGTTGAGACAAATATTTGTGACATTTAGTATCCATTTGTAAAATATTAAGACATTATTAATCAAGGAGTGTATTGATTTAGATTATTGACAATAGAAAATTATTGGAAAATGTGAGGAAATAACCATAGAGAATGTTAATCCTACTAAAAATAAAGTGTTAGCTCATATTTGACTTGCAAAGGATGTTTTTATTATGATAGATTGAATCCCCATTACACAAAAAGACCTTAGTTTCCCTAGTCAGGTTACCAAGACAAACCATAAGCAAAAATCAATAGAAATAAGTGTCATAATCTATCATCAAGTGGCTTAGGAATATGATATATGATAAATCAGATAAGATAAAACTAAACTAGATCAAATTAGTCAACACATATTAGAGCTTCTTTCGTAATGAGAAGTGTTTCATATGTTTTCAAAATATTGTGTATGTTTTAAGGAGTGAGACATTTTGTATAAGATGCTTGTTCTAGTTTTGTTAATGCAACATCCTAGAAGAAAAATTATTTTTGATAAGATAAGTGAAAAATTTAGAATATTAGAACACAATAATCTATTGAGAGGGGGCGTGAATCAATAGATACTACAATTTTAATCTTTTAAACTTTTGAGCTGACTTACTTCTAAGACACTTAGTGTGTGGATTGAATATGAATTGTAAAATATAGAAAATAACACAAACAATCATCACATAACACACAATATATGTGGAAAGGGTATGTGTAGGATCATTATGGAAATATAGGCCCTTAAGTGGTGATGAAAATTAAGAAAATCAGAGTTAGGAAACTTGACGTAAAATTTTTAATAAGTTATCTATATCATTTCAAAAATATATAAGAATAGAATTTGTAGAAAATTGAATATAGCTTTTAATATACTAGGTTTATTTAAAAAATATATATTTTGTGAAAATTTGAAATTCCAATGCAGTAGTTCTTAAATTTCAGGGGAAAAATAAGAAGTGGGTGTCTGTTTGACCACCCTAACCACAATAAAATGGTAATATTTTTTTATAATTCTTTTAGATATAAGTAGAGGACTCATGTCTTGATGTGATGCATATTTTTTTGTAATTTATTTTCAAGTAAATAATTAATTATGAATTTTTTATTACAACTTTTAAAAAATATAAAAACTTGTATGTCTGACAACATTAACTTGGTCAAAACTTCATGAAATTCATTTTTTTTAATCCTATAGTATGTGAAGCATAGAATGTGATACCATTTGAAAGCTATAAATGTTTTTCAATCAGCCTATCAATCAGGACTTTAGTCGTAATTCAAATAGAAAATGATTAATAATTATTTATTAAACTCAAAGTAAAGCATAATTTATATTGGTGGAAATCTGAGAATATCCTTTAAAAACCCTTTTCATTTCATCAATTTTTGGTAAAAAAAGTCATCACCCACATGGGCCATCATATCACTTACATATCACCACTTTTTGGCCCATCATGATCCTCCACATACTCAAAAACCCAATATGGGAAAAACCATGGTGAGAAAATATTGCTAGGAGCTACTATCATAAACCAACATCACAAATATACCTTCTATTACAAATTTTAAGGGAATCAACACTAAGGAGACCCCAACCCACCAAAATGAGCACCAACCTATCAGATTTACAACATAAAAGATGATTACAGTTTGTTCCTAAGGAACTCTAATGAATGTTACAGTTTACTCCACAACTTCTCAACTATGTTTTGTGGCCACAACAAATCTCTTCTTTTCTTTTGACCCCACTGGATTGGCTCTATTCTTCTCTTTCTACTTTAGCATATTCTATGTCTACCTTAATAGCTTGGGATCACTTCTACATAGTGAACTATCTTCTTTTCGATAGTTACACACCTTAGATAATATTCTCATATGTTTTGTGTAGAGCTAACTTATGATTATTACCTCAGGATTCTCTACAACCTCTAGATCTTCTATTAGCATTCAAGATATATCCTCCACTATCATGTAGTTGTATCGAGTTGCACAATATTAACTTCTATTGTAGAGAATTTTCCTTCATTCTCTCTCTGTCAAACCCTAGGATCAAATATGCATTTAATGCTTTCTTTTGTTTATCCAATTTGATATTGACCCTTCCTTTTGTAGACATATATGTTGCTACTCTATGCATAAAATCACATTACGTCTATCATTGAAGTAGGTAGATCATTTAATTCTCATCACCATGTTTGTTTGCAAGAAAAAACCCTATTTACACAGACTTTGCTATTATTGATCTTCATCTTTAAATCTGAACCATTGATCAATAGTCTTCACATCATGATCTTATGTTCTTCATTCACCATCACACCTTTAAAAATGAGAATCCAATAAATGGTCTTCAAACCTCCTCCATTGATTTAATCCTTCGTAACCATCATGCATCGCGATATTACTTATGGATTTTCCTTGCATATATGTGATGTGAACATGTTCAGAGATCACCATCTGATCACACACCTTTTAATCCTACACCATAGATCTATTTCCCTTAGGAACCAAATCCATCATGTATCAATTATTTTCTATGAGAACCACCATTCATTTCCATGATGTACCAAGACACAACAATCACCATTGGATGACCTACCATTTAATCTATGAAATCCCTTGATATCTGTCTAGCACTGATAGTAGGCCCACTAAATCTCCATGGGCTAGTGGGATAATGACATCTTTCCTTCTTTGACATCATACTCCACTACCATTCAACACTCATCGCTCAACACTAAAAGCTTCATGTCTCGGAGATATGCAATTGTAATGCAATAACTTTCAGACACTTGTACATGCTGACATCACTTTCCACTATCATCGCCCATCACTCAAATCTTCAAACTATTCGCCTCACAGCAATGATGTGAAGTGATGGGGTGATATGTAGCCACATGTTGCTAGGCCCACCATGGATCTATCCTACATTGTTGTGCATCATTCAATCAATAAATGTTTGATCTCATCCAATCCCCGCTTCCTTGTGAGGAAAAATTGAGATCCACCATAAACATAGCGAGTTGGTGGGCATCATTTGATCAACATAATCATGGTCATTGATTCACTTATATTAATCATCACTAAAATTCAAGCCAACTTCTAAGTTCTTTCTATGATGCATGATATCTTAGAAATAGCCATTGGATCATCTAGCTTTGAACATGCACCATTAGATCTCCAAAAGGAACATACTAGTGATATAAATTGGATGACTAGGTAATGAGACTAGTCACTAAATGAGATAATAGGCATAATTTATAACTTATGCAATCTGCAACCTTCAACAAGTATCCAACAAAAAATAGAAATATTGTTAAGGCACCATGATTGCAAACACCTAGGGTTTAACAAATAAACCCTAATTTTGTCTAAGAGCACAAATATTTCTTTTCTAAGCTCATCCTTGAGCCTCTAGACCTACAAATTATATATCTAATAAGCTCTTACAAAACCTATGTAAAATCCAACCTTTGATTTAAATTTTTAACACTACAAGAATTCTCTACAACATCAACACAAAAATACATGACAATAATGCAACATCTTGAGAAATTCTTGCAACCTACATTGCATCTTCGAAATCCAGATCCTCAACATACCATATCTTTCTTAGACCTCCCTTCATACAAGATTAGTTCCATCTCACACCTGATACCCTCTTGACATTAATGAAAACAATATGCTAACAATCCCCCCTTTGTCATTGATGGAAAAACTAAATGCTCATACCAAATGGTTTGATACAAATTAAAGTCTCCAACATTTAACATTAAATCTCTATACCAATTTGACTATTTAAGTAATTCATACACCTTTCTCCTATTGTCTCACATTTCTCTATCTCACTCCCCCTATTTTTATAATTTCCAACAACACTCTCCCCTTTGACATCAATGGCAAAGGGTAGACTCCCCCTAAGAGTATACCCCCCCTTTGATAGGAAATTCAAAGAGAAAGTGGGAATATTTGATTATGCAACCATCAAGTCTTCAGAAATTTGTAAAACCATTTGTACTTGACTTTATCTATCCTTCCATTTCTAAGGATGAATGAAGTATAAATGAAGCTCCCCCTAGAATAAATCCCTCTCACTATTGTCTAGTGATATGATGTGGGAAAAATTACTCCCCACTCTTTCCTCATATATTCATATTGTTCCTTGGTAAGAGGCTTGGTGAAAATATCAACTACTTGTTCTTTAGTGGGAACATACTCCATGCTGACCTCTTTATCTACAACCTTCTACCTTATGAAGTGATACTTAACGGATTATGCTTTTTTTTGGAGTGCATCACAAGATTATTTGATATGTTTATGGCACTCGAATTATCATAAAGAATTCAAATAGTTTCTTTATACTTACCTTGATTTTCTTAAGTGTCTGTTTCATTCATAGGACTTGAGTACATGTTGTTGGTGCTACATATTTTTCTTTTGTAGTTGTAGACACATAAAAATGACCTAGGCTTGCAAGCTCTATTTTGAATCTTCTTCTTCCTAGCATAATTAAGACATTTTAATTATGTCCTTGATTCACTTTCGGCTATTAATTAAATAATTCATAGTTATCTAATTAATTCTTGTCCTCTTTATTCTTCTTGATTATTAAATAAATAAATTTTATTTATTTATTTAATGCGTCACTAATTGTCTAATGTCTTCCTATAATTAAAAAAATTTCTTAATTTATTTAATTATTTTTTTCCATTATGTCTTCCTGATTATTAATTAATAAATTTTATTTATATATTTAATATGTCACTAATTCTTAAAAAGTCCTCTTATAATTAAATAAATTCTTTAATTTATTTAATTATTGCCACCTTCACATTTCCCTCATTCTAAATAAAATTATCTATTTAAAATAGTCCCACTTTCTAATTTCCCTCTTTTAAGTAAATAATTCAAATTAACCTATCCTTGGTCAAGATCCTACTTCCAATCATGTCGTCCAAGACAACCCCATCTTTGACCAAGACACTATCCTTGATCAAGAAGTCCAAAATGATCCACTCCTTGACCTCTATGCCATTCAAGACCAAACACGTGATGACCCTATTCAGGCTTCAACTACAGAAACTTCCAAAAATGAGGCACTTGCCTCCATGGGACACATATATGATCTTCCTATAGAACAAGAGGCTACTATTATAGACATATTTGCAAATGATCAAGCTATAGCTCAATTTAATGGACTTGAGGACAATGACCATGAAGACAGTTTCAACATTGACTTGGAAGCACCAACAAAATTATTTGAATCTGATATATCACAAAATCAAACCACAGATGTTAATCAAGTCTCTAGCCAACATTTCAATGAAGCTACAATATCTTATCAACTAGGGTCATCTATCTTTGTTAGAGCAGGCTTTCTTATAGATGAGAAAATTCAAAGTAAAGGTTTTTGACTAAATAATGATGGGTTGGCATCTTGCTTCCAGAATGGAAAATACCCCATTGCAAACATAATTTGTTAGAACATGCAGTATCAAGGCAAAGGACTAGGAATACATGAGAAAGGAATTCTAGAACCCATACAACTACAGGAAAATTACAGACATCAAGGTCTTGGCTACTCCTCAGTTAGAAAATCAAATGATGTTAATGATACCTCTTCGATATTGAGGGAAAATTTATCTAATACAAACATCAAAATGGATGTCATGAGTAGTCCTTGTCATAAGGTTGTTTCCAACACTCCTTCCATCCACACCATACACCATCATTCCAACATAAATAAACCTTCCATTTGGAACCAACAAAAACAAAAGTCTTACAAATCTAAAATTCAAAATTAAATGTCAAAGGCCATTGAATCAAACAAAAATTCAAGTGGACAAATGAAGTTAAAATGGATCATAGAAAAAATGGATCTAAGCAAGAAAAGAATGAATCAGGCAAAGAAAATATGTCAAATCCAAAAGTCAATCAAAATGTGGAGCTAAAACACAAGATGAATCCCACATATAATACATGTCCACCTCCTTCAAAATGGTCATCAAGCAAGACATATAAAAATGTTGGTTCCAAACACTATCCTAATAAAAATTCCCAACTTCGTCATCCAACACCCCAAGTTTGGAAAATAAAAATCAATACATCCAAACGTCCAACTAACCCATCCACGTCTACCATCATCCATCATAATCCTAAATCTGGCCTAAAGTCCAAACATCCCATGTCAGAAATCCATAACATCTTGGTAGAAACACTTTATCATAAGGACTCTCATGACACTCTATCACGATGTGGGTATTTTGATAATGCCAACTCTAGTATCAAAAAGGATCACAATGACATCAATCAGTTGTATGCAAGTGCTATGATCCTGACAAAGAAACTACTTCAGAAAGGTCATTATTGGCATGTCATGGCACCAGTCTCTACATCGGCACCGTGAAAGGCTTCAACACAGTCAATGGTCATATAAAGAATCAAGGCTATTCAGCAAAAAATCAAAAATACAAAAAAATTGAAAAAGATAAAAAAGACAAAAATAGTAAACAAAAAAATTTCGTCCAATAGTGAAAACCATTCTTATGGCGCTTTGGATAAGTACCAGGATGAAAACCTAGAAAATAGGCATCAGGAATAAATAAATTGTCTATGTGGACCATTGCACTTGGGGGCAAGTTGTCTCATTTCCTATACCCTTCACATGCCATTTTTGACATTTTCATCCATCCATCTAAACCCTATCATTTCGTCCATTTTCCCACCTACTTTGATCTTCATAAGGACTACAGTACAAACATAAATCATGCTTTGGGAAAAAAATTTGACATGTATATTATTTGGTCATACACTTTCATGAAATATCATGTCATCACCTTCATAACAATATCCAAGTCCATACCTCGACAAAAATAAATTATACTTATACGACATAAGCCATCTATGTCTCCTATCTTATACCAAAGCCATCCATATTGGTCTCCCTTGTCAACGGTCTAAAGATCCCTCATCATCCCATCTAGTCCTCATCAAGTCATTAAAAATGCAACAATATGGCAAACCTAGCACATCATCCAAAACATTCCTTGGGTTTTTCCATGGCCCTGCTGCAGACTTTTATCCTCTTGTCATATCATTGTCATCTTCACATTGTTTCAGGATGTGTCCTTCCCATGTCAAACAATGTTGTCATTGTCATCGTCACCTATCAATCGGTATTTAGCTTGACTAGCGGAAAAATCATGGTCTTCCTTGGATTCATGTGCATTGGCATCATTCACATGAATTTATCATGATCCCCTTAAAACATTAAAAAAAATTTAAAAAAATCCCTACAAATAATTTAAAAAGTCCTGAAAAAGTCTTAAAAAAAGTCATGAAAAAGAATCCTAAAAATTAGAAAAAGTCTTGAAAAAAGAAATAAAAATTGAAAAATGTCCTGAAGAAAACACAAAAACATTCGAAAAGTGTCAAAAAAATATTAAAACAAAGTCAATTCTTGTCCCATCAGTCCAGTCAGTCATGTGAGTCAATCTTAATCCCAATCTGAACTACGTTGTCTCTTCGCATTTGCTATGTAGGCAAGGCCATCACTCAATGAGTCCCAGAGACATTAGGTTAGTTCTTTTAGGTTTGTCAAAATAAAAATCATAAGTCAAACATGGTCACGTCGGTCAAATAAAGAAGACATAGTCGCACTTGACACAAGATAGTCATTCGAAATGTCAATGTCAAAATTGGTCAAAATCAGATAACATAAGCCAATCAATCATATAGTCAAAAATCAGTCAACTTGCCAAAACATTAGTCAAAATGTCAATCTCGTCACTTTTTGGTCCTCTTCAAGATGTGTCCTTCTTGGACTTGGACCTCGTCAAAATGTCATTTGCCTTTTCAGGATGTGTCATTCCCGACCTTAGGCACTGTCAAACCATCAAAACCATCAAACTATCAAATCATCAAACAATTAATCTTTGGCAAACAAACATTGACAATACAATTAAATGGCTCTTAATTTTTGGCTATTTTGTCTTATCTTGTTATTGAATTGTCTTTTTACCATGTTACTAGCTACCTCAAGGATGCCCCATGAAGGATTTAGAGGTGCGATGACATCTCATGACCTATTATGTTTTTCTTTGATTGTTGTTTGTGGATTGTCTTGACATAAAGACTAGGGCAAATGGGCCTCTAGTATGAGTTAGTACATTCCTTGTCTACAACTATCTATTTTATAAGTGGATGACCTTGCACACCTTGGTCTATGTCATACCATGGTGTTTGTTGTCCATTTGTGTCATTTTTTTACCGCCCAATGATGATTAAGAGCAATAAATATTAAAGTCATATGGTAATATGTTGAAGGATTTTGGTTTAGGAACTAACATGCATCTCCTTCTTTCTTGTCATCTTCTCTCACTCATCTCATATAGGCATTGCATCCATATCATCATCCATATCTTTTACACTAACATTTCTTTTGTCTTTCATCTTCTAGTCTTCTCATCCATTTTGAGAGCACACTCATGTCCTCTGAACCCAACTGCCCTCTCGAGGGGGCATACCGCAACCCTCCTTGTCATTCTTCCTTATCCTATTTTGCACTAGGGCATATTTTTGACTTATTTTCTTTTCCACAATGCGACAGGCTACATTATGACAAAGAGGGGCAAATGTAGATACATAAAAATGACCTAGGCCTACAAGCTCTATTTTTAATCTTCTTCTTCCTAGCATAATTAAGATATTTTAATTATGTTCTTGATTCACTTTTGGCTATTAATTAAATAATTCATAATTATGTAATTAATTTATGTCCTCTTTATTCTTCTTGATTATTAAATAGATAAATTTTATTTATTTATTTAATGTGTCACTAATTTTCTAATGTCTTCCTAAAATTAAATAAATTTGTTAATTTATTTAATTATTTTTGTCCATTATGTCTTCCTAATTATTAAATAAATAAATTTTATTTATTTATTTAATATGTCACTAATTCTTAAAAAGTCCTCTTCTAATTAAATATATTTAATTATTTAATTATTGCCACCTTCCCATTTCCCTCATTTTAAATAAAATTATTTATTTAAAATAGTCCCACTTTCTAATTTCCCTCTTTTTAGTAAATTATTCAAATTAATTATTTACTGTCATGTAACCCTACCTTTTGAATTAAAATTAATTTTTAATTCAAAAATAGTCTTTTTCCTCCAAAAATCAAGATTATTTGATTTTCCAGCCACCTCTTTTTCTATGCTCATTTTAAATAAAATTATTTGTTTAAAATAGTTCCACTTTCTAATTTCCCTCTTTTTAGTAAATAATTTAAATTAATTATTTACTGTCACATGACCCCACTGCTTTTGAATTAAATTAATTTTTAATTCAAAAGGTCAACATCACTTCTTGAATCAAATAATTTTAAATTCTTATTTGATTCTCCAACAATTTCATTTTATGTGCCCAATATCTTCTTGTCACATGCATTATCAAACCTCGATTTGATTTTCTAAAAATCAATCTTGTCCATTCATTTCAAATTTGACCTAATGTTGCCCTAACCCTAATTGTGGGTTGTCATATTGAATCTTGTCCATTGATTCTAGGGCACTTGCTAACTTTTAATCTTGGTCATTCACATAAAATTTCATTTTCTATAAAATGGCAATTTTGTTCTCATTTTCTCATATCTTGCAACCTCATCACTTTGCAACCTCATGCTCTTGCACTCTTATCATTTTGTCATAGGCATATTTATATTTCATTTGGCATAATTTATACATATTTTAGAGGTTTACTAGTTGCATTATAGCATTATATTGCATGTAGTTACTCAAATCCTTCAACATTTTCTTAGGACTTGTCATTGTCATTAGATTGCTCATCATAAATCTGAGGGAAACATCATATTTTCAGCAAGTTGAGAAGGTATAATGGAGGTCATCCATGGAGGATGAAGACATTTTGGTGATATTGTTTCATTTGTTTTCATTTGATTCCTTTGCACTTCATTATCACTTTAGGGTTTTTATGTTTTGCATTTGATTTGCTAACCCTAGGAAAATTCCCTTAGTTACAGTAGTGCATAGCATAACTAATTCTTCCTTTTTACTCATCCAAGAAACTAACTTTTTTCCCCAGAAGAATGCGCCACCAATGGTGCTTTTCCTATCATCTACACTTCCTGCCTAATCAACATTTTTACGTGCAACTAAATAAAATTCCTTGTTCTTGGGATACCACAATCCATAGCCAATAGTACTTTTGATGTATCTTAATATTCCTTTTACAATGTTGACATGAGACTCTCTAGGTGCAACCTAAAATATTGCAACCAAATGCACTGCTTGCATAATATCTTTTCTTGATGTAGTTAAGTATAGCAAGCTTCAAATCATTGACCTATACATTTTCTGGTCTTCCTGTGGTGATTCATCTAATTTAGCAGCCATTTATCATGGCGGTATCGATTGGCCTACTATATTCCATGCTAAACTTCTTAAGCATCTCCTTAGCATATTTATTTTGAGATATGACTATCCCATTATCAATTTGTACAATTTGTAAGCCAAGGAAAAATGAAAAATCCCCTAACATTGACATCTCAAATTCATCTTGCATGTGTGTAGTAAATATATTTTACACATTTTATCATTTCTACCACCAAAAATGATATCATTAACATATACAACAACAATAATCATGTGTTCACTTTTAGATTTCAAATATAAGTTATTGTCTACACTTCTTTTTTTATGTCCTTATTGCTATAGATACTAGTCTAATCTAAAATAACATGTTGTAAGTGCTTTCTTAAGACCATACAATGATTTTCTTAGTATGCATACATAATCCTCTTCTTTTGATAGCTAAAAACTTTATGGTTGTTCTATATAGACTTCCTCCTCTAGGTTTCCATTCAAGAATGTAGATTTAACATCCATGTGATAAACTTTAAATACTTTATACACTAAAAATGCAAGAAATTTTATTATTGCTTATAATCTTGCTACTGGTGCAAATGTTTCTTCAAAATCAATTCCTTCAACTTGTGCATACCCCTTGCTTGCACACTAATCTTTCCTTATTTCTTACTATAGCTCCATCTTCATTTAGCTTGTTTTTGAACACTCATTTTGTGCCAATTAAACTTTTGTTTAAGGGTCTAGGAACCAATTCCAATGTTTTATTCTTCTCAATTTGATTTAATTATTCATCCATGGCCTTTATCCAACTCTCATCATTACTAGCTTAATAGAAGCTATTTGGTTCAATTTGTGACAAGAGAGAAAAATTCACTTGTTCCTTATTTTTTGAAAATATTCTCCTGGTCTAGACTCCATTTTTGTCTCCAATTATTTGATCTATTGGATGATCCTTTTGCACATACTTTGCAAGTGTTATTTCAATCTATGGTTCACATGATTCTTCCTTATTTTATTCATCAACAACAACTTCTTCTTAATATTTTGATTCAATCTCAAGGTTGGTTTTGTTGGGCTTGAGCTGATTTATATCCTCGTCAATTTTGACATTGATGCTTTCCACCATTTTGTGTAGCCTCTTTTTGTAACAATTGTAAGCCTTTCTTTGAGTGGAATATACTAAAATTATTTTGTCATCACATCTTGAATCAAAGCACCCAAAATTTTAATCTTCTTTATTTATGTAGCATTTTCTACTAGAAACTTTGAAATACTTGACAGACATAGGTCTACCATACCATAGTTCATATGGGGTCTTGCCACTATTATCTCTTTAAATGGCTATGTTTTGAATATATACTACAGTGTGAACAACTTCTTTCTAAAAAGTGTCTGTTAATTTGGCCTCACTCAACATTTCTCTAGCCATGTGTTTAACTATCCTATTTCTTCTCTCTACAACTCCATTTTGTTGTGAAGTTCTCGATGCAAAATATTTCCTCTTAATTCCATGGTCTTCATAGAACCCATCGAATTCACTTGATGTGAATTCTCCTCCTCTATTTGATTGTAAAAACTTGATTCTCCTACTAGTTTCCTTTTCAAGAAGATTCTTGAATACCTTAAACTTCTCAAATTCCTTAGCCTTCTCCTTTAGAAAGGTTACCCATGACATTCCATTATAATCATCAATGAGAAGCACATAATACCTTTCACCTTGTAGCAATTTTGTTCTCATGGGACCACATCGACCAGTATGAATTATTTTCAAGGTTTTTGTAGTTGAATAATCCTCTCTTAGGAGCTTAACTCTTGTTTGCTTTCCTTTCTAGCATCCTTTGCAAGTAGTGTTTGGAGGCTTGGTTAGTTTTGGCAGATTTCTTACTAGCCCTCTTGAGCTTATTTTGACTAGATTGTCAAAATTGACATGCCCCAATATTCTATACCATAATAAACTCTCATTTTCCTACCTCATCAGATAATTTTTTCATTTCACTTCACAAAGATTATAAAGATTGCTATTGGTCCTAATTTCTTGTGCAATTATCTTACCATTATTTCTTGTCTTGCAACCTTCAAAGTTAAATGTAACTTTGTAGCCATTTTCACACATCTTGCTGACACTTAGAAGGTTGTGTTCAGGGAAAACTTTAGTGGCAAATCTTCACCAATTGGCGAATATTTGAAATTGGGACCTCCAAAAATGGTGAATAATACAAGCTTGAAAGGATGCCGAATCACCGGGTTTTTACAAAAAAAAAAAATTTGTCTTGATTAATTTGCCAATGCATTATTTTTTAAATGACACGTCATCAGAACTGATTTTCCAGTAGTTTATATTGTAAATACAAATATTACTTATATTAGCTAGTAATTTTATATTCTTACAATTAATTTTTCAGAAATATTGCCACTAATAATAGTTTACCATTTCTTTTTAGGGATATTTTCACCTTGAATAGGTTTATTATTTATTGCCATCGATTATCTTTTTAATCGAATGGCTGCGAGTGAATTTTGTGACTTTATTTGCACATGACTTTTAAAAAGGTTGTTGAGGCCCAAAATTTGTTTTGGGCCACATGATTAGATTTGACCATGTGGCCCAAAACAAATTTTGGGACTCAACAACCTTTTTAAAAGGCATGTGCAAATAAATTCATGGAATTCACTAAGTGCATATGAAATCGTTGTATCGGAAGGACATCCCTAAGTATCCCACTGATGATGTTCACTCATGCCGATATTCACTCACAAAATAACTTGTAGTCGCTGTCTCCGGATCCTATGAGGGGGCGTTGCCCCCTCGACCCCCACAAGGGGGCTCTGTCCCCTTGACGCCTACAAGGGGTGCTGCCCCTTGACCCTGTCGGTGGCTGTCACCCTTGGGTCCCTACTTCAATATTAAAAAAAAAAAGAAAATATGGGGGAACTACGTCGACCAACTATGCACATTTTTAAAGGAGAGATTCACCAATGTAATTAATCGTTTTACTGATTATTCACTAGGATTCACTAGTCTGATTTTTTTTTTTTTACCAATTATTCATAAAGATTCACCAGTATTTTTCAAATTTTTGAATAATGTGCATAAGATTCGCTAGGGAAAATTAATAATTTTTTCAAATAAAAGGAAAGATTCACCAGGATTTTACACCTTTACTGGGGGGGGGTTTCTTAAAGTTATCCCTGGTTGTGTTTCAACCCTTTGAAATATAGGACATATTTTGTCTTATTCTTTCCATCTAGGCTAAAGATTCATTTACCCCAAATATCTACAACACTATTATCACCTAAACTTGTCGATCCTTCTTTACACTTCTTAAGCTCAATAAGTTTTCTTTTGTCCCTAGTCATGTGCTTGAAACAACCACTCTCAATTACCCATATTTTTTTTACATTTAGTGCAATTTGGGAACTCATAGATTTGGTGAAACTCTACTCTTTTTCTTGCAATATTTTCTTAGATCTATTTTCAATCTTTTCTCCTTCTTTGGAAATCTTAGATCCCTTTTCAATTTTGGGAGTTGTCTTCTTCTTTTCAGACTAAACATTTGGTCTTATAAACTTTGTCCTATAGTTTCTAGCTATATGACAAAACTTGTTGAAAATATAACATATTTCATTCATGTTAACTAAGGAAGCAAATTTATTTTTGCTTACATAATTTGTATTCACCTTAGGAATGACTCTACATTCTCTAGTCCTATGAGAAAATTGATTACATGTGTAGACACCAGAATTATTTTGATTGATATCACATAATTGATCTTGATTTATTGACACCAATTCCTCCTTGATCACTCCTTTACTAACGAGTTAATTAAATAATCCTTATGTAATTAATTCATCATAATTCCTGTTTTAATTAAATAAATCACTTTATTTAATTAACCCTAATTTTCCTCTTTGATTAAATAAATCAGCCTTATTTAATCCTAATATTCTTCTTTTAATTAAATAATTCATTTCATTTAGTTAAATCATAAGTCCCCCTTTTTTTTAAATAAATCATCCTTATTTAATCAAACCTAACATCACCCCTTTTAATTAAATAAATCAAACTTTATTTAATTAAAACTAATCTCTCAAATTCCTCCCATTTCGATTTAGATAAATCTAAAACTCTAAGTAAAAATGTCAAATCAGCTAATCTCCACCTAAGCTAAATAAATCATAATCAACTCTAACACTAATCCATCTAATCCTCTATATTTTTCAACTTACACAAGTAAATCAATTTATTTTATTTATAAATTCCTCTATTTCCATTCAAAAAGGCATCTTATTGGAATATTCTTCTAATTTGAAATCTCCCTCCAAAAGGATTTATCCTCCAAACATGGCATTAACTCCTCTTATAAGTCATTTTTCTTGAACCAAGTGGCAATAACTCCTCTTTCACATCCTCTTCCACAAGAAAACTTTAAAATTTCAAATATCAACCGAATTGCATTTATTTGTACATTCACCAAAATGTGCTCATTCCTCCTCCACTAGCATGTTGACAAGTGGCACCTTGCCATTGGCTCATGTTTAGTCCCATCTTCATCCAATTTTCTCATTCCTCCATCATTATATCTTATAAATAGAGGGCCTCTCTATTGGTTTTTGCATCCACAATCCATGCAAGCTTACTCTACTCAATTTCATTCACAACTTCATCCATTTTTATCCAAGTTTCATAGTTTTTTATCAATCTTATCAAGGTTATGTCAAATTGCATCAAGGATAATTCAATCTTCACCAAATTGAATCAAGGAATTGGGAAAGGGATATTTTTTATATCAAAATAGCACCAATTCCCCCATGGGATAGTGGTTTGAATGTTTAAGAGCAAGATTTGATAGCTTTTTATTGATTATCTTTGTCCTATTTTTTGTTCTTCATGTTTAAATGGATTGCATGGGGAATGATGGTTTTAGATGTGTTTAATGACTAATATTGTATTGTTTGCCTATGTTTGAACAGGTCTAGAGCTACCATTCACATTTTGACACTATAAGGAGGGATAATCTCAAGGAAATTAACACATTTTTCTCAAAATTTTGTTGTTTTTGTCAAATTTTTGTGTCTATAGGAAGGAGTGATGTTGCAAAGGTCAAAAATTGACACTATCACTCTAGTGTAACTATATAGTGATGATACATCTTTTCCAAAATGTGACACTCCTATCATTTTCTACCCGGTCTGACCAGTCAAACTTCAAATTCTAACCTTGGGTGAAATAGCGACACATATGCAGTTTTTGTTTCTCCATAGAGCAATCCTGGTTTCACCAGAGCATCGCTAAACTGCTTCAAACTATGAAATATTTTTGGATTGCGATGCTAGGGTGGGGTAAAAGGTTACTTTTTAGTTTTTATTTGACATGTGCTTCTTCTCTTTATCATCTTGAACTTCTAGCTTGTGTTTGTCTCTATTTTTTGTAGAATAACCAGCTTTTGTAGGTTGAGGTGATCAAAAAGAAAAGGAGGAAACAAGGAGTTCTACTATGACATTTTCTTTGTATTGTAATGAGTTTTTTTATACACTTTGGAAGCTCTTATAATTCCATCCTAAGTATTTTTTGCTATCTTTCAATTTTAGGACTCAATAAATTTCATTTGGGATCTAAAACGAAAAAATCAAAAGGCTTAAAATGAATCTTAGGAACTTACTAGTTTTCAAATTAGATTTTGAAATTGAACAAGAAAATCTCACACTTCATCTTGGTTCTCTAAAAAAGAACTTAATTTTTCTTTTGGAATCTAAAATGAACAAGTGTATTTGGGTTTTTGTAATATTTTTCACAAAGTAATATCATTTAAAAGATGTATGCACTTCTCTCACACTTCATAGAGATCTTGAGAATGAAAAGTATTTTAGTGATATTAAGTTGTATAAAAATATTGCCTCCACAATTCAATTTGGGTTTTAAAATTGAACAAATCTTGCTAGTGTGAGTTACATATATCGCATGTGTTCTCTCTTTGTTCACACAAAAAATAATTGATCGAACTATGGATGTACTTGCTCACTATTATTTATCTTTAGAGGGCCTTCCTTGGTAGGAAAAAGTACTCACCCCAAGGGAATGACCGAACCGGGAACATGCTAAAGACAACTGACTTCCAGATGGTATATAAGTGTGGGTACTTGAGAAAAGTTCAAGTATCACGAGGATTGTTCTGACAAGAAGGGAAGAAATGGTCTCTTGCTATATGGATGATCCCCCATGAATGGAATGCCTATACTAGAACCCTTGTTAGAGCAAGTCAAATCCCTATCTATTTTTTGATGTAAGAACGATTGTTCTGAAACTGTCCCATGTACTTGTGGTTCAAAGTAGAGGTGAAAAGTTTGTCATGGGAGATTCATGAGAACTGAAGCTTGGATAACCCAAGAAGTGTGTGCCATGAAAGGGGGAGCCAATGTGGTTAAGCTTCTAGTCATCCACTTTAAATAAGCACAGTTGGATTTATCAAAGTGGTAATTCAACAAATATTGTTTTTTTTCATCCTAGGGTTGTGCACCAGTTTGAAATAAAAACACTTTGGTTGGATCTAAAACACTTGAAAACAAAAATTCACAAAACCCTCAAAATTTCAAACCCTTTGGGAGGAGCAAATACCTTTTACAAATCCAAGTATTATTTCTTGCCCTAAGGATTCCAATTTTAGAGGCTTCTATGCATTTGGATATACATCTTAATTTTCTCTTACTATAGTCAACATTAAGAAACTATTGCCTTAACTTCCTTGATATTTGCATAATGGACCTTGTGGGATGAAAAGAAATTAGGACATTAGAAATTTAGTTTGAAGCCTAATCAAGAAATTGTTTGTGGTAAAAGGAATCAATCTAAGCAGGATAACATACAATTGAACATCACATATGCTTGATCCCATGATTTATCAAAAATTCAAAGTTCCCAAACCAGGTCGTCACAAGTTCCTTGGTCCAAAATATCATGAGAAACATCTTTTAATACTTCATGAAGTTAGAGAAAGTTTGGTCTATAATTTTTACAAATTTTATTACAATCAAAATCCAAGTCTCTTTCAAAGGTTTGAATTTCTCACATATAGGAAGTACAAGCATGTTCTTCAATACCAAGGTATTGTAGAAAGGAGTTATATCTAGGTCTAATCTAGGATCAAATTCAACATTCTCATCCATCCTTCAAACATCAATCAAATCTCAT
This sequence comes from Sequoiadendron giganteum, assembly GCA_007115665.2. Classification (NCBI taxonomy): domain Eukaryota; kingdom Viridiplantae; phylum Streptophyta; class Pinopsida; order Cupressales; family Cupressaceae; genus Sequoiadendron; species Sequoiadendron giganteum. Next base: position 568,367,682 of record CM021105.1, on the reverse strand, counting down.
CCTACCAAAAACTCTTATAATCTTGGAAAAATCCCTCATGCTAGAATTTTTGAAAATCCTTTGAATCAAATAAAAAATCATCTTGTTTAACTAAATATGTGTAGATGAATCCTTCTTCATGTGCTTAGTTAAATTGTCAATCCTTGTGAACAAGTTTATCCCTTGATAACATCCAACATCTTGGGGTTTATGAGTTAATTATCCAAATCCAAATCCAAATCAAATAAAAAATCAAAAAGTCCCAAACTCTAGTATCCCTCCAAGATTCTTAAGAGTCCAATCATTTGCACCATCCATCCCCCATTTATCTCATCCCCATCCTTTGATTCTTAAAGAAAACTTGGATTTTCTTCTTTGAGACTAAAGTTTAGACCAATCTAAGGTGTTAGAGGTTCATCTGTTACATTCTTGAAAATTGACCCCTATTTTATGGTTCAAACATGATCTCAATACAAGAAAAACATGGAAGCCAACAAAGAAACATCCACTTGAAGTGACTTGAGTCAAACCACACTTGAAATCAATCCCATTGGATCTAGTGATCCCCCACCCAATCTTCCTCTATTACCACAAGATCCTCAAGAGGAAAGTCAAGTGGAAGAAATCACCAATAATATCTTGGGGATGACACAATATTAAATCATAGAATGGTCTAAAATCTCAAGAATCACAAAATTGTCAATGCCATGATGAGACTTAATCCTTCACAATAAATGTTAGAATTGGAAAAATAAGGGGCTAAACTCCCTTCTAATTTTGAAATAAATACTATTGTGGAGAAACCACTTGGGATTATGCCACCAGTCTCATTTACACTATATTTTCAAAGCATCATTCAACCTAGATCCCCCAACCCACATCATCTCTTGCACCAACTCAACCAATTGTCATAAAAGGGAGCTCATTACTTCATGCTCTCCAAACACACCCCCTTGTGAAAAACCAAGACTTGTATGCAAACACCATCTTGGGTAAATTCATTTCTCAAGATCCAAAATACCCATACATTGCACTCATCTTTCATGACACCAATAATCCTTTTGCTTTCACTGCAATACTGACATATCCTCTTAACATGCAAGTCTCTCTACCCATGACCTCATAGGGGAGAGTGGTTTATTTGGACAAGGGAGAATATTTTATCCCTCATCATCGCCATTTTCTCAAGTGAACATGCCACGTATACCCCCATGACTTCCCTTGCTTACATCAACATCCACATCAATCCTTGGTTTAGGTCAACCCCCTTTACTTATCCAAAATTAGCCAAATGAAATTAGCACACCAAGTGTACCAAATCATCCAAGCATGCCAAAACTATTGAAACAACAAGTGGCAACAATCCAAATACCTCAATCAGCCATCACACCATCCACGACACCTCAAGTGTCTCAAAACATGGTCTCCCAAGGACATAGCTCATTCACCATACCTCCCACCTCATAATCCATTGTCATTGCTCAAATTCCTCAAAAACCACGCCAAAAAAGTCTCATCACACCATCTCATACCATTTTGAATCCTTCACCTCTTCCACCAAATCCAAATGTGGCCAATTAATATACCATCATTTTACAAGCGGCTCGACAAGCTTATCAAAGGGCACTCCATCAATTCCAAACCCAACAAACACAACAAGCTACACAACAAGCACAAACACAGTAAGCCACCCAAAAATCTCAAAAAACTACCCAAGCATATGAACAAGCTTTATTACATGAACAACAAGCCACACAAGCCGTGCAAGCCACTCAAGCTGCTCAAGCTACCCAAGATGCAAAAACACAAGCACAAGCACAACAAGCTCAAGAAAATGCTTTGTTACAGCAACATGCCTACCAACAAGCATTGCAACAATACCAAGCATAACAACAATTTTCTCAATAGCAAGCCCAACAACAAGTGTTGTTGGCACAACAACAACAAGAAGCCCAAAAACAAGTGTTGGAAAAAAAACAACAACAACAAGACCAGGAACAAGCTTTGCTGGTATAGCAACAAATACAATCATATCAACAAGAATTGGCTACACAAAAAACTCTCGCTAATGCACCACCTAGCTCACAAGTCACCACACCCTTCATCCAAATCACTACACCAACCTAAAACACATTAATCCCTCAACCTGACCCGCAAGGTGATTTTTCCACCCAAATTAAAAATCTCTCACAACAGGTGTTGGACATCTAATGAGGGAAGACCCCTAAATCACAAGGGAATCTATGCCCTTATCCATTCGACATGAGCATTGTGATGAAGCCATTTATGCAAGGCTTTGAGATCCCCAAATTTGACAAGTACCGAAGACTCAAAAACCCTAAAGATCACATCAGGGAGTTCCATGTGCACTGCATGGAAGTGGCCTATGATGACTTATTTAATGAGGGTCTTCCTATAGATTTTGGCCGGCCTATCCATGGAATAGTTCTCTCAACTTCCTCCAAGAATCAAGAAATTCCATGAAATTGTGAACGACTTCATGAAAAGTTATGCATTCAACATGGGCATGGATGTGAGCTTGGAGGAACTATCCAACCTCAAGAAAAACAAGGGAGAATCATTTTCATCTTTCTTACAACGATGGTGATCCAAAGCTAATAAAAGCAAGTGGGCCATGCTAGAAGAATAGAAAGTCAGAACTATCATTACAAATATTGAAGGAACTTTGGCCTTCCATCTCAAAGTCCAGTGAATCACCTCCTATGATCAACTCATCCCTAAAGCTCTCAACATCGAATGATCCCTCATCGCACAAGGGGGGACATCTTCTTATCAATATAATCACCCATTGACAAGCTATAATGACAAACCACAAACATGGTTAAAAAACAAGAATGTTACCAATGAAAGTGTTGTTGATGCTAAGCTTGTGATCAATGCTCCAAAGCCAAAAATGCAATAAAAAATGTATCAAAAATCTTAGAATAATACCCAAAACACCCCATGATCAAACATGTCTCATCAACAAAACAACACCCAAAAAATGAATAATGTCAATGACCAAAGTGGACCATCCACAAGAAATTGATATCCTCCAAAATTCAAGTACACATCGCTTGGAGAATCAGTCAAATCTATAGGGAATCAGCTCATTAATACCAACACCATCATGTTCCCAGTCATTGAGAATTACCTAGAGCCTCAAGTTAAGCCACCATGGTATAGCAAGAAGCAGTTGTGTGAATTTCATAAGATAAAGGGGCACACAATAGCTAGTTGCATGAGGCTCAAAAACCTAATCCAAGACCTCATTGAAAACAAGACCATCAAAGTTGAACAACCTGTTGGAAATGATGACCTTAACATATACACAAATCCGATGTTGGATCATGACAAGTCAAACAATAATAGCAAGGGCAAGAAGTATGGCAATGTCAACCATGATTATGACCATATTATCGCATCCTTAGTTGAATGGGTAGGTTTTTTCCATATCCTAGGGTCCAAATATGATTGTGGAGTCACCACACAAAGCAGCATAATCACCATCCCTGGACCATCCATGCAAGCTAGAGCACCCGCTGCAAAGTCAAAGTCAATATCCAGTGACTATAATCTTTTTGAGCTGAAGAAGACCCTCGCTCAGATCTCCATCATGGAGTTACTAAAAATTTCACTTACGCATAGGGAGATTTAAGGAAAGGCCCTTGTTGAGTCTTCTACACCCATGAACCTTGATGCAGATCAATTTCAATCTATGCTTGGGAACATCACCATGCCACATCTCCTAAAATTCTCTAAGCAATACTTCCCAACCCAACCATCTCATAATCATGCACTTCATCTGTAAGTATTTTTCCATAAAAATAAATTCAAATGGCTCTTGGTGGATGGAGGTGTAGGATGGAATATTTTCTCCCTCAAGCTAATAAAAAATCTAGGATTTTCTAAAGACATTATTGAAAAAAGAAAAGGTATCAACATCCAGGCTTATGATGATCAAGAAAGGGTGTCTCAAGGCACCATTAAGCTTCCCATCCAAGTAGGATCGGCCATCATGAAAACTACTTGTCAAGTTCTTGATCTCAACCTCCCATATAACATTCTTCTGGGATGTCCATGGATCCATGAGATGAAAGTTATTGCATCCACATTTCATCAATGTATTAAATTCCCCTATGAGAAACAAGAGGTTACAATTCATGGTGATCCCGATCCCTTTCCTATTGGAAAATATAGAAGCGAAGTTCTATAAGATCCCTCAAGTCCCAAAGAATGATGAAGACCCCACAACTCCATACATAGATCTAGCTACCCTTTCTTCCACTTCTGAGACAAAGACACCTGCCATTCTAGACATATATTATATCAAAGTTATCATCCAAGATAATGGGTGTGGAGACTACAAAATGAAGAAAAGTGCCTTTCTAATAGGAGAGTTACCTGAATCTCATAGGACCTGAGGGAAATTGCAACTAGCTAGCATAATGTGTCAAACATTTAGAGTAGACCCCTCTTGATTCAAAATTTGGGGAGACCTAGGCTGGGAGGTGGTTGATGAAAAATATATATCTAATCTCCTATATCAAGATGAAAGACCTATACCAACCCCTCCAATAGACAACACTAACAAATGTCTACAATTAATGCTAGGAATGGGCTATAACGAGAATGAAAGTCTTGGAAAAATAGCAACGGCCAATTATAACCCATCATTGATGAGAAGTGCATGAAAAATCTTGGCCTTGGGTGTACCCCTCTAATGATAATTGTCCATGGTAGAAGTTCCCTCGTTAAAGTAGTCAAATCTCCTCTTTAGTTACCAGTATCCACATGTCTACCCTTAGACAACTATACCTTTGACATAACAGATGTATGTAGTGACAGTGACGAGGATCACCCCACTAACCTACCCATGTTGTTTGAGGATTCATCCCTATTCATGATTTCCACTATCTCTTTTGAGTCAAACAACCAAACCCATGAAATAAAGATAGTATACCCCACCTAATAGACTATGACCAACGAGAATTTTCAATTTTAGACACATTTGAAAATGATCAGGCACTCTTGGAATTCATGGGACTATGAGATAATGTACCTTGTGGTGACCACAAATCTAGGTTTGACATTGAACTAGAGAAATATGCCTATTATGGGGAAACAATTGAATCCCTCAGTCGCAAAAGTGAAATTTGAGAATAATCTCTAGGTCTTTATGTGAAGACCACACTATGACACTTTGAGACCTAAAAATAGTAATAAAAAGGGATGCATCCAATGGTGAAAACCTCTCTGAGGCATCAGAGGATGGGGGATTCAATCTTCCCCTTAGTGCTATTCATTAGGAGAAGTCAGCAGTCTTAGAAGAGAAGTGTAATCCAGTCAACTTGGGGACAAAAGAAACACCACACATAAATTTTTACGTAGAATCACTTTTGATAGAAGAGTAGGAACTTCTAGCCACATTCCTAAGGGAAATAAAGGTCAACTATGCATGGACTTACATTGACATGCCTGGCCTTGATCCAAAAAATTTGGTTAACCATCCTATAGTATATCCAAAGGTGAAGCCAGTAAAATAGAAGCTAAGGAAAATGCATCCATTGATCGCACTGTTAGTCAAGCTTGAGTTGCAGAAACTCCTGGATGTTGGCTTCATAAGGCCCATTGATTACCCAGAGTGGGTTTCAAATCTTGTGCTTTTTTCAAAACCCATTGGGGGAATCTGCATCTGCACTGACTTCAAAGATCTAAACAAATCATGTCCCAAGGATGATTTCCCTCTCCCAAACATAGATATGATTGTGGATATGACAGTGAGACATGAAATTTTATCACTAATGGATGGATTCTCAAGATACAATTAGATCATGATAGCTAAGGATGACCAACACAAAATAAATTTCACTTGTTCATGGGGGACATATTGCTAGAATATGATGTAATTTGGGTTAAAGAACATAGGAGCTATCTACCAAAGAGCTATGATGCTGATCTTCGATGATATGATTCACAAGACTATGGAAGATTATGTAGATGACATACTGGTCAAGTCAAGAAAGTGACGAGATCAAATATCAGCTTTAGGGTCCATTTTTGATAGGCTAGAAGAGTACAAGGTCAAGCTCAATCCAAAGAAGTGTGTATTCGGTGTACAATTAGGAAATTTACTAGGATACATTGTATCCATGAGAGGAATTGAGATGGATCTTGCTAAATTCAAAGCAATCCTTGATATGGAAGAACCAAGAACATTAAAACAATTAAGGGGTTTGTAGGGAAGACTTCAATCCATCCACCAATTTATAGCACAATTAGCAGATAAAGGTAATCCCATATTCTCATCTACTCCAGAAGGGGGTAGCATACAAATGGGATGAGAAATGTGATCAAGCATTCAACAAGATCAAGGAGTACTTACTCACACCAATATTTCTTATGCCACCAATTCTAGGAAAACCCTTGATCTTGTATATATCGTCAACAGCGGTAGCCCTTGGCTCTCTATTAGCACAACATGATGAAAATGAGATGGAGAGAGATATTTACTACATTAGTAGAACCATGGTGTGACATGAGCTGAATTACACATCCATTGAGAAGGCTTTCTTAGTAGTTTTGTTTGTAGCACAAAAAATCAGAAACTATATGTTGGCATATCAGATAAAACTCATCGCCAAGATAGACCCTCTCAAGTATCTACTTTCTAAAGTAACACTCATAGGGTGAACAACTAAATGGGTTATGATCCTAACAAAACAAAACATTTAGTATGTGGAACGGGAGGCTATTAAAGGAAAAGCAATTGCAAATCAACTAGCAGATGCATCAATATATTCAGAAAACCCACTTGTATCAGAATTTCCTGATGAGTCCATCTTTCATGTAAGCATAGTAGATCATTGGAAAAATGTACTTTGATGGATCCTACACACAGCATGGGTCAGGGGTAGGAGTCTTCTTCAGTACACCAAAAGGATATTGCATACCTAAATCATAGAAGTATTCCTTTTCTTGCACAAACAACATTGTAGAGTATGAGGCTCTTGTCATAGGGCTGAGAATTGAGGCACAATGGCAGATCATGGCACTCAAAGTCTATGGGGATTCATAGCTAATCATCAACCAGGTCAATGATGAATACAAAAAAAAGGATTATAAGTTGACTCCTTACAAAAAACTGGTAGAGAGCCTCAAAGAGTCCTTCATTGATATTACATTTTAGAAGATATGAGGTACCAGGTATGAGATACTAGATGTCCCATGCAACATCCCAAAGGAAGAATTATTTGTAGAGTAGCTTCTCATACAAACATTTGAGGTACCAAAGTCTAAATTTTTGTGTGAAATCATTAGTCCTAGTAATCCATGGTATCATGACATATAGACTTATCTAAGAATAGGAGCCCTCCCTGTTGATATCACCCCAAACCCTACAAAAACCTTTGTCAAGAAGACAACTCATTTTGTTATTCTAGGTGACACCCTATACTGTAGGAGTATTGAGGAAACCCTGTTATGATGCGTAAACACAAAGGAAGCTTTGATTGCTTTAATGAAGGTACATAATGGAATCTATATTTTGTTGTGCCCTCAACACACACACCCTATTTAGAATGGGGACCCTCTCCTTCTTTTGCATTTTCGGGTCATTTTATCATCACCTCATTTTGCATGCCCCTATTTTGAGTTCCAAGTGGTCAAGGAGTCTTTAGGCTGCCATCTTAGTTAGTGGGTTCCCCTTGTCTTTTGTTTGTCCTTGATTTTTTTTTGGGTCTTAGGAGTTGTTCTTTTCTTCCTAGGACCTTTTTTTTTTTTCTTTTGTGGTTTCGGGGCGTGGGATGAAACTGAACTTAGAACCTTCACAATGATCCTAGTTTTTTCTCCGTTCTGGTCCTGGCTCTACTTTGGTCTTCCTTTTCCTACATCTGCTTTGCTTTCACTAGAGGCAGAATCAAGATGAAACTGAACTTGGAACCTTCACAAAGTTATCAGTTTTGTTTCCGTTCTAGTTTCGGTTCCAGTTTTCTGTCTTGTCTTCGTGTTTTCTTTGTTTTTTTTCTTGTGTTTGGCCTTTGGGTTTGTTTCCTCCATTAGGTATTATTTTTTTTTCTTTTTCCTTTCTTTCGGTGAAATCAGAACCAAGATGGGAACTAAACTTAGAACATTGCAGAAGGTTCTGCTCTCGTTTTGGTTCCAGTTCTGGTTCCACCTCCGTCTAGCTTCGCCTTCGCTCTCATCTTGGTTCCTCCTAGGACCTTATTTATTTTATTTTATAGGTTCAGGATGTGAGATGAAATTGAACCTGGAACCTTCACAAAGTTCTTGCTTCCATTTTCATCCCACCTCCACCCACTCCTTTCTCATTTGTGTTGTGTTCTCGTCTGGGTCTGGTTTTGGCCCTGATTTCACCTTCCTTTGTTTTGGTATTGTTGTTTGTGTTTGTGAGATCTTGTTCTAGTGTGTCTAAATCTTCCTAATGGCTCACTTGATAATAGTGATAAACCTGCAAAGTTCAAGTGGGGGGTGAACTTAGGACCAATAGTTGGTTCTAAGTTTGGTCCCCATTCTAAACCTGGGTCTGACCTTGGTTCTGAACCTGACCCTACTTGTGGGTTACTGTCCAACCTGACCCCACCTACCTTAAGAGGCTTCCTGTCTTGATTCTTTCCTGGTTCCACTTCTCATATGTGAAAAATATAACTATGGAGGGTCACCTTGAATTAGGAAAGAGTGATGTGAGTGGCCATCCCATTGCATCAACCTCACGAACCACCATAGCTTCACTTATTAAGCACATTAATTACACTTAGGGATATAAATATTAGACTCAACATGTCATTTTCACATGTAAAGAGCAACAAAGAAGTACAGTGCCTCTCCAGCCTTCGCTGCCCTCACGCCCAAGCCTCCACTTCATTTTCCTTTGTGGATTCAATGACTTTCTTCATTGGGATCACAAAGTAAGTTCGTTATTCGACCTCTTGTCACATTTTTTGGGATTTCACAACTAATTTTGGGTAGAGAAGGCTAAATATGAATGAATCTGATAAAGGAGGGATTGAAACTCGAGCCCAATCCTTCTCATTGTCTCGACCTTTAAAATTAACTTCAAACTACAAAGTAGAAACAAATTACCTTGCAAATTCTTGTCTCCGAAACTCTGCCTTCGGAACACCATCTCCCATTCACCATCTTCAGCATTGTTTCCACCCCATCTTTTTGGACCTTGGACTCTAGATGAACAATTGACATGAGGCTTTTGGAGAGTGGATTGAAACTGAATGCATCCAAATGATCCTCCAACCCTTACCCTTGAACTTATGTCTACTGGCCAACTTTTCCATTCTACTATTTTAAATGGCCATTAGACAACTGCCTTCTAGCCTCTAGGTCTTGAGCACTCAAATGCCTGAAAATGATACAATGATTTCACTCATTCCCTTCTACCTTCTAGGTGCTGAACCCCGTAACTTTTCCTCTAGAGTGCCACTTATCCAAGGCTTTTTCAAACGGCTAACCCTTGACAGCCCTCCCTCAGTTTGATTTTGGATGCCCTAATGGTGACCCAAATGACCTCCAATCAAAAAACAAACAATGACCCATGTGCTAAGATATGACTTTAGCCCACATGAATGCTTCATTATCCAAATCCAAGATTGGGAGAAAGCATATGGAACTCCCTATTCTATTCACCCTTTAGAATAACATTCTGACAGGGAAGTCCAGCCTCCCAAGCTTGGACCATCCAGACTCCCTCCAATGAACTAGCGGTGATAATTTTGGCTAAGCGTTAGGTTTTTGAATAATTAACTATTCAATCTAACAATGTTTTGCAGGGATTTTGGATAATATTTATGTCTTCATGCTTGATTGTGCTCACTTTTCCTCCATGTGCAAAATATATGGAATTAGCTACAGGAACCTCCATAGCAGGTACAGAGAAAAAGAAAGGAAAAAGAGTTGTCAAGGCTGCTCGATGCGAAGAAGCTAAGGATCAAATGAAATATTAGTTCCAAGGGGCACCGTTCCACTCAAAAATCACAACCAAATGGAAAGATATCTCTAACACCAATATCCAACATGTTAACATTGATGATTTTATACAAAGGGTCAAGATAAAACCCAAAACAGAAAATGCAAAGTTAATCAAAAGTAGTGGCATAGCTAAAGATCTAGGTTTTCCTCTAGCTTTGATTTCCCCTGAGTTGCTGATGGCCTGCAGGGGGCATATCAACCAAAAACATGAACTATTGTTGATAGGGATAGGAACATTCTGGCTAACATGTCACCAAAATGGATAATGAAAACCTTTCATATTCATGTCTTTGGAAAGATGGAGCTACCTACTATCAGGGAATGCAAAGAAATGTGGGATGAAGACCCCGTAAGATGCAAGAAACTCATAAACTAGTATTGGCTAAAGGACAAGGAGGGAAGTGTTGTAAAGGTTCCTCAAGAGCTCTTCCACAATGAATTCTTTGAAGACTACCATGACTTGTTCACCATGCTAAGTAGGGTGATGGGACTCCCTTCTGCAACATATTTTCAAGAATGGATGGTTTACTTCATCGAGAAAATTCTTCATGGAAAGGACACCACATTCTACTCAGGAGGAATAATCAGGGACCACTTTCATGAGTAATTCATGAATGCCAAAAAGACTTCCAAATTATATATGACCTCTTACTTAGTATATTCATTAGTTGATCAGAGGCACTACAATGGGTTATTCAGGGCTCTAAACAAAGAGTCTAGCAGAGAACTCAAGGCTTTCGAAAAGTACCCCCAACTATGATTCAGGAACTTCAAGAAGGATTACTGTAGGGTGAATGATGCATTCATTGCTTATATCATTAGGCTGCTCATGGTTAACTTTAAAAGAAGAGTTTCCAACAATGCTCAGGCTCTTCTCAAATAATATTCCTTCATGTTCATCCAATATCCAAAGTTCACCTACATACGAGCCCAAGGATTCTCAAAGGAACCAAACAAGCTACCCCAGTACCCTAATGACTGAATGATATTGTTGGGACTCTCTTGGCAGTTATGGCACATTCATGTTGTCCTAAGCAACAAGCATCTAGCAAGGATCCCTTATCCCCTTACACTCGGCTAGGGGATGTAAGAGCTTCATACTTCCCAATGTGCAAGAAATTCAGAGAGGGAATTAGTTGACTACCACCTCAAATCCCACATGGCTAGACCCTAGATGGATCCATACGGCCATCTCAGGAGGGCAGTTGGACAAGAGTATGGCCACTTCCATAATGTTGAAATTTTTGGGCAGATTTTAAAGATGATCTCGAAGTGTGAATAGGGCACTATGTGTGGATGACCGCATACTTTGTAAAAAGGGTGAACTTGTCCCCAATACCAGATCAGCTTGGGGAAGAGGAAAACATTGTGATAGACCCTAGGTACAACACCATCACCAATATACCACTACCAATGATTGATTGGGATGAGCAAGAGGACGACGACCTTTACATTCTCACCAAGCCTGTTGAGCCTTGAATGAAGACATGGATTAATGGGAAGATTTCTTGATTGAGATAGCAAGGGGTCATTCTGACCTTTAAAGGGATAGAAAGTAAGCCAAGTGGCTTCGATGGTGGGGCAACTACTACATCAATTGAAGAAACATCAAAGTCCCCTCCACCCACTCACTCAAGAAATAGAAAGGAGACTAATGAGCAATATTCTGCTCTTAAGGTGTATGCAAGAAAAGCCTCAAAAGGTGATTCATCCAAAAGACATAAGAAATTAGGCAGCATCACCAAGATGCTAGTGATTCAAGAAGATGCACTCCATGAGAGAGATGACATGGAGACAGATCGACCAAGATCTCTGCCTATCTCATCTGCTGCTACTACTGCCATTGCCACTCCCACATTGATCCCACACATAGTAGTTGATTCCTCCACACTGGTAGTGGATATTTCTATCCACCTTTCTTCTACTTCCCCCATTGTGTAGGTCATATCAGTGGATTCATCCTCCATCACTACCTCATTCATCTCCTTCTCCTCCATGTCTCCATATTTTTCTCTCCCAACTGCTAATACTGCCACTACTATGCCTGTCCTTGCTCTTTCAAAATCTTTCATGAAATATATGCAAAATGTGACATCCCAGATTTTGGGAATGTTTGCAAACCCAACAGTGTAGGCTTCCATAGCCAAGCAATGAGCAGTATCCCAATTCCTCCTCCCCCTACTAACCCACCTCATATGGAAGCCATGATGCAAATTTTTGAGGAATTTGAAAGACAACAATTGGAGGTGGCCAAAAGGTTAGAGCAGGAGGAAAATTACAACCATGAGCATCAAGTATGTGAGCACATAATAATTGATGAGGTTGGCTATGAATCCTCTACTGATGATGGAAAAGGTCTAGACATAAAGAATATTTAGGAGACTTTCAACCCTAGGCCTGGCATGGATCTGACTAACCAAGTAAAGGAGTTTGAAGATAAAGAGGTTGAAGAGCAGCCTACTATTGAGAAGAGGGTCGTTGCTAGAGTAATAGAGGGTGATAGGTTCCTTGTGGGTGAACATGACCATGCCCCTGGAATTAATGAAGAGGTATTCAATCATAAGGTTGATGGAGCGGAAGGCAACCCCAATGAACACTTTTCCACTAAATCCCCTATTAGACATGTAGTGTTCATACAAGACTTCGATGAGGAGAAGGAGGATGCAAGGACAAAGAAAGAAGCTCTCAATGACAAGGCTATTGAAATAAAAAAAAATGATAAAGAAGATAGGTAGGACAAACCTAAAGGATAGTTCTCAATACTTGACTAGATGGAAAAGGAGCTTGAGAACAAAGATCCTACTCCTAAGGACCCAAAGGCAAGGGTGGAGGCTATATTGGCACCAAGAAGGAGAAGAAGCCCAAAATTAGATCAAAGGTAACAATGGATGCCTCAGAATCTAGGATGGTGCAAGTAGCTACACCAATGGTGGGAGAACAAGGAATAAGTTACAATATATCCACTATCAACTTGGGAGTCACTACTAGGGAGAAAAAGGTAGAACACCTTCAAGAATTTGTCGCCACGGTGGTGCATCTCATTCAACAGGACAAGGTTTCCAAAGAAGAGCTAGAAAAATATACAACATTCTTGGCCCCACCATAGTTGCTATCAAAAGAGAAGATTGATAAGCTAGAGAAGAGAAAGAACTTGGACAAGACTACAAAAAATTGGTTTCGGTAGGTCTTGGACATTGAAAATGTGAGCATCAATTACGCTATTCGAATAATGAAGAAATTCTTGGATATAAAAAAGTCTCTTGAGGGTACAAGGAAGGTTTGTGAAAACTTCCCAATGAAGTATGAGTCTTTCTACCCAAAGATTGAGGCTATCCTCAAGCTTCCAAGCGAGATCTGGGAGAAGAAATTTGCATTTAAAAAGAATGATAAATGGATGATGGATATCTGGAAGAGAGACTATGATAATAGGAAGGAAAGGCTAGAGCAAGTACTTGAAAAGGTAAACTCAGATATTGACTGGGCCAAGGAGGTTTAGTTGGATTCCAGCTGGTATTTGAAACTAATGACAGCGTGCAATGTACACGTTGTCTAGATCGATGCAGAAAAAGTGAAGCCAAACTTCTAGAATGGGATGGAAGATGGAATGTCAAGTGAGATAACTACTGATTTCATGAGTTCTTATGCCCGATCCTTCACCCAGTTTGAGCTGTTCATGGATCATGTCATCAAGTATGATGAATTTTGGGAGAAGCTCATTCACAATTCTGAGGAGTGGAGCTACCAAGTGCTAAAATCCAACATCATAAAGGTCAATAAGCTCAAACTTGTGATTCTAAAGTTCATGGAATATATAGCCTTTAAGAAGCAAGAGGGCAGCCCTATTCATGGCAAAGAGTTACTTCCAAAATAGCTCTAGAAAAGAGCAATCAACAAAAGACAAAATACTACAGTGTTGTCACTAGAGGCCAAAATAGGGATATGGACAAAAGTGTATTTTAAAATGTAATATATTTTGGGGGTAGGTGAAACCCTAATGTAAGTGAATATTGGCCACACAATGAGATCAAATCTTGGCAACATGATTTTCCTTTTGGACACTATAAATAGGGGTCTCCTCCTCTCATTTTGTAGGAGTGGAGTTGTTGTAAAGACATGCTGCAGAAATTTCAATAGAAATACATTGACTTTGGTGCACTTCTAAGTTTTTCCTCATGTTTCATGATTCTTCTATCTTAGGTAGATGATCTAGTTGAATTTACTTTGCTGTTTTAGTTTCCTTTTAGTTAACTTCAGTAGATTTAGTAATGTTGTTCCATGGTTGTGAAGATTTATGTTGTGTAGATGACTTTCTTGTCCATACTTTTGGCTATTTTCTACTGGTTAATGGTTGTGTAAAGTTAATTTGGACTCTAATTTGAAGTTGCCTTTAAATATTTATCTTTTGTCATACATGTATGTGGTGGATGAGTGGTAAAAAAATCTGCAGTCCTTAGAAGATGGCACAAGTTTCATGACACTGTAAAATTTTTGGTTAATTGAGATTATGTATTTAGGAAGTTTTTCATAGCAGAGACCTTCATGATCACTATTCATTAGTAGTTGTAGATCCAGGAACTATCTCTCTTCCCTTCCCTTTTCCTTTATTTTCTTTTTTTTAACAAGTAACCTATGCTAAGGTTCATTACACGTTGTAAAGCCAAATCTTAAGTTAGAAATGGAGTTTGAAAATGTTGTTTGAACCTGCAACCAATGTAAAACAACTTTCATTTTTTTTGATTTCATTTGTTGATCAACCTTCCCTCCACCTAAGCTTTCATAAGTCTTCCCTATGATTACCAACAAGATCACACCAAACATCAAATAAGGTATCCTATGCAAGTCATGACCTAACACCAAAGAGACCTTGGGATTATTTTCAACAACTTGGTGGATATTTCATTTTAACAGAGGTGATGAACCTACACATTACCTAGGTTGAGAAAGTGTGCTAAAACACCCCATCAACAGAACTAGTGCTAGAAGGAGGGCCTCTTTGGGGCTAAGCTAGATCAAATCGAGTCTTTCTCCCCTAAGATGTTTTGCAGAGTAGTAAGGTCTACACCAAACAAAGGGGAATTCCAAGAGCTGCTACCCCCTACCTAAGCTAAGAGATCTAAGAGAGGTGAAGCATCCACCTTTAGTGCATCCAATCAAACCACTTCAATTTCACCATCACCCTCCTCTTCTATATCTTTGCCACCATCTTCTCCTTCAAACTTGGTAGCACATTCTCCTTCTCATCTACTTCAAATAGCCTTCTAGGCTGCCACTTCCAAAGGGCTAGACACTACCTTCTAGTCCAGCATAGTCCCACTTCCAGGAGTTATCCTATTTGCTGCCCCTTTACAACCACAATTCAATCTGGCATAGCCACCTCCATTGCCTCCTCCAATGGAATGGTTGTCCAATAATCCATCACCTTTGGCCTTCAACCTCTATCATGACATGCCAAAGAACCCTGAGATATTTCACTTGAAGTTCAACCCTAGGGATCTGCAAAGGACAGTGGAAGAGCATGTTAGGATTTTTGAGATTGTATTGAAGACTATTCTAATTATACATGAGGATGTGGGTTGCCAAATCTTTCCCTACTCCTTGGGAGAGGAGGCCTTGTATTGGTACGTGAACTTGTCGGTAGGAACTATCAACACATGGGACCTTCTAAAGAATGCTTTCCTGTAGAAGTTCAAAACCCCTATCAGCTCCACATAATCATACCAAAATTTTATGTTAGTCCAAAGGGAGATCGATGAACTAATAAGCTCCTTTAATGATCACTTCCACATAGAATATACTTGGTTACAAGACCCATACATGTTTAATGATGCTATTTTTTTACTTGTATATTATGCAACATTGGACAATCTTACTACAACATTGGTAAAGAGGATGTGACCACCGCCTACCAGATTGGTAGGTGCATATGACGAGGTTGTCATTGCTAGCACAGACTTGGGATAGAATATTTCTGGCCCACTACCCTCTTTGGGACAATTTTCTCATCCCACACAAATTCATACCTTCAATACCAAACACCCCTCATGAATCCACTATTGCAGTTTCCCATAGTGCCTCATCTGGGACAACCAATGAACCAAGCACCTTCGGTTTCACACTACTTTCTACCCCAATAGCAACACGTCCATGCTCAGCTACCCCAAGTCCCAGCATATCTTAAAACTTTTGAGTTCTTGCCTACTCACCAAAATCAGCCAGTGGCATAGCCGGTGTTCCTCCAATATGTAACTCCACCGCCAAACAACGTGGAGAAAGATCGAATCGATGAACTAATAGAGATGATCCAAAAAATGTCCACGAAGATGACACACTTGAGAAATTAGAACAATCAGCATCACGCCTAACTGAGAAACATTCAAGCCAACCTCAACCATGACAATCATGAAGTTTTTGATAATCAGGATAACCATGACACAAACACATAGTCCAAAAAAAACTATTACATGAATCAAGATTCATGGCAGGACTTCGATACAAGGCCCTCCTAGAGGCCGAACCAGACATGGAATACAAGACCCAATAATGATGGTGTTCCCACACCTCTCGATCAGCCCAACAATAATGACAAGAATACAAGCGAAGTCTACTTGGCGGAGGTGGCTCTATCTGGTTGGTGCCGCATACACAAAACAAATTGACATTCTGAATTGGATTGTCTAAAATTCTAGATGGTTGCTAAAATCTTCGACGTTGAAGTTTAGAATGTCATTGATAGCTCAGGGTGCAGAGACCTCTTCCATTTTGAACCTTATGACTCTCTGGTGCTAGTTGTCAATTAGGCTCCTTTCCCTAAGGCTGAGAGCAATGTTCTTGAGAAGGAGGAGATCACTATAAACAACAACAAGGCAGAGGAGGTAAGTTTTGAAATCCCTTTGGCTCAGCTTTTCAATTCAATAGATAATGGTCCTAAGGATGAGGAAGAGCCTAGGGAAGATTAAGTCCAAATGGATAAAGTCCAAATGTTTCACCAAAGGACTACCCCTTAAGACCTTAGGAATAGGCAGTCTGGTGGGCATGTTGGTGGTCCTTTTACTACCTAAACTCCACCCAAGAATTTCAGCACCCCTCCTGACCTGAATTCTAGCAACAATCCGGGATACCCCCATGTACCCACGTGGTACTTAAAAAAGAACAGGTACCAAAATCAAATCAAAATCAGCCCACTAGATCCTTCCAAAATAACATTGGATCCTCCAGAAATATCACTTATGATGAAGAAGTTGAGAAAATGGGGGAATACATTGTGCAAAAATTTAAGAAGGTTAAGCTAAGTGTGTCCACCTTTCAGATACTCAAGGTCTCGACTGTGAGGAATGCTTTCTTTAGAATGATAAATGTGACTCCTCCATCTAGATCAACTCGAGAGACTCTTGCTAAAAGGGTTTCCTCCAAGGATCAGAAAAATGAGCCGGTCGTCAGATAAGTTTTGAATAGGAAAGTTGATCTGCCTACAAATCAGCAAGAAAACAAGAAGCCCACCAAGGAAACAAAATAGAAACAAGCCCAAAACAAGGGAAATGATAAGGATAAGGGCCAAGTTGCCCAAGTGGATGTTTCCAAAGGATTATTTTAAGGGAAGTTGGAAAATTCTCCCTTCCTCGCTACTATCAAAATATTTGGGAAAAACCTCCATAATTGGCTACTCAATTCGAGAGCTTCTACCAACATCATGCCCTTGAGCGTGTGCAAGGCTATGGGAATAGTTCCAACACCTTCCCAGTGCATGCTGACACAACTTGATAAAACTGAAATTAGCATAGTGGGTGAGATTAAGAGAATACCTATGCAAATAGTTGTTGACCCACAGATACAACAAACTATTGACATCCAAGTTGCTGACATCCCAGATATTTAAGGGATAATTTTGGGAAGGGATTTCATGAGAGTGTTGAATGGGTATACTAAAACTAACTATTCCCACCTTTAGCTACCATGGAAGGGGATGCTAGATTAGATTTGAATAGACCACGAGCCACATATGAATTTTATGATCACTAAATACAACAACACAAATGAGGTGTTGTTTGCTTAAACGAAATTGGGAAATTACTGTCCCATGGCATACTAAGATGGACAAGAATTCTTTCGAGAGGGGCTAGTTGGGGATGTACTTCTTGTCTTGTGCAACCCACCTAGTGGTTTAGCTCACACTCCTTAAAGTACTGAAATGTTGACCGAATCGGATAACAAAGACTCCTATGAGGAAGGTAGCCTCAGATTGCTAGATGGCTTCCAAGAATTCATGGAAAAGTGTGTGTAGTATAAACTCAATTTGGGAGTTAGAATGAATTTCCAGGAGCTCCTACTACCTAATTGGTGTAGGGTACACAATGCTACTCACTCAAAATTTGATTGATGCTTATGTCAAAGAAAAATTGAACATATCAAAGGGAAGGTCGCTCCTAAGCTGGAAGTCTAGTCACCACTGTCAAATTAGAGCAACGTAGAATCCATGCCACCTCCTAAGGTTGCTGAAATGAGACTGCCATCCAAAGAGGTTAGATCTGTTAATCCCAAGAACAAGGAATCTCTCGAGTTCTGGATGTTGCACTTCAACGGATCCAAATCCAAGCAGGCAGTCGAAGCAGGCTTCGAGCTGATCAGCCCCAAAGGTAAGTCATACTTCATTGCTCATAGACTTCAATTTTATTGCACTAATAACGTAGCAAAATACGAGGCTCTTTTCCTTGGCCTCCTTATGGCACTTAGAAAAGAGGTCAAAATGTTACAAGTCTTTAGGGACTCAGAGTTGGTCATAAAGAAGGTGAGAAAGCTTTACTCTTGCTATGATCAGAGACTAACTAATTACCAGCATAGGGTGTGGGATTGACTAGAAGGACTAGATGCATTCAAAATACAGTTGATCCCTTGCTCTCAAAACTACACTGCCAATGCCTTAGCACAAGTGGCTAGCACCTTGCAGCTGCTGTCATTGTTCGGCCTTAAAAGGTTTATCGTTGAGCTTACCTCCATCCTGTCTGTGCCAGAAAATGCCTTAAATTTTTAGGTATTCAATGATCATAAACACATCCTGGACTTCATTACTAGCTTTGATGTGTTTGATGCCCAAATAATTGATGAGGCTGAGCCTGAGGAGGCAGAACTTGATATAGAAGGGGTGATCAACCTCAAGACAAACACTATTCCTAGGGGGATGGTCCAACTTGAGTGAATATTTGATTTAGATCAAATCATGGATCAATATCAGCAGGCCAAGAAAGATGCCATCAATGGCCAGTGTGACACCTATAACCTCAGAATGGTTGAGGATGTAAAGAATGTATTTATTGGCAAGGTGTGCACACCCGAGGAAAGAAAAGGCATAGTGGATGCTTTGCAGAGGTACCACAATGTCATTTCCTAAAGCTATCAAGATCTGAAAAAATATGACACCTCAATATTCATGCACACCATTCCCCTAAGACTGGATGTGAGGCCATTCCGATAGTGGCAACACCTTGTCAATGTTTTACTAGAGCCAATCATATTTAAGGAAATGCATAAGCTATTGTCTTCTAGGATTATCTTTTTTGTGTGACACTCTACATGGGTTGCCAACTTGGTCCCAGTTAGAAAAAATAACGGAGAGATCAGATTATGCATTGACTTTTGCAATCTGAATAGAGCTTCAAAAAAGGATAACTATCTTGTGTCGTCATTGGATGAGGTACTAAAAATAGTAAATGATTCTCAGATGATGTCCTTCTTGGATGGGTACTCTAGATACAGCCAAGTCATGGTGTAGTATGAAGATCGACATAAAACAACATTCACCACCAAGTGGGGCACATTTGCCTATAGACGAATGTCATTCAGACTCATCAATGTTGGCGCCACCTTTCAATGCGCCATGGACATTGCATTCAAAGATTTGATTAGAAAGTGTATAATCATCTATATGGATGATTTAATTGTATTCTCAAAGCAACGAGGTATTCATGTAGCTGGTTTGTATAAAGTTTTTCAAAGGTGTCATGAATTTGTGGTTTCCCTCAATCTAAAGAAATGTATCTTCAGGGTCACCAAGGGAAATTTTTTAGGGCACGTCTTATTAGAAAGGGGGATTTACATTGACCTCAAGTACATCCAGGCTATCATGAAGATTTAGTTATTAGGCAGCAAGAAAGAGTTAATTTTTTTTCTTCAGAAAGATCAACTTTGTCCGTAAATTCATCATGGGCTTTGCTAAAATCGTCAAACCGCTCAATGCTATGTTAAAGCAAGATTCTAAGATCGAGTGGACTCCTAAGGTGAAGCAAGCCTTTGGAGAAATTAAACAAGAAATTGTTGAAGCACTGGTGTTAGTCAGTCTAGAATATCTAAATCCTTTCTACATCTATTCATTCGCTTCAGATCATTCATGTGTTGACATCCTGACCGAAAAGGATAATGAGGGGAACAAACACCCAATCGCCTTCATGAGCACCCCTTTGAAAAGATGACGAGCTCTATTACCACAAAATAGAAAATAAAGTGTATGCTCTTGTTAAAGGATTAAATAAGTTCAAGCATTATATTCTACACAATAAAGTGTTTTCCATAGTTCCTGACCTAGCCACGAAGACACTGTTCATGCAGAATGAGTTGGGCGAACGAAGGGAAAAGTGGATTACATTGCTGCAAGAATATGATATGGAAATTCATCAAATGAAATTGGTGAGATGATAGGCACTTATCAGCATGATTGTTGAAGTAGTGGCAGACATAGGGCTTGAACTCATAGTGTAACAATATCAACTTGAAGACATGTCCCCGAGGGAATGGTGCCAAGATATTGTTTACTATCTCCTAAATCACAAATGTTAATCCCACTTACAGGGAGTCCAAAATAGGAACTTAGATTGAAGAGAAGTAGTTACATGTTACATGGGTCCATATTGTACAAGAAAAATCATGAAGGTATCTACCTGAGATGCTTGGGCAAAGAAGAAGTAGACTGAGTCCTGAAAGAGTTCCATGACAAGTTTGGTACTAGTCACGGATCCAGCTTATCTACCACACATCAAATACTCAAGGTCAACTATTATTGGCCTATGATCTTCAAGGAGGCTCATGGTCACATCCACTCTTTCCATGTATGCCAGACCACAATAGCCAGAGAAAATAATATTTTTGTCCCATTGCAACTAGTCTTGGAGGTAAGACCCTTCATGCAATGGGGTCTTGACTTCATTGGCCTAGTAAGCCCTCCATCATCTCTGGGACATAGGTACATTCTAATTACTTCTAATTATTACACTAGATGGATAGAGGCAATTGCATGTAAGCAATGCACAATGGAGGTAGTTACAATTTTTTTGGAAAGTTTTATCTTAAATCGTTTCAGCTGTCCTTATGCATTGGTATGTGATAATGGCCTCGCCTTTGCTTCTTTGAAATTTTCTAGTTGGGCCTTTGACTATGGGATTTCCCTCAAGTTCTCATTGAATTACTACCTTCAAGGCAATGGCCTTGCTAAATCCACCAGCAAGAACTTGATCACGATGATTAAAAAAATACTTGATAGAAACCCCAAGGACTGGATACCCAGCTCCGTTTTTCCCTCTAGGCAGATTGCAACCGCCATAAGGCTTCCCTTGGTGATTCACCTTACCACCTTGTTTATGGCCTAGAGCCTATCTTTCCAATGCACTTGAAAATACCTACCCTCCAATTCCTCAATGATTTTTATGAAGGAGGGGATCGTAGAGAAGCTTACCTAGCTGAGCTAATACATTTATAAGAAGTATGAAACCATGAAATAGAAAATTTCACCATACATCAGGGCATTTCCAAGAGATGGTTTGACTGTCGAGCCAAGATCAAGGCCTTCCAAATTTCTGATCTAGTCCTATATTGGGACAAGGCCCATGAAAAAAAAGGGGTACACAACAAATTCAACAAGCTCTGGCTTGGCCCCTTTCATATACTAGTGAGGACATCTTGTTGCATATCAATGGGAAACACCTTAAGCATTACTTCCAAACTTTAGCTCTTTTAGAGTTGTTCCTGTAAATAATTATGCATAGGTTAGGGTAGGTTTCATTGCTTTGCTTTCCTGATCTTTTTTTTTTTCCTCACTTCTTGGTAGTTTTGTCTTGGTGAGAGTCTCTATTTGTTTTTGTTGTGGTGGTCGTGCTCAGCTTGATGAACAGTTCACTTTGTTGCCCACTCGTGTTTGTTCTCTAGATAAGACTTTATTCCCCACTACCGATAAATAAAATCCCTAGGCATCGGTTTCCCCTTTTGAACTCTAGACTAATCTAGGATTGTATCCTTGCTTGAATCTGCTACACTTATCATGGATCCTACATGAAACACACTTTAAATATTTTCAAAGATTTTTTTGGTAATTGCTAGGAGGGTTCGATGACTAAAAAATTTGAAGTCTGTTTCAGTGACCACTATGATTTCCAAACCCATGGTGAGCTTCAATGCTTACATGGTTGATAAAAAGAAGAGAAAGCACTCCAAAGCACTATCAAAAGAGAAAAGAGAAGAAAATGTAAAGTTATACAACCGTATGGGTGTATGAAAATCTCTATCGAGGCTATGGATGCCTGGCTGGTAGTAGAGCTATGTTCATGGAGTCATAGTGATAACTCCATTAGGGCTATGGATGCCTGACTGGTAGCAGAGCAATGTCTGTGTTACTTTTGGAGTTAGATGAACTACGTAGCTTGTCCCTCCCAATCAGTAGTTGTCCACACAGTTTTCGAGGGAAGGAAATGAACTCATCATGCACACACTTTCATGATGATGTTGCAGTACGATTCAATCTAGACTCCCATCCTCAACTTGTCACTTAGTTCAACCTTGGAAACTAGCCTCTGGTCTAAGAAACTAGAGATTATGTGATCAAAATGAATATTTATCTTTAGAACACCAAAGCATTCCCCCAGTGGAATTGCCATTTGTTGTGCCCTCAGCACACACGCCCTATTCAGAATGGGGATCCTCTCCTTCTTTTTCCTTGCCAGGTCATTTTGTCATCACCTCATTTTGTGTGCCCCTATGTTGAGTTCCAAGTGGTCAAGGAGTCTTCAGGATTTCATCTCAGTGAGTGGGTTCCCCTTGTCTTTTGTTTGTCCTTGGTGTTTTGTCTGGGTCTTAGGAGTTTTTATTTTCCTCCTAGGACCTTTCTTTTTTGTTTTGTAGGTTCGGGGTGCAGGATAAAACTAAACATAGAACCTTCACAACATTTTGGGTTTCATTTCCATTCTAGTCTTGGCTCTGCTATGGTCTTCCTTTTCTTTCATCTGCTTTCCTTTCATCGGAGGTGGAATCAAGATGAAACTGACCTCAGAACCTTCACAAAGTTCCCGATTTTGTTTCCGTTATGGTTCTGGTTCCGGTTCCGCATCTTGTCTTCGCATTTTCTTTGTTGTTTTTCTTGTGTTTGGCCTTTGGGTTGGTTTTCTCCCTTAGGTATTCTTTGGTTTTCCTTTTCCTTGCTTTCACCAGAATCAGAATCTAGATGGGAATTGAACTCAAAACTTTGTAGAAGGTTCTGCTCCCGTTTTGTTTCGATTCTGCTTCTGCCTCCATCTAGCTTCACCTTTGCTCCTATCTTGGTTCCTCCTGGGACCTCATTTCTTTTGTTTTGTAGGTTCGGGGCACAGGATGAAACTAAACTTGGAACCTTCACAAAGTTCTTGCTTTTGTTTATGTCTCGCCTTTTCCCTCGCCTTTCTCCTTTGTGTTGTGTTCTCGCCTAGGTATGGTTTTGGTTCCAGTTTCACCCTCCTTTTCTTCCTTTTATCTCCTTTCATTTGTTTTGGTCTTGTTGTTCGTGTTTAGGGGATCTTGTTCTGGTGTGTCTGAATCTTCCTAATGGCTTGCTTGATAATAGTAATAACCCTGTGGAGTCAAAGTGGGGGGTGAACTTGGGACCGATAGTTGGTTCTAATTTCGGTCCCATTCCAAACCCAAGTCCGACCTTGGTTCTAAACTCGACTCCGCTCAAGGGTTACTGTCCACCATTCACCACGGCTAACTACCAACTTGACCCTGCCTACCTTCAAAGGCTTCTTGTCCTAATTCTTTCCTAGTTCCACTTCCAGTATGTGTGAAATCTAACTATGAAGGGTAACCCTGAAGTAGTAAAGAGTGATGTGAGCAGCCATCCCATCACACCAACCTCACCGACCACCATAGCTACATTTATTAAGGGCATTAATTGCACTTAGGGATATAAATATTAGAATCGATATGTCATTTTCACATGTCAGGAGCAACAAAGAAGTGCAGTTCCTCTCCATCCTTTGCCACCCTCGCGCCTGAGCCTCCACTTCACCGTCCTTTTTGGATTCAATAACTTTCTTCATCGAGATCACAAAGTAAGTTCGTTGTTCGACCTCCTGTCACAATTTTTGGGATTTCATGACTAAGTTGTGGGTAGAGAAGGCTAAATCTAAATGAATCTGATAAAGGATAGATTGAAACCTGAGCCCGACCCTTCTCATTGCATCAACCTTTAAAATGAACTTCAAACTACAAAGCAACAATGAATTACCTCAAGGGTGTCAATCCTTGAAACTTCGCCTTTCGAAGACCGTTCCCCATTCGCCATCTTGAGCGTCGTTTCCACCCCATCCTTTTGGACCTCAGACTCTGGATGACCAGTTGACATGAGGCTTTTGGAGAGGGGATTGAAACTAAGCACATCCAAAGGATCCTTAGACCCCTAACCCCAAACTTTTGCATGTGGGCCACCTTTTCCATTCTGCTATTTTAAATGGCCATCAGACAACCGCCTTCTAGCCTCTAGGTCCCGAGCACTCAAATGCTCGAAAATCATACAAGGCTTTGACCCATGCCATTTTTCCTTTTGAGTTTTGGACCCTGGAACTCCGCCTACAAAGAGCCACTTCTCCAAGGCTATTTCAAATGGCTAATCCTTGATAGCCTACCCTCAGTTTGATTCTGGATGCCCTAATGGTGACTCAAATGACCTCCAATATAAAAATGAACAATGACCCACGTGCTAAGATATGACTTTCTCCCAAATGAATGCTTCATTATCCAAATCCAAGATTAGGAGAAAGCATCCAAAACTCCCTGCTCTGTTCACCCTTTAGAACAACATTCTGACAGGGGAAGTCCGACCTCCGAGTCCCAGACCATCAAGATTCTCTCCAGTGAACTAACAGTGATAAATTTGTCTAAGTGTTAGGTTTTCAAATAATTAACTATTCAATCTAACAATTTTTGGTACGAATTTTGGCTAATATTTGTGTCTTCATGCTTGATTGTGCTCACTTTGCATCCATGTGCAAAATATATGGAATCAATTGCAAGAACCCCTAGAGAATCTGCAGAGAGAAATAAAAGAAAAGGAGTTGTCAAGGCTCCTCGAGGAAAGAAAGATAAGGATCAAATGAAATATTAGTTCCAAGGGGCATCGTTGCACTCCAAAATCACAACTGAATGGAAAGATATCTCTAACACCAATATTGGGTATGTTAACATTGATGAGTTTATACAAAGGGTCAGGATAAAACCCTAAATGGAAAATGCAAATTTAATCAGAAGTAGTGGCATAACTAAAGTTGTAGGTTTTCCTCCCGCTTTGATCACCCCTGAGTTGGTCATGGTCTGCAGCGGCGTATCAGCCAGAAACACAAACTATTGTTGACAGGGATGGGAACATTCTAGCCGACATGTCACCAAAAGGGATAAAAAAAACTATCCATATTATTGTCTTTGGAAAGATGGAGCTAGCTACTATTAGGGAGTTCAAAGAAATGTGGGATGAAGACCCCATAAGATTCAAGAAACTCATAAACTAGTATTGGTTAAAGGACAAGTGGGGCAGTGCTACAAAGGTTCCTCAAGAGCTCTTTCATAGAAACTTCTTCGAAGACTACCATGACTTGGTCACCATACCAAGTAGGGTGATGGGACTCCCTTGTGCAACATATTTTCAAGAATGGATGGTTTACTTCATCGAGAAAATTCTTCGTGGAAAGGACACCACATTCTACAAGGGAGGAATAATCAGTGACCACTTTCATGAGTAATTCATGAATGTCAAAAATGCCTCCAAATTCTATATAACCTCTTACATATTATATTCATTAGCTGATCAAAGGCACTACAATGGGTTATTTAGGGCTCTAAATGAAGATTCTGGTAGAGAACTCAAGGCTTTGGACAAGTACCCCCCAGCTATAATTCAGGAACTTCAAGAAGGATTACTGTATAGTGAATGATGCATTCATTGCTTATATCATTAGGCTGCTTGGGTGACTTTGAAAGAAAAGTTTCCCACAGTGCTCGGGCTCTTCTCAAGCAATATGCTTTCTTTTTTATCCAATATCCAAAGTTCACCTACATACGAGCCCAAGGATTCTCAAAGGAACCAAAAAAGCTACCCCGATACCCTAATGACCAAATGATATTGTTGGAACTCTCTTGGCAGTTGTGGCATATTCATGCTATCCTAAGCAACAAGCATCTAGTAGGGATCCCTTATCCCCTTACACTCAACTAGGGTATGTATGAGCTTCATAGTTCCTAATGTGCAGGAAATTCAAAGATAGAATTGGCTGAGTATCACCTCAAATCCCACAAAAGCAGACCCCAGATGGATCCATATGGCCATCTCAGGAGGGCACTTGGACAAGAGCATGCCCACATCCATAATGTTGAATATTTTTGGGTAGATTGTAAAGATGATTTCGAAGTGCGAATAAGGCACTATATATTCATGACTGCATACTTCGTAAAAAGGGTGAACTTGTCTCCAATACCATATTAGCTAGAGGAAGAGGAAAACACTATGATAAACCCTAGGTAAAATTCCATCACCAATCTACCACTGCTAATGATTGATTGGGATGAGCAAGAGGTCGATGACCTTGACATTGTCACCAAGCTTGTTGAGGCTTGAATGAAGACACGGATTAATGGGCAAATTGCCTGATTGAGACAACAAGGGATAGTCTTGACCTTTAAATGGCTAGAAAATGATCCAAGTGGTCCTGATGGTGGGGTAGTTTTTGTATCAATTGAAGAAATTTCAAATTCCCCTCTACCCACTGGCTCAAGAAAGAGAAAGGAGACTGATGAGCAATAATGTGATCCTAAGGTGTATGCAAGAAAATCCTCAAAAGGTGAGTCATCCAAGAGACATAAGAAATCAGGTAGCATCACCGAGATGCCAGTAATTCAAGAGGATCCACTCTGTGAGAGAGATGATATGGAGATAGATCATCCAAGATCTCCACCTATCTCATATGTTGCTACTACTTCCATTTCCAATCCTCCATTGATCCCACATGAGTAGTTTATTCTTGTACGCCGATAGTGGACATTTATGTCCACCTTGCTTCTACTTCCCCCATTGTGTAGGTCATATTAGTGGATTCATCCTCCATCACTACCTCACTGATCTCCTTATCCTCCATGTCTCCATATTTTTCTCTCCCAACTGCTACCACTACCACTACTATTCCTACCCTTGCTCTTCCAGAATCTTTCATGAAATATATGCAAAATGTGTCATCCGAGCTTTCGAGAATGTTTGCAAACTCAGAAGTGCAGGCTGCCATGGCCCAAGCAAGTACCAGTATCCTAGTTCCTCCTCCCCTTACTAAGGCACCTCATATGGAAGCCACAATGCAAATTTTTGAGGAATTGGAAAGAGGACAATTGGATGTAGCCAAAAGGTTAGAGGAGGAGGCAGATGACTACCATGAGCATCCAATATATGAGCATAGAATAATTGATGAGGTTCCCTATGAATCCTCTAGTGACGATGGCAAAGGTTTAGACATAAAGAATATTCAAGAGAACGTCAACCCTAGGCTTGACACGAAGCTAGCTAAGCAAGTCAAGGAGATTGAAGATAAAGAGGTTGAAGAGTAGACTATTATTGAGAAGAGGTTCACTTCCACAGTAACAGAGGGTGATAGGTTTCCAATAAGAGAACATGACTATGCCCCTAGAATTAGTGAAGAGGTATTCACTCATAAGGATGATGAAAAAGAAGGCATTTCCTATGAACACTTTCCCACTAAATCCCATATTATATGTGTAGTGTTCATACAAGACACTAATAAGGAGAAGGAGGATGCAAGGACAGAAAAATAAGCTCTTAATGACAAGGCCATTGAAATCATGAAAAATGATAAAGAAGATAGGAAGGAAAAACCTAAAGGAAAGTTTTCAATGCCTGACTAGTTTGAAAAGCAACTCAAGAGAAAATATCTTGTTCCTAAGGACCCAAAAGCAAGGCTAGAGGCTATATTGGCCTGATCCTGAATAGGCACCAAAAAGGAGAAGAAGCCCAAAATCAAATAAAAGGTAACAATGGAGGACTTAGGATCTAGGATGGTGCAAGTAGCTACACAGATGGTGGGAGAACAAGGAATAAGTTACAATATCTCCACTATCAACTTGGGATTCACCACCAGGGAGAAAAAGGTAGACCACCTTCAAAAATTCATCACCACAGTGGTGCATCTCATTCAACAGGACAAGGTTTCCAAAAAAGAGCTTAAAGAACAGGTGGTTGATTTGATAACCTACATCCAACAATGGTTGTCCACAAAAGAAAAAAATACAACATCCTCGTCCATGCCACAATTTCTATCAAAAGAGTAGATTGATAAGTTAGAAAAGAGAAAGAGCTTGGACAAGACTACGAAAAATTGGTTCTGGCAGGTCTTGGACATTGGAAATGTAAGCATCAATCGCACTATTCCAACAACGAACAATTTCTTTGATATAAAAAAGTCTCTTGAGGGTACGAGGAAGGTTTTTGCTAACTTACCAATGAAGTATGAGTCTGTCTACCCAAAGATTGAGGCTATCCTCAAGCTGCCAAGCGAGATCTAGGAGAAGGAATTTGCATTTAAAAAGAATGATCACTGGCTAATGGATATCTCAAAGAGAGACTACTATAATAGGAAGGAAAGGCTAGAGAAAGCACTTGAAAATGAAAACTTAGATATCGATTTGGCCAAGGAGGTTTGGTCAGATTGCAGGTGGTATTTGAAACTAATGGCAGGGTACGATGTACACGTTGTCTAGATCGATGCAAAAAAATTGAAGCCTCACTTCCAGAAGAGGATGGAAGATGGATGTCGAGCGAGATAACTACTAATTTCATGAGTTTTTTTTCCCAAGCCTTCACCTAGTCGTAGCTATTCACGGATAATGTTGTCAAGTATGATGAAGATTGGGAGAAGATCATTCACAATTTTGAGGAGTGGAGCTACCAATTGCTGAAATTTGACATCATAAAGGTCGATAAGCTCCAACTATTGATTCCAAAGTTCATGGAATACATAGCCTTGAAGAAGCAAGAGAGAAACCCTATTGATGGCAAAGAGTTACTTCTAGAATAGCTACAACAAAGAGCAATAAACAAAAGACAAAATGCTACAGTGTTGTCACTAGAGGCCAAAATAGGGATATGGACAAAAGTGTATTTTAAAATGTAATATATTTTGGGCATAGGTGAAAACCTAATGTAAGTGAATATTGGCCACATGATTTGTCTTTTAGACACTACAAATAGGGGTCTCCTCCTCTCATTTTGTAGGAGTTGAGTTGTTGTAAATACATGCTGCAAAAATTGCAATAGAAATACATTGACTTTGGTGCATTTATGAGTTTCTCCTCATTTTTCATGATTCTTCTCTCTTAGTTAGATGATCTAGTTGAATTTACTTCTTTTTTTTAGTTTCCTTTCAGTTAACTTTAGTAGATTTAGTAATATTGTTCCATGGTTGTTAATATTTATGTTGTGTAGATGCCTTTCTTGTCCATAATTTTGTCTATTTTCTACTGGTAAATGGTTGTGTAAAGTTAGTATGGAATCTAATTTGAAGCTACCTTTAAATATTTATCTTTGTTCATACATGTATGTGGTGGATGAATGGTAAAAAAATCTGCAGTCCTTAGAAGATGCCACAAGTTTCATGACACTTTGAAATTTATGGTTAAGTCAAATTCCATCACACTAAGTGTAACAACATCCTAGTTCTTTATATCTTGATGCATCGAACCTAGGTGTGTTATCAAACATATGGTAAGTAAGCCCTTTAAAAATACCAATTCCTGATAAGAAAAACATCATCATCATATCTTATTTTTTAGAGCATGAACTTGTTGGATCCTCTTCTCATCATCTTATTTCTTCTTTCTTTTCTCCACTCTAACATGGTACCATGACAGTTAACCAAAAAAATCACTAATGCACTTATCCAACACCCACCAATCATCAACATGCATATCATAATCAATTTCATATCATTGCATGGTCATTTCACATCATTTGCATATCGTTACATAGCACATCATTATCATTGCACAACATTAATCACTACGCATCAATAGATATGCATATCATATGCATATCACATAATCAAAATATCGTCACATATCATAATGATTTTCATTTAACATCATCACATATCACTTCATAAATCATATCATAATCATGGCATCCACATCATAATCATCACATAACATAAATCATACCATGGTTATTTCACATCATATCATTACAAATCATTACATATCATGGTTATTTCATATCACATCATCGCTGCATTATAAAAACATGAATCGTAATATAGGCATATCATATCACTACATTTACCTTACTGCATCCATATTACAACATTCCATAATCATTACATACATTACCACATGTTTCATAATCATCTTAGGTTATGAAGAATAATAGACATTTGTTATTATGAATATCTTAGGAATCATTGCATTCATATTATTATCACTTATCACAAATCATTTGGACATCATTGCATACTATAATCATTTAATTTGCTTCATTAAACATAATCATTACATAAATAATAATCATCGCATATCATAAGTCATGTCATTTACATTATTACAAACCATTCCATCATTTCATATCACATAAGAAATTTTTTACATAAGAGAAATCATTTGCATAATCATTTTCGTATCCTTAATATCATAATCATTGTTTTATAAATCATACCATAATCATTTCACATTATCATAATCACATCATCACATTTATGAAATTGCATTCATGACATAAACCATTTCCATATCATAATCATATCATATCACAATATCATAATGTCATATACATATAGTCAATCCATTTCACACTTAGAACATAATATAGATTTGTTATTGTAAGCATCTCATAGATCATACATCTCATCATCATATCATCCATATATGCATAGAAAAATATGAAAAATAAATGCATCCATAATCATTTGCATAACATAAACATCTACATAGAATAATCATACATCACATCACATATAGAACATTAGATACATCCATCCATAATGCATAAATAAAATAGGACACATCTCTTAATGAATCAATCATATCATATATATAGATATCCAAATATAACTATCATGGTACAAATGAAATCATGTGTATGTACCAATCAAAATATACAATCCCTACAAGGCTATAAAAAATGGAGCCCGTGGATCTCAAAAAGAATAGGTTTTGATCAAAAAGTATCATGGTAGCTAGCCCTACTGGCTCCCCCCCTCGCCTGCATGTCTCTCGGCCTAGTTCTCTACCTGTCTCATCCCAGTCTGCTAGGAGTACTCTAGAACCTAGGATGTTGTTGCTACAGCCTATTGATAATGCAGTTGATAATACTCTGCCTCCCATATGGCCTCGTGGTACATCTACACTGAGACTATCCCGCCCTAGGATGCAGTAGCCATGCTCTCCAATTGTTGCCTATGGACCACCTCCTGAGCCAAATAAATCTCTGAGGCCTACCTCTGTTTCCTCTCCTAATCTTGTTGTGCCCTAGCCTAGTCCTTCTCAATTTTCAAGGCATGTACCTATTCTTGGAGCCCTTGAACCTACCCCTATAATTGATGTATTTGGGCATCTCTAGCATCTGGCAATGGTGGCTATAGTGGTTGTTGTGGTAGTTGTGGTTGGTGATCCCTTTGTTTCTGGTCTCTTTGTGGATCTTGGGATGGTGTATGTTCATCCCTCTGCTCTAGCTGACGTGGAGGTGGGCCTCCTCCTCCTCTGCCTCCCCCTTTAGGTACCCTTGGATCTTGGCCCCCTCACCCCCGACTTGATGTCCTGGATGTAGGTCTTCACCACAGGGGTATTTCCCCTGGAACTATCAATCTGAGAGGGGGCTTGAACCAATCATTATTTCCATGTGTAGTGCCCAGATCCCTAGTCCCTATGCATAAGCCCATGGTTGGGCCACCAGTTATCTAAAACTTGTTGGTTCTCAAAAATACAAGTTTTAACCAAAAGAGTTTTCCAAGTTCTTACTACACTTTCAGCCAATGTACAAGGTTAATTAAACAATTGAACCTTCTTCACTTTAGGTTCTACTAGACCTAGGTGGGTGCACCTATGTGAATAATGTAGATTTAAAATATATTTCCTGCTCAAACAATCTATTCACAATGGCAATTGGGAGTGAATAGTCAAAATGACTAGAACTACTCCTACTGCATAAAATAAAGAATTTGAATATGTTGTTTATTATGAATTTTATCATCTGGTTTGTGATAGATCAGTGCCTTCTATCCACATGGGCAATGGAGTCATAAATATCAAGAACTATATGTGCATTTCCCTCTCTGTCTTAATTCTAGTTGTTAGGAACTTTGAAAATTATATGACTAGCATAAAAATTCACTAATTTATGGCTTGCATAAACTATGCTGAAATTTTTTCCTACCAGGTTCTCCTTCAACCATCCAACAAAAGTCCTAAAATCATCGAGACTTGTTTAGAAGAATTTAGTTCTGACTTGCAAACACTAGTTAATCAAATCCCACAAAGTGAAAATGTATTGTGATAAATCAGAAATATATTTGATATCTTGATTTAAATGATTTAAAGATTTATAATTGGAGACAACCAGATAGGAAAATACAAAATTATAGCATCTCAACAACTAAATACAGAATGGGTTTCACCAGTTAAAAATAATTTGTCCATTGATTTTGCTTTGAAAGGTTTGTACATTATTTGCATTCCCAGTCTTATTATTTTCAGAAAAATATAACTCCTATTCTCCCTCTCTTCTTCTTTGACTTTTCAATACCTTTATACAATATATCTGACGAGTCACGACTCTTCATTTTCCTATTACAGCCATTTGAATTCTTTGACCTGAATTAAAATATTTAATTGAGTTGCCTTATCAGAAAATTAAATAATTTTACATATTTCTGCATTTTATTTCATTTTAATACTTTGACAGCTCTTTATATTTCTCTTTATACACTTCCCAAACTTTATTTTATGTTCACCGCTCTACCATGGTCAACCTGTTGACTGGTCATGGTATAGCGGTGACTACTTCCCACCAGTCTTCACATTCACTACCGCTCAACTATGAGCTTCACCTTTGATGTCGGCGGTACCGTGGTGCTTTGACTTTGACCGCTCTCCTGCCATCCACCGTGCCATCGCGGCTTTGCTTTAAGTGCCAGTAGTACCACGATGTTCAGTCTTAACCGCTACTTCATCGTTATCTTCTTGTTTCCTACCTATTCACTACATCACCATGGTCTCATATTTCACCACGTGCGGTACCACGATGTGACTATTAGTTGCTTCCTTCACTATTACCACAGTCACCATGGTCTCTATTTGAACCCCCTATCGTTGAGCGGTAAGTTCTTAGTGACTGCCATGCTCACTAACTTCACTGTTATCTCAGCTCACCGCAGTCACTGCGGTCTTCTTTGGAGCCCCCTCATGGTATAGAGGTGACTATCTTCATTGTTGTCGTGCTAATTATCTCACCACCTACTGCGATACTGCAGTCAAGGTTTTGACTGCATGCAGTGTGGCGATAAGCCTTCACTGACCGCTCTATAACTGCTAATTGCTTCCACCGTGTAACTATCAACTTGCTTTTGACTGACTGTCGTGTAGTAGTAAACTTTTATCGTAACTACTCTTAACCGTCACCGCTATACTGCGAGCCACTTTGCAAAATGCCACAATAAAGCAGTGAACGCCATGAAGGGTAAACGTTGGTAGTATAAGATACCTTAGTGATATAGATGGAGAATGAAAAGATTTTTTTAAAGAAAGATAGTGTAAAAGACAAGCTCAAGTGGGTAAAAGACCTTGGGATATTAAAATGAAAATTTGGGTTCTAACAGTGGCTCCTATTGGGGATGAGTGGTTATGCAATTAGTGTAAGAATCTAGAATGCAACTGGGAGAGCACACCAAGACAAAGGATGAAAATGAAGAAAATGGCAGATGGAAGGAATGAAAAGATGAAAGAGATGGGAGACGAAAGATGGAGCATGGAGGGTGAAGATGAAAATGACCCTACACTACTGTAAATGGAAAGAAAATAAATTTTTCAATAAGGGAACTTCTGATAATGTCCATGTACTAGAAAATCCCAAACCGAATAGAATTCCTAAACTACTATGCATGGAAAAGAAAGTTTAAAGAGGATTACTAAGAATTGTCTATGCACTAGCAATCCTTGACCCTCTACAATTCCTCAAGAGATGAAATGCTTCAGGAATTGTCCATGTACAGGAAACTCCTACTCCTCTCCAGACATGTTCTACAGGAAATATGAATCTTCACCTCCTTTACTAGTTATCACAAAAGGACCCAACCATAAGGCTTCAAATTTTCCATGCTTCCCCTTCTCCTGACATCAAGCATTCCACATCAATACTAGGTCATTTTCTTAAAAATTTCTCTCCTTGGCCTTTTTATCAAAAATATATTTCATCTGTGACTGCAATTTCACATTCTTCTTGAGAGCCATTCTTCTTATTTCATCAAGTTTTGCAAGCTACTCCATTCTTTCCTCCATTGGTTCAAAAATATCCAAGTCTTCCTATAGAATAAAATTATAAACTAGCCAAAGGTTTTGCAATGGCATCCTGGCTTGTGTCCCATACACCAGTTCAAATGGAGATTTTCCAATTGCCTTCTTCACTACTATCTGCCCATACAACCAATCTTAACTTTGAATCCCATGCCTTTTTATTTGTATCAAGAATCCTCCTTAATATCTTCAAAAGTCTTTTATTACTTGACTCTACCTGACCATTGTCTTGTGGATGATATGGGACAAAATCAGAAATATTAATGCCATATGTTTTTCAAAAGTCTCTAAACTCATCAGATCTAAAACACATTCCATTATCTGTGATTAATCTGACTGGGGTGCTAAATCTGGCTATAATATTTTCCATCAGAAAGTTCACCACCACCTTGCTAGTTGCTTGCTTAGTTGGGATAGCCTCCACCCATTTTGTAAAATAATATGTGGCCACTAATATCCATTTGTGTCCTCCACTTGATCTTTCCTATATTTCTCCAATGAATTCAATTCCCCACTGATGAAATGGAGCTTCTACCTGTAAAGGTCTAAGTGGCAAGGCTCCTTGATACTTCAACTTCCTTGATAAATTCTGACAAGCCTCACATTTCCTCACATGTGCAAAAGAGTCATTGAACACCTGAGGCCAATAATAGCCAGCCCTGAAAATATTATGTGCAGTGGTCTTAGTAGAATAATGGCCTCCACACACCCCTTCATGTATTTCACTCAAGACATGTTCTTTTTGGGACTCATCTAAACATAACAACAATATACCATCCCTATTCTTCCAAAATAAGTCCCCTTCTATAAAAATGTACTTAGAAGCCTGCAACTTCAAAGTTCTCCTTTTATTATCATTCAACCCCTTTTGAG
Organism: Sequoiadendron giganteum; assembly: GCA_007115665.2. NCBI lineage: Eukaryota > Viridiplantae > Streptophyta > Pinopsida > Cupressales > Cupressaceae > Sequoiadendron > Sequoiadendron giganteum. Next base: position 568,331,997 of record CM021105.1, on the reverse strand, counting down.
ATAATACATCACATTTGTATACCATGGACTATGTTCAATACTTGCAACAACCTCTTCTTTAACTTCTACATTGCAGATTTGGTTTACTTCAATATTCGTTTCTACCATCAGCCTTGCCAGACCCTATCCTCTTACTAGTTTGGTAATTTAAATCTCCATATTGAACTCTTAGATTTTATTAATCTATCTTCATCTCTTCCCTGTCACTTCTATCTGCACCAAGATATGCTTCACAACTGCATGCGGGACATAAGCAATTGCCTTAGCTCCAACAAGATAAGTTCTGAAAGCCTTTGCTACTTTGACCAATGCATAAGCCTATTTTTCCATAATATCATACTTCAATTCTAACCCCTGCAAATATTTTCTAAAAAAGGAAACAGGTTGTTCATGGCCTTCATCATTCTTTTGTAACATGACAACAACTATGGTATGAAATGAAGCAAAAGAAAAAATATGAAATGCCTTAGTAAAACTAGGGGACTTTAGGATAGGGGCTTCTTTGACAACTCTTTTTATAAATATGAAAGCATCCATGGATTTAGTAGTCCAATCCAACTTCTCTCCCTTTTTCAACATCTTAGATATAGGTTTAACAATCTCAGCAAAATTGGACACAAACCTTCTAACAAAGTTAATTTGGACAAAAACTGATTGGATTTCTTTGACAGTTTTGGGAATGGATATTTTATCTATGGAATCTACTCTTTCAGGATCTATCCTAATCCCACCTTTTGACACAATATGCCCCAAAAGATTACCTTTTGTAACAGCAAAATGATATTTTTTTGGATTAAGACTAATACCATATTTCAATGCTTTGATGAAAATATTCTCCAAATCTCCCACATGATTCTCTGCCCTTTTAGAATAAGCAGTGAGATCATCTTGATACACCACCATTATAGCATTAATTAGATCTACAAATGCCACATCCATGGCTCTTTGAAAGGTATCTCCTACATTTGTGAGACCAAATGGCATTCTTACATAGACATATGTTCCCCATGGTGTAGTGAATTTTGTCTTGTATTGCTTAGATTCTTTGACTTTGACCTGATTATATCCAGAAAATCTATCCATCATTGGCAATAACTCACATCCTGTTACTTTGTGCAATATTGCCTCCATGTTTGGGAGAGGATAATTATCTTTTAGGGAAGCAACATTAAGATTTCTCAAATCTACACACAATCTTATGTCCCCATTCTTCTTCCCGACTAGAACAAAATTTGAGACCCATGTTGAATGTCTAATGGGTCTAATAATACCTCCATCCCTAAGCTTTTCTAGATCCTCTTGCATCTTAGGTTCCAGAGTTGGGTTAATAGGCCTCTGCTTTTGTTTGAATGGCTTTGTGTCTAGCTTAAGTGGAATCTCATGCTGAAAAATATCTTCTCTATATGCCTTCAAATCCTCATAAGACCAAGCAAACACATGCTTGTACTTTCTTAGCAATGCAATCAACATTCTCCTGATGGTTGGGCTTATTTTCTTTCCAATATAAACCCTTTTTGGTGTTAATTCAGCTCCCAGATTTATTTCTTCAATATCTTCTTTCTTAATAGGTGTCTGCTTCATGAGAGAATGATCACTCCCATCATACACTCTTTCCAATGCTACAGGCCCTTTGAGAAGCTTGTTGGCTTTTAGCTGCAAAAATTCCTTCCCAAATACAATCTGTTTCCCATCCACTTCTTCCACAAAATCATTGAAATCAATCTCCTATGCCTTATACTCATCTATACAATGAAGAAACTTCAAAAGGTCAGTATCATCATTAAAAACCTCCCAGCTATAGATGTTGTCAGGGACAATGGGTCTTGTTTTGAATTCAACCTAAGACACTCCTACCAAAGTGATATCATCCCTCTTTAAAGCTACACTAGCCAAGAAGTCAGCGATCAAATTTTTAGATCTATTTATCTAATCAATTGAAAATGCATCAAATAGTTCCATGGTATCCCAGAGAAAATTTCTATATTGTTTCAGCATCTTATTCTTTGCAGCATACTTTGATCTAACTTGTGACACAACTAGCTCAGATTCTCCCAATACAGTCAACAACTTAATCTTATGCTTGATAGCCATGTTCAAACCAATCAGCAAGGCTTCATACTCTACCACATTATTTGTACATTCAAAAGCCAACCAAAATGAATATATAAATGTCCTACCTTCAGGTGATATGAATGCTACCCTAGCTCCATTACCTTCTTGACTACATGCCCCATCAAAATACATTTGCCACACACCTTGTTGATTTCTAGAAACAAGCTTATCAATTGGGTCAGTATTCACTAATTCTGGTTGAGACAATTCTACTCTGAAACTTCCTAAATCCACATCACAGAAGCAATTAAGTTGTTCTTGAGGAACACACTCAACAATCTGATTCACCCTTGGTTCTCTATGCAATTTTACTTCTTCACCATTAATCGATATTGTGACATATGATAAATCAAATTGTACATTACCTCCAACTGCTACAGTCCATTGTCTTGACAAAAGCATTCCAAACTAAGGAGGTGTATCAATCATATTTATATCACTTTTATATGTTTCCTGTGGGTAGGTTGCTAATTTCACTTTCCCATATTTCATAATCCCCACAACTGGGACAGGCCTACTATCCATGGCATAACATTTACCACCCTCAATATCTATCCACATACCAAGCTTTTTCATCACCCCTACTGGCATGATATTCATAGAAGTACCTAAATCTATCATGCAATTTCTTACCAATTTACCATTTCTGAGTAGGCTAGTAAAAAATGGATCAACTTGTGGTGTATTCATTAATGCAACATTTAGGAAAACTTCTGAAACTTTTATCTTTCCTTTCCGATCAGCAATTCCAAGATTCTCCTTTTGTTCAAACTTTATATTTTTATTCCTCCAATTAGATATTAATTGAATAGCACTTTCCCTATACTCTTTAATTTTCATCATTTCAAGTAATGGGATAGACATTTTTACCTGGGATAAAGCTTGCATGAAATAAAAAAGATGCACTTTCAGCTCTGATCACCTTCTTTTGTTTTGTCGATTCTCCTTTGTTCTCCTCTTTCTCCTTCTTGGATGTCTGGTCTATCTTTTGTTTGTCCATGGGAAATTCTTTATTTTTTTCTTTGGGGGCATATTGTTGCTCTTTTTTACCGGAGTGCTCATCATTTGTCCTTTTTGATATTTGATGGTACATCTTTTTATTTTTCAAGAATATTCCTCTTGGAACACCTTCATTCTCACTCACTATTCTATTTCTCAACCAATACTTTCTTTTGGCCTATTCAACAGCTGCAATAGTCAATCTTTTAATTTCTTCCTCAGTCGGTCTCCTCATATTTCCCCTACTAGTCTGATATGATGTAGTAGGAGGACCTTGTTCATAATCACTTTCTTCATAATCTGAAAAAAATTGTTGTAATGTCATGTGAACATTATATTCATATCCTCCCTCTTCTGAAGATGAATATCCTTGCTCTGCAGAGTGAAGGGTATGGGAAGTTAAATAGATATTATGATCTTCTTCATTAGTATCTTATGATATGTCTTTCCCTGACATTGACTGAGCTACAACACAATGCTCTGAAGAATGTGGCAAGTCACAAACTGAACACCAAGGACTATTATCAACCATGTATGTTGCTCTCTTCTTTAAAGGATCAAGTGTCTCTTTATTTCTTAGCCTGTCCATCACTAGCTTTCTATCTCTCCAATTTGTATTATATGGCATGTCCTATAATCTTGGCCTTTCATTTCTATATGTGTTTTCCTGTTTATTTGGAGTAACATATTGGGGAACCCTTGGGTTATCCCTCTTAGCAATCATCCCTACAACCTTCCTATTATTTTCAATAGTGAGTGATATCCTTTGAGCTTCAGCTAAATTCCTGGGACACTTGGTCCTAAGCTCATATCTAGTCTTAGGATCAAAATATTTTAAATAAGTACTCAATGCAGCAGGATTAGCTAACTTGGATCCAGGAGGTATCATATTATGCAACTTAGAAAACCTTTGGTTGAACTCATAAGATGACTCATTTTGATGTTTCTGGATAGTCACCAATTCATGCAAAGCAAATTCTGGTGCATATTGATTCCCATACTGCTTAATAAAGTGTTCATAAAACACATGAATAGAATCAATAGAGGTTGTTGGCAAGCCATTAAACCAATCTCTGGAATCTTCAATCAATGACATCATAAACAACCTCATCTGCATATCTTCATATTGCATATCCAAATCTTGCATAAAACCATTAAAGCTCCTTAAATTTTCTTCAACTATAATCACACTACTTCCTATGAACTTAGGGACTAGGCTTCTCCAACTATTGTCCATAGGATAAGGACATATTTGAAATCTAGCCAAATCAAACAACCTAATCATGATTGTGTATTGTTGAGGAGGTGGATTTTGGTAATTTTGATGCTGGTACAATGGATTATTATGAGACATTTCCACATATTGTTGACCTTATGGGGGTACATGTTGCTGATAAGGAGGTGGTTGAACACCTTGATGTTGTGGTGGAGTATTTTGATGTCTATTTGGCTGATTTTGTTGGACCTATGGGGATTTTGATGGGCCTACATTATTGTTACCCTTCCTCTGAGGTGGCACATATTTATGCAAATTAGCCATTTGAGTACTAAACTGAGCTTTTCTCAATTTGAACTCTTCAAGTTCTCTGATTGCTTCGAGCCTCTTCTCATATTCTATTTTGGCTCTCTCCACTTCTTGTCTCTTATGTTCTAGTCTTGCATTTGTTTCATCTTGAGCCATATGTTCATAGTTCTCCTCAAAGGCTACTCCATAGCCAAGTCCATTCGGATTCTCTTCAAGAAATGCCATTTTTTGATCATATTCATGTTTTCTCTTTTCCATTTCAGCATCACATTCAGCCATGAACTCGTTAACTTTCCCAGGGTCTGGTCGATAGAAAGGATTCCTTTGTTCCTTAGGAGTATGAGGTTCTCTAGAAGGACTATTTTCATTTTCCAGTGTATCATATCAATTATGTGTCTCTAATGGTGCTTTTGATGTTTTTTTTAACTTGTTGGTCCCATATCATCAGTCACCTTCTTACCCTTATCATTCTTTTGGGTCCATTTATTTTTTCATTACGACCATCACCATCTTTATACAAAGACCTTCTTCCTTGCATGTTGTGAGAAATTTTGATAGTCTGAACTCTAGGATGATTCCTTTCTGATGTATATTTCACTTTATCAATTTCAATTTACTTGTTCATTTAGAGTCGCCACTCAATTTCTCCAAAAGTGAGAAAATTTTGTAATTTATTGTTCACAGCAGAGTCCTCTATAAAATATTGACTCTATGATGAAGGCTTAGGCTTAGTTTAATGGTCCCCAATAGAGTCGCCAAACTGTTGGTTCTAAAAAATGCAGGTTTTAACGAGAAGAGTTTGCCAAGATCTTACTACACTTTTGGCCAACGTAAAAGGCCAATTACACAATTGAACCTTTTTCTCTTTAGGTTCTGCTAGACCTAGATAGGTGTGCCTATGTTAATAATACATATTTAAAATATATTTCCAGCTCAAACAATCTATTCATTATGGCAATTGGGAGTGAATAGAAAAAATGACTACAACTGCTCCTACTGCATAGAAGAAAGAACTTGAATATGTTTTTTATTATGAATTTTATCATCTGGGTTGTGATAGATCAGTTCCTTCTATCCACATGGGCAATGGAGTCAAAAATATCAAGAACTATATGTGTGTTTCCCTCTCTATCTTAATTCTAGTTGTTAGGCACTTTGAAAATTCTATGACTGGCATAAAACTTCACTAAATTTATGGCTTGCATAAACTGTGTTGGAGTGTTTTCCTACTAGGTTCTCCTTCAACCATCCAAAAAAAGTCCTAAAATCCCACAAATCCCACAAAGTGAAAATGCACTGTGATAAATCAGAAATATATTTGATATCTTGATTTAAATGATTTAAATATTTTTAATTGGAGACAACCAAACAGGAAAATACAAAATTATAGCATCTCAACAACTAAATACATAATGGGTTTCACCAGTTTAAAAAGATTTCTCCATATATTCTTCTTTGAAAAGTCTGTACATTATTTGCATTCCCAGTCTTATTATTTTTAGAAAAATCTAACTCTTGTTCTCCCTCTCTTCTTCTTAGATTTTTAAATACACTTATACAGTATATCTGAAGAGTCACGACTCTTCATTTTCCTTTTAAATCCATTTGAACTCATTGACATGAATTAAAATACTTAATTGAGTTGCCTTATCAGAAAATTAAATATTTTTACATAGTTATGTATTTTATTTCATTATAATACTTTGACATCTCTTTATGTTTCTCTTTATATGCTACTAAAACTTCATTTTATGTTCACCGCTCTACCATATTCAACCTGTTGACCGGCCATAGTATAGTGGTGACTCCTCCCCACCATTCTTCACATTCACTACTGCTCAATTATGGGCTTCACCTTTGTTGTTGGTGGTACCATGGTGCTTTGACTTTGACCACTCTCCTACCATCCACTGCACTACCGTGGCCTGTGCTTTAACTGCCAGCGGTACCATGGTGTTTGGTCTTAACCGCTACTTCATTGTTATCTTCCTATCATCTCCATTTTCACCACATCACCGCATGCGGTACCGTGGTGTGACTGTTAGTCGCTTCCTCTATCATTACCACAGTCACTACGGTCTCCGTTTGAACCCCCTGTGGTTGAGCAGTAAGTGCTTATTGACCGCCATGCTCACTGACTTCATCATTATCTTAGCTCACCAGAGTCACCGCAGTCTTCCTTGGATCCCCCCCATAGTATCGAGGTGACTATCTTCACTACTATCATTCCGGTTATCTCACCACCCACCGCGATACTGTAGTTAAAGTTTTGACCATGCGTGGTGTGGTGCTAAGCCTTCACTGACCGTTCCATAACCTCTAACTGCTTCCGCCGTGTAACCATCAGCCTTCTTTTGATTTACCGCAGTGTAGGGTTAAACTTTTATCGTGACTGCTCTTAACCATCACTGCTATACTGCAAGCCACTTTGCAAAAGGCCACGATAAAGTGCTGAAGGCCATGAAGGGTAAACACTGGTGGTATAAGATACCTTAGCAATATGGATGGAGAATGAAAATAGTTTTTTTAGAGAAAGATAGTGTAAAACACAAGCTCAAGTGGGTAAAAGACCTTGGGATTTAAAAATGAAAATTTGGGTTCTAACAAAACTATCCATAGCCTCGTCTATGGGGATTGTCCAATCTAATTTAGTCTCTTAGGTGGACTGAGTAAAAATGGTCATATACTGATCATTGAGACACTCCTGAATGTCCCCAAATTATCTAGCAAGTAGCACTCAATCATGGTGTGCTCTTAGGCCTGCATCAACCTTTCCTACCGAGCAAAGAATAACTAATGAGCATAATCATACCAAGTTAACATCTACAACCATGGCCTCTAGGTAATAAATCTCATCCTATCTAGAACTCTCCTCTAGTGAGGGAGACCGACCTGCCCTGTGTGTCTTAAAGTTATACTACCTTAGTACCTCTAGACTATTGGATCATCAGGCTCCAAAATCAACAACTATAACAATGGGGTGAAGCACAAAAATATGCTCCCATGCCCGAATGTGTAGAAGTGTGACCCCTATGCCAATGACCCAACTACCACAGTGTGCAAACTCATGCAAATCATGGACTAAAGTATCGGCCTCAATGATCTAGAGCTACTAAACTCGATATAATGGCAGCCACAATCAGCCGAAAGGTGGGCACTCAACCTCTATAATACTCAAGGTCAATCTTCCCCTTAGTAAAACTAATCGCATTAGTCTACATGATCTCAAAGAATGCATCAGAACCGACATCTCGATCATATATGATTTGGTCACCATGAATCAAAAACCAAAAAATCTACCACACATCCTCTAGTGTAACAATGGCCTCACCAGTTGGAAGATGGAAGGAGGATGTCTCACTATGGCACCTCTTGGCCAATGCGGTCATCATGGCCAAGTGGCCCCTTACGGTTGGTGCATAGGTGATGTACCATAAGCCGATTGCACCAAGGTGATCCTAAAGCAACTCATGTAGTCTAGTCAATCTACTGAGCACTGTAGGTCGATGCTCATGTGAATGTATTGGCTCTCTATCCTCCTGCACACAAAAATCCATGATGTTAAGTTTCAAAAAATACGGGATCTTGTTTGGAGTTTTTGGCACTGAAACAACATATGTCTAACTATTTTCAAAGGCTTCATTGTTTGCGAAGGCTTTGCTTTTTGCAAAATCAAAAAAATGATGCTAGGACCCCTAAACTGCAAAGCAAGTCATGACACTGTTGGTTGATACATGTGCTTGTTTGACCAAAAAACCCTAAAAACCTAATGAGACCGCGGTGTCACCATTTTCAATGGCGTCAACATTTGACCTTTGAAAACCTAATTCTAAATTTCAACACAGTGTCCCAATAGTCAATAGTGGTATTTTTTAATCCCTAGTGTCACTGATTTAACCCTTTTAGCGTCGCTATATAATGATGTTGAGGGTTTTGACCTTTGAAAATGCAATAAATGTGCCCAAAAGATGAAATTAAAGGTCAAGTTAGGATCACATACCATTGGTCATTTACCTGGAGGTCTCTGGTGGACTTGAGCTTGCTCAAAAATGTGTCAAGGAAGCACTCTTTGAACCATCTTCATAGCTCAAAACATTGGAAAACTCAAGGTGTGAATGCGAAAATGAATGGAAAGTGACCCCTTGAGGGCTATTTAAGCATGAAAATTAGATTTTTTTGCCTTGTTTTAACTATCCAGCTAGACTTTTGCACCCTCAATCCTATTTTTACCCAACTAAACCTCATTAGGTCTTTTTCTTGCATTTTGGCTTTTTTTCGGCATCCTAAAACCTTTTGAACCCTTTGAGTAGTTAGTCATCTTTTTTTAAAGATCTCCCCCAAAAATCCAAATTTTCATCTGATCTCTTGAGGGAGCAATATACTAGCATAATTCTTCTGCTAGGGCAGTAGTGGGGCATCTCAAAAAGTCAAAAAATAATTGAATTTTGATTCCAACAAGGATATTCTTTGAACCAACACGATAGGCACATTGCTTCAAAGAGGAGAAAAATGTAGACACCAAAATTATCCTAATTGATATCATGCACTTGATCTTGATTTACTGAAACCAATTCCTCCTTGATCACTCCTTTACTAACTAGTTAATTAAAAAATCCTTATTTAATTAATTAATCACAATTCCTCTTTTAATTAAATAAATTACCTTATTTGATTAAATCATTATCCTCTTTTAATTAAATAAATCACTTTATTTAATTAACCCTAATATTCCTCTTTGATTAAATAAATCAGCCTTATTTAATCCTAATATTCTTCTTTTAATTAAATAATTCATTTTATTTAGTTAAATCATAATTCCCCCTTTTTTATTAAATAAATCATCCTTATTTAATCAAACCTAACATCACCCCTTTTAATTAAATAAATCAAAATTTATTTAATTAAAACTAATCTCTTAAATTCCTCCCATTTTGATTTAAATAAATCCAAAAATCTAAGTCAAAATGTCAAATCAGCTAATCTCCACCTAAGTTAATTAAATCCTAATTAACTCTAACACTAATCCATGAAATCCTCTATATTTTGCAACTTGCACAAGTAAATAAATTTAATTGATTTATAAATTCCTCTATATCCATTCAAAAAGGCATCTTATCAAAATATTCTTCCAATTTCAAATCTCCCTCCAAAAGGATTTTTCCTCCAAACATGGCATTAACACCTCTTTCACATCCTCTTCCACAAGAAAACATTCAAATTTAAAATATCCACCACATTTATTTACACATTCACCAAAATATGCTCATTCCTCCTCCACTAGCATGTTGACAAGTGGCACCTTGCCATTGGCTCATGCTTAGTCCCATATTCATCCCATTTCCCCATTCCTCCATCATTCTCTCTTATAAATAGAAGGTATCTCTATTGTTTTTGGCATCCACAATCCATGTAAGATTACTCTACTCAATTTAATTCACAACTTCATCCATTTTTATCCAAGTTTCATAGTTTTTTATCAATCTTATCAAGGTTATTGTCAAATTGCACCAAGGAGAATTCAATATTCATCAAATTGCATCAAGGAATTGGGAAAGGGCTATTTTCCACATCAAAATAGCACCAATTCCCCATGGGATATTGGTTTGAATGTTTAAGAGCAAGATTTGATAGCTTTTTGTTGATTATCTTTGTCTTATTTCTTGTTCTTGATGTTTAAATGGATTGCATGGGGAATGATGGTTTTAGATGTGTTTAATGACTAATATTGTGTTGTTTGTCTATGTTTGAATAGGTCTAGAGCTACCATGAAAGTATGCAGAATACCAGGTCATAGAATTTTCTTGATATGGATGAGGTGGTCTTATTTTTCTTGGCCTCCTTGGATCATGTACTCTTGTAAAACCATCATCATTCATTCTTGTCATGTTCTTCTTCTTTCTTTGTTGATCATGGACTGATTTTTTATTCTTCTTATCTATTACTGGCTTATTTACTTCATCTGATTTCTTCAAGTCTACAGACTTTTTCTCTTTTTCATCTACATTTTCCTTAAAAGATTTCTCACAATTTGAACTTGTATTTTTTGATGTCCTAAATCTTTCGTCTAGAGTTTTGTAGTTTCTCATTTATGAAGGAATTATTTCCTTTTCCTAGCCCTAAACTTGATTTTTCCTTATTTTTAGGTTTTTGTGTGCTCAGTAATTCATCGAGGATATTTGATCCTCCCTTTAGCTTTAATCCTCTTTCAATCTACTCCTTGGACTTTTCTAAATTATTTCTTAAGGAAACTATTTCTACCTCAAGCTTCATGCATCTATCTAATTCACATCCAACTTTGGTTTTCAAGACTTCTTCCATTCTTCTAGCTTCCTCCAATTGAAGTTTCATATTTACCACCATATTATTTGATTCCTCAAGCTATTTATATAGCTTCTTATTCTCCTTTTTCAGTCTTTCTACTTCATCTCTCAAAACATCAAGATCTTCCAAGGTAGAAATAAGGTCTCCCTCCAGATCTATTTCAGCTTCTTGTTCACCAAGATTCTTACACATACCATGCTTCTACTTCATAGAGTATTCAACCATGAGAATAAATTCTTCCTTGTATTTTTTCATCACAAGAGCACGATTAAGATGATCAACATCTGAACTATCATTAGGATCAAATGAGTCACTTCCTTTTTGAATGTATAGGTTTTTCTTCTTCTTTCCAAAACTTTTTTCTAGGATAATAGGTTTTCTTCATCATATAGTATTCTTCTCATTCAATATTATCCTTTTTGTAGGGGCTTTTAGAAGTAAAATGTCCTACTTCAAAAAAATCAAAGCATTTGAAAGATAAGTTACCTTTGTACTTTCTGAAACCTCTCCCCAGTCTTCTAATGAATTTTTCTTCTTCCTCATCAGTCTCTCCTTATTTAGATGTGGTGGTTTCAGCTTTATCTTTCTTAGGTGCTTCATCCTTTTCTTTGTTAGAAACCTTCAAGGCAACTTCTTATCAGGATGGCTCTCCATGTCCCATCCTCATCTCATATGTTGTAAATACACCATGTAGTTCATTGAGAGTGAGTTTGTCTATTTCTCTTCCTTCCTCTATTGTTGAGATCTTAGAGTCATACTTGTATGCCATTGACCTAAGAAATTTTAGAACAACTACCTCTTTTGTTACTTCTTCTCCATATCATTAACACTTTGAAGATAGTTGGTAGTATTCTCTTCTTCTATCATCTTTTGACCTTCAAATATGGCCCTTAGTACTTGAATCTTGGCCAATTTCAACTTGTCAGATCCTTCATAGATATTCCTTAATGTATCCCAGAGATCTTGTGCATTCTTACAATACATAACCTTGCTATGCATAGATCTAGACAAGCTATTTTTAATAGCAAACCAAGACTTTTCATTGTTCTCATAGTCTCTTTTTCCTATAGCATCAGTAGGAGGTGTGACCAGTGGAATGTATCCATCTACAATAGACATCCACACATCAAATCCTAATGATACCAAGTATCACTTCATTAGAAAACTTCAAAAAGTATAATCTATTCCATCAAATTAGGGAGGCTTACTTATGAAAGAGTTCTCTTGACTGGCCATCATGTTCACAAATACAAGAATCTACTTGAGTTGGTTAAGCTTATCTTAGGGAACCTAGGGCTCTAATACCAATTGTTAGAATATAATAATCTATTGTGAGGGGGGTGAATAAGTAGATACTAAAATTATATTCCTTTAAACTTTTTAGCTAACTGAATTCTAAGATAATTAGTTTGCAGATTGGAATATGAATTAAAAAATAGAAAAAATCATCACATAACAAACAATATATGTGGAAAAAACCAAGAGGGGAAAAATCACGGTGAGAAAATACTACTAGGAGCTACTGTCCTAGTTCAGCCTCACAAATATACTTTTTGTTACAACTTGTAAGGGTATCAACCCTAAGGAGACACCAATCCCCTGAACTAAGCACCAACTTAGTTATCTGATGGTACGAACCTATTAGATTTACAACATAAAATATGATTACAATTTTCTCTTAAGGAACTCAAATCAATGTTACGACTTACTCTACAACTGCTGAACTATGTGTTATGGTTACAACAACTCTCCTCTCTGCTTTGTACCCTACTGGTTTGGCTTTGTTCTTCTCTATCTTCTTTAGTGCATTATATTTCTACCCCAATAGCTCAAGATCACTTCTGCATAGTGCACTATCTTCTCTTCTACAAATACACACCTTAAACAATATTCTCATGGGTATGTGTAGGATCATCATGGAAAAAAAGGCCCTTAGGTGGCAATAAAATTTAGAAAATGAAAGTTAGGAAACTTGACATAAAAAATTGAATAATTTATCTATATTATTTCAAAAATATGTAATAATAGAATCTATAGCCAATTGAATTTAGTTTCTAAACTACTAGGTTTATTTTTTTTTAAATATATATTTGGTGAAAATTTGAAATTTCAATGTAGTAGTACTTAAATATCAGGAAAAAAAATAAGAATTAGGTGTCTGTCTGACCACCCTAACCAAAATAAAATGATATTACTTTTATAATATTTTAGATATAAGTAGGGGACTCATGTCCCAATGTGATGCATATTTTTTTGTAATTTTTTTCCAAGTGAATAATTATTTATGATTTTTTTATTACAAATTTTAAAAAATATAAAAACTCGTATGTCTAACCACCTTAACTTTGTTAAAACTTCATGAAAGTCTTCTTTTTTAAAATCCTATAGTATGTGAAGCATATAATGTGATGCATATTTCAGATTCAAAAAATGTGACACCGTTTGAAAGTTATAGATGTTTTTCAATTAGCCTATCAATCAGGACTTTATTCGTAATTCAAATAGAAAATGAATAATAATTATTTATTAAATTCAAAGTAAAGAATAATTTATATTGGTGGAAATCTAAGAATCTCCTTTAAAAACCTTTTCGTTTCATCAATTTTGGGTTAAAAAAAGTCGTCAGCCACATGGGTCATCATATCACTTACATATTGCCACTTTTTGGCCCATCATGATCCCACACATACTCTCATATGTTTTTTGTAGATCTCATTGATAATGATTGCCTCAGGATTCTCTATCACCTCTAGATCTTCTATTAGGGTTCAAGATATCTTTAACACTATCATGCAGCTGTATCGAGCTGCACAACATTAACTTCTACTATAGATAATTTTCCTTCATTCTCTCTTTGTCAAACCATAGGATTGGATATGCATTTAATGCTTCCTTTTTTTAACCCAATTTGATCCCAATCCTTTCTTCTATAGCCATCTATTTCATTGCTCTCTACATCAAATCACATTACATCTTTCATTGAACTAGGTAGATCATTTAATTCTCATCTTTGTGTCAGTTTGCAAGAAAAAACCTTGTTTACACAGACTTAACTATTATTAATCTTCAATTTTAAATATAAACCATTGATCAAAAGTCTTCATGCCTTGATCTTGCATTCCTTTTTCACCATCACATCTTTAAAATGTGACCATATGATAAATTGTATTCAAAACTCCTTCATTTATCTTATGTGTCATAGCCATTGTGCATCATGATATTACTTATAGATTTTCCTTTCACATCTATGATGTCAACATGTTCAACGATCACTATTCGATCACTGACCTTTTAATCTTGCACTATAGATCTCTTTCCCTTAGGAACCAAATCCATCATGTATCATTGATTTTCTATGAGCACCACCATTCATTTATGTGATGTACCAATACAAAGCAATCAACATTTGATCACTTGTCTTTTAGTTTGTGTCATCCCTCACCATCCCACTAGCACTAACAGTGTGCCACTGAATCCCCATAGGCTAATTCCATATGTCCTCCTCTAATGTCATACTCCACTACCATTCAACACTCATCACTCATCACTGAAAGCTTCATATCTTAGTGATATGAAAGCGTGATACAGTAACACCCAATGATGCAATAACATTCAAAAACCTATGCATGCTGACATTACTTTCCACTAACATTGTCCATTGCTCAAATCTTCAAACTATTTGCTTCAAAATAGTGATGTTAAGTGATGGGAAAATATGATACCATGTGTTTTCAAACCCACCATGGCTCAATCCTCAATCGTTATGCATGATTCGATCAACACTTGTTTGATCTCAGTCAATCCTTGCTTCCTCGTGCGGCATAATTGGGACCCACCATAAACATAGTGGGTTGGTGGGAACCATCTAATCAACTTAATCATGGTCATTTATTGACTTCCATCGCTCATCATTGAACTTCAAGCAAACTTCTAAGTGCTTTATGTGATGCATGAGATCTTAGCCATTGTTCTTAGATCATCTAGCTTTGAACGTGCACCATTAGATCTCCAAAGGAACATACTAGTAACACCAACTAGATGACTAGGTAATGGGGCCAGTCATGGCTTATATGACCTACAACCTTCAACAAGTAGTCAACAAAAAAATAGAAATATTTTTAAGGCGCCATGATTGCAAACACCTAGGGTTTAACTGATAAGCCCTAATTTTTTCCAAGAGAAATATTTATTTTCTAAGCTCATCCTTCAACCTTTAGACTTGCATCTTATATCTCTATGAATCTCTCAAAAAAACAATGTCAAATCTAGCCTTTGATTTAACTTTTCAATACTAGAAAAATTTTCTACAACATCATGAGAAAAATGCATGACAATAATGTAACATCTTGAGAAATTCTTGCAACCTACAGTTAATCTTCCAAAGCTAGATCCTCAACATACCATATCTTTCTTAAACATCAGTGACGACATTTTGACATCAATTTCGGCACTCCCTTCATGTAGGATCAGTTCCATCTCATACTTGATCCCCTTTTGATATTAATGACAACAATATGCCAACATAGAAATTTTATCATCCTATTTGAAAGCTACTTATGGTAGTGTCTTATGCGGATTCATGATTTTCTTACGATCGATTCTTATGTAGGATATGTTGTTTGTTTTTATGCAACATGTCAATTTTCAACAAAGAATAATTTTATTATGATATTCATGTTGGAAAAACAAGGATAGAAAACTGAGGGGGGAGTGAATCAATTGTCACATAATTTAAAACATATTTAACCTTATTAATCTTTAATCTCAGATCTAATAAATAATAGTGAAAGAATGAATCAACAGCACATCAAAAGCACACATAACACCAAAATTTTTGCGTGGAAACCCTGTTAGGGGGAAAAAAAATGGAGGTTAATCCACAAGTTATATCCTATTAAAAGTTTAAGGAAAATGAATAAGGAATGCACATGCATTCAGGAACACTGCCTAGAGCTCACTAGTCAGAGAAGACACATTGTCTTACATAAAAATTTTAGATTAAATCCATCTAAAGAGATTGAGCTAAGAAAATAGCTTCTTCAAAAGCCTGATGATAGTTCTAGTTAGGCACAAAAACACTTCTTCACACTTCACTCAAACTTATTCACACTCTACTCTTCAATCAAATTATTTGATCTCTATTTGCACAAAGCACTCACACACTTTGCATTACACACTTCACACACACTCCAAAATGAAGAAACAATCGATCTTATATATCCGCTTCATGGAATTACATCAAAAAATTTGTTGCCCAAAAATAAAAGAATAAATAAATTACAAACTCTCAGCCCAATTCATGAACAAATCTCAATGCGCACCGTCTGAAGTCGGTCACAACATAATGAAGACCTAAAACAACATCCTCGAATGCACCACACATTCAAAAATTAATCCATGAGGATCTGAAACATGCTACAACCATCATGTCAGCCAAGAACATGAAAACCCAAACACACAAAGGAAAAATCTCTAATCACGATCACACCGATCAACGCAGAAGTGCAACAAGGATAGAGCACGATCTAGAAGCATCAATGAGCATTGCATGAGGATACAAAACAACTGAAATTAGCTAAATTACATTTTTTTCTCCCAGAAACACTAGATACAGTAACAGAATAACTGTAGGAACACATAAACTCATAATCTTGCACAAATCTTGATGTGCACCTCTAAAACTTCCAAAGTATATGCTAGATAGTCTCAACAACAAACCCTTTAAAGAAAAAATTTTGAATACCAACATACTAAATTTTTCACCACACTTAATTTCACAACTTCACAGACATCCTTCAACATATTTATTATAATTTTCTCAATATCCTCGACATATACAACCTTCAAGACACCAATGCTAATAGTGTTGACATCAATAAAAACCACATATCAGCAACACAACCACAACATCCAACAATCTCCCCCTTTGGCATTCATGGCAACACATTATTTGAAAAACAAGATAAGACAACTAAGAGGGGGTGAATTAGTTGTTACAAAATTTAAACTTATTCAATCTTAGTCAATCCTTTAATCTCAAATCTGATAATTAACAGTGAAAGCATAAATCAACAACACATTAGAGACACATGAACACCAATATTTTATACGTGGAAACCCTGTTAGGGGAAAAACCATGGTGGATGTTAATCCACAAGATTATACCTTGTTAAAAGTATAATGAAAGAAATGAATAATGAAATGCACATGCATTCAGCCACACTACCTAGAGATCATTGCTCAAAGGGAAGGATCACTACCTTACATAAAAAAATTAGATTAAATCCATCTAATGAGGTTGAACTGACAAATTAGCTTCTACAAAAGATTGATGACAGTTTAGGTTAGGCACATAAACATTTCTTCACACTTTGCTCAATCTTCTTCACACTCTGCTCTGAAATAAAATGATCTAATCTTTATTTTCACATTTCACATACACACCACACACTCACACACTTTAAAATGAAGAAATAATCGTTCTTATATATCTACTACATGAATTTACATCAAAAACTCTATCGGCCACAAATAAAGAATAAATTACAACTGTTGGCCCAATTCATGAAATATCTCAATGTGCACCAACCTAAGTTGGTCATATAGTAATTCAGACCTAAATCAACATCCTCAAACACACCACACAACAAAAGATTAATCCATAAGGATTCACAACATGCTACAACCAACATGTCGGCCAAGAACATAAAAACTTCGAGCACAAAAAGGAAAATATTTGATCATGAACACATCAATCAACATGGACATACCACAATGATAGAGCACAATCTAAAAACATCATTGACCATCATAGTAGCATACACAATAACTCAATTTACTATTATTACATTCTATTCTTCCAAAAACACCTACTACAGTAACAAAATAACTATAGGAACATAAAACTTCATAACTTTCTTCAAACTTGATGTGCACCATTGAAACTTTTGAACAACATACTAGATAGGCTCATAAAAAAACACTTGAATGTGCGCCTTCTAATCATCAACGTACAAATTTTTTTATCACTCTGACCTTCTCAACTTCACAAACTACCTACAACATATTTATTATAATTTTCTAAATATCCTCAACATATGCAGCCTTCAGAATCATCAATGCTACTAGTCTTGACATCAATGACAACCACATATCAGCAACACAACCAAAAAATCCAACAATCTCCCCCTTTGGCATTGATGGCAACACACAATGTGAAAAATACCATCAACACAACTAACTCTTCACACAATACTTTTCTCCTCCTTTGTTCGGCACTTCTCCCCCTTACACTTATCCCTCTTAGTACTTATTGCACTTCTTCCCCTTTCTTCTACAAAGGTTTTTCACATTACACTTCTCCCCATTTAACATCAATGGAAAAGGTACACAAGCTCTAAACAACATATCATCTAAATCATCTGACTACTGCCCCTGAGTAGTAGTCACCACAACATCAATCTGAAACAAGATCTCATTGTAAGTGCACAGATTGATGCAAAGACTTGCATCTTAGTTTAGATTGGGAGGGGAAATCACCCCTAACTTTCCTCTGAGATACTAAAAAGTATCCTTAAGAAAAAATTTAGTAAAGATATCTGCAATTTGTTCCTTAGTGGGCACATATTCTAATCTGACCTCTTTATCACTCACCTTGTCTCTCAAAAAGTGATACTTGATAGATATATGTTTTCTTTGTGAGTGTGGCACCAAATTATTAGAAATGTTTATGGCACTTGAATTGTCACAAAAATGGAAATAGGCTCATTATACTCAACTCTGATATCTCTCAGCATATGCTTCATCCACAATCCTTGAGTATAGTTGTTTCCATCAACAATATATTTTGCCTCAATAGAATATAAGGAAATTTAATTCTACTTTTTACTTAGCCAAGACACCAACTTATTCTCCAAGAAGAATGCACCACCACTTTTAATTTTCCTATCATCCACATCTCCTACCCAATCTACATCTATAAAATCATTTAGAGTAATATCATCATCCTTAGGATACCAATGAACAAAATCAACTATTCATTTTAAGTATCTGAAAATTATTTTTATAGCAGTCACATGTGATTCCTTTAGATTAGCTTGATATCTAGCAACCATGCACACAACATTCATAATGTCTGGTTTGGTCTATGTAAAATAAAGTGATCCACCAATCATTGACCTATACCTTGTTTGATTAGATTTAGGAGAATCATCACTCTATGTTAGTTTACATCTGGTTACCATGGGTGTACCAACTCGCTTTGAGTCTTCCATGCCAAAAAATTCCAGTAACTCTCTTACATGTTTGGACTAAGAAATATAGATTCCATCATCTAAGTGAGTAATTTGTAACCCTAAAAATAATTCCAGTTCTCCTATCATTGACATTTCAAATTCACTTTTCATTTCATCAGCAAACTTCATGCATAAGTCATCATCACCTTCAAAAATTATGTCATCAACAAAAAAATTAATAATCAACACTTTACCTTGATCTGGCTTGAACTATAGATTGTTGTCAGCAGTACCTTTATTGAATCCAAGTTTCAACAATTATTTATCCAATCTAGCATACCATGCTCTAGAGGCTTGTTTGAGTCCATATAGTGCTTTCTTCAATCAAAAAACCATGTCTTTTTCATCAGTCAGTTGAAATCCATCTGATTGCTCAACATAAACTTCTTCTTCTAATTCACCATTCAAGAATGTTGACTTTACATCCATTTGATAGACTTTGTAATTATTGAAAGTAGCATAAGAAAGAAATAACCTTACAGCTTCAATTCTAGCAACAGAGGCAAAGGTTTCTTCAAAATCAATACCTTCCATTTGGGAGTATCCTTTACATACCAGTCTTTCTTTGTTTCTAACTACTTCACCTTGCTCATTCATCTTATTCTAAAAGACCCATTTGGTTCCAATCACATTTTTATCTTGAGGTCTAGGAACAAGAATCCATGTATCATTTTTCTCTATCTGCATCAGTTCTTCTTTCATTGCTTCCATCCAATACTCATCTTTACATGCTTCATTGACATTATGAGGCTCTATTTTAGAAATTAGGCCATATTCTTTTGCAATTCTTCTTCTAGTTTGCACACCTTTGTTTTTGTCTCCTATGATCTGAGTTTCAAAATGAGTATGCTTTACATACCTTGGAATTTTGGGTTCTTGTCTTTCTTCTGCATTTCCATTGACTTCTCCTTCATGATTTTCTTGATCAATCAGAACAATTTGAACTTGATTTTGTGTCTATGCATTCTTTCCATTCTCAATATTATCTTGTTGGTCATCTAAATCATATCCACAATACCTCAATGATCTAATAGTTTCTTCATCAACTATGACATATTAACCCAAAAATATTCCTTCATCACTTCTAGCTTCAAATTTTTCAATATCCTCATCTCTCATAATATAACATCTACTTCCAAATATTTTGAAATACTTAACAATAGGCTTATAACCAAACCATAGCTCATAAATGGTCTTAGCAAAATTACCATTGACATTCAGGGTATGTGCAGGATCATGATGGGCCAAAAAGTGGTGATATGTAAGTGATATGATGGCCCATGTGGCTAATGACCTTTTTTTACCCAAGATTGATGAAATGAAAAGGGTTTTTAAAGGATATTCTATGCTTTCCACCAATATAAATTATGCTTTACTTTGAATTTAATAAATAATTATTATTCATTTTCTATTTCAATCACGAATAAAGTCCTAATTGATAGGTTGATTTAAAAACAACTATAGCTTTCAAACCATATTATATTTTTTGAATCCAAATTATGTGTCACATTCTATGCTTCACATAATATAGTATTAAAAAACTAAAAATTTAATTTCATGAAGTTTTGACCAAGTTAAGGTGGTTAGACATACAGGTTTTTATATTTTTTAAAAGTTGTAATTAAAAATTCATAATTAATTATTTACCTAGAAAAAAATTACGAAAAACCATCCATCACATTGGGACATGAGTCCTCTACTTACATATAAAATATTATAAAAAATAATTATCATTTTATTGTGGTCAGGGTGGTCAGATAGACACCTACTTATTTTTCTTTGAAATTTAAGTACTACTGCATTGAAATTTCAAATTTTCACCAAAAAGATTTTAAAAAATAAAATTAAACTTAGTAGTTTAGAAACTACATTCAATTTTCTACAAACTCTATTCTTACATATTTTTAAAATAATATAGATAAATTATTCAAATTTTTACATCAAGTTTCCTAACTCTGATTTTCTGAATTTTCATCACCACTTAAGGGCTTGTTTTTTCCATGATGATCTTGCACATACCCTTCATCCATTTCATAGTATACATAGCTGTTCTTGCAAATTCTCTCAAATAGATATGAGGAACATTACCTTCCAACATCATAGTTCTGGCAACATCTATAATTGTTTTGTTCTTTCTCTCAACAACTCCATTTTGTTGTGGGGTTCAGGGAATAGACAACTATCTTTTTATTCCATGCTCTTCACAAAGTGAATTGAATTCCCAGGATGTTAATTCACCACCTTTGTCTAATATCAAACATTTGATCTTCAAACATGTCTTATTCTCTACCAAATCTTTGAAACTTTTGAATTTCTCTAATGCCTCATGTTTTTCTCTTAAGAAAGCAACCCATACCATTCTAGAATAATCATCAATAACATAAAGTACCTTTCTCCTTGTAGACTTATGATTCTTGATGGACCACATAGATCAGTATGTATCAAATCTATTACTCCATCGGAATGGTGCAATTTTCTTTGAAATAAAATTCTTGTCTGCTTTCCCATCTGACATTCCTTGCATATAGTGTTAGTAGGCTTCACTAACTTAGGTAGATCTATGGCTGCTTGTGTGGAGATTATTTTGACAATGTTATCAAAATTCACATGACATATCCTTCTATGCCATAACCAACTTACATCAACTTGAGAAATCAAACAACTTTCACTAGTAGCATTTAAGTAAAAAATATTACCTCTTGTCTTTGTACCTAAAGCAATCACATTTCCTGAACTTTGTAGTATCCTACACTTACCATCTTTGAACTGAAGATTGTAACCTTTGTCAACCATCTATCCAACACTCAAAAAATTGTGTTTCAAACCTTCAACATATAGGACATCATCAATATTACATTTACCACTAAGATAAATAGTGCCTCTGCCACAGATCACACCAACATTGTTATCTCCAAATATTACAACACCACCATCATATTTTTCCAAGCTTAGAAACTTTATTTTGTCGCTAGTCATATGATATGAGCATCTTCTATCAATCACCCACTCATCCTTCTCATCAATCTTGGTTGCAAGAGCTTTCTCAATATTCTGATTACTAGCTGATTCAGTGGACACCAAACCATTTTCCTTGATAGCAATGAATACCCATTCATCTTCATTTCTAGTTTCTTTATCAGATTCATGATTAGTAACACCTTCTTCATCATAATAACATTTCTTTTGAAATCTAGACTTATCAGGTTTATACTTAGAAACTCTTTCAAGACACCTTGATGCAAAATGACCTATCTTACTCCAAGAGAAACATTTAATAGCCAACTTTCCTTTGTACTTACCTTGTCCTCTAGCTTCTCTTTTCACAATCAGTGCTTCCAGATCTTCTAGTTCTCTTTCTTAATCTTCAATCAGTTTCATTTCATCTTCATACTTGAATCTCTTCATAGAGCTCTCTCCCAGATCATATCTTTGTTGGATTTTCTAGATATAGTAGCTTTGAATGCAGACTCTATCTTAGGAGAAGATTCACCAAATTCATCAACATGTCTTGTGTTAGATTTTTTACTGTCTTGATCTCTTCAATAGCATGATATTTTGTTTTGTAAGAAGTAGGCACATATCTAAGTATTTTAGCCACAATCTCATCTTCTTCCAAGATTCCATTGAGACATCTAATGCCCATCACTAGTTCATTTACCTTTTCCGTAAAAGAAAAAAAAAATTCATCTTCACTCATCTTCATGTTCTCCCACTTTCCTTTCAGACTTACTTTCACTAGTCCATCTCCTTCATACAATGTTCCCAACCTTTTCGAGATCTCATGTGTAGTCTTCAAACCTATCACATTTGTCATTTCTAAATCTATCAAATCACTTAGGAGTGCTTTTATAGCCTTGGTATTAGTTTCTACTTCTTTGATCTCATCAGCAATAGAGGGAACCATTTTGAGGAATAGTATATGCATTCTTTTTAATCTTCTAGAAAGGCTCACTAATGCAGTTCAAATGACACTCCATTCTAACTTTCCATAGAGAGTAGTTTATACCATCGAATATAGGACTATCCTTCTTGTATGATGCCATCTTGAATCACCTCAAGCTATTAAAATTCTTTAGAGGAACTAGCTTTGATACCAATTGTTGGAAAAACAAGAATAGACAACTAAGATGGGGGGTGAATCAATTGTTACATATTTTAAACCTATTCAACCTTAATCAATCCTTTAATCTCAAATATGATAATTAATAGTGAAAGCATAAATCAAGAACTCATCAGAGACACATGAACACCAAGATTTAGTACGTGGAAACCCTATTAGGGGAAAAACCACGGTGGATGTTAGTCCACAAGATTATACCATGTTAAAAGTATAATGAAAGATATGAATAAGAAATGCACATTCATTTAGGCAAACTACCTAGAGCTCACTGTTTAAAGGGAAGGCTCACTGCCTTACATTAAAAAATTGACTAAATCCATCTGATGAGGTTCAACTAAGAAATTAGCTTCTATAAAAGCTTGATGATAGTTTTGGTTAGGCACATAAACACTTCTTCACACTTCACTCAATCTTCTTCACACTCTTCTCTGAAATAAAATGATATGATATTTATTCACACATTTTGCATACACACCACACACTCACACACTCACATGCTCCAAAATGAAGAAATAATCATTCTTATATATCCACTACATGAATTTACATCAATAGCTCTGTCGGCCACAAATAAAGAATAAATTAACTTAAGTCAGTCACATAGTAATAAAGACCTAAATCAACATCCTCAAACATGCCACACAATAAAAGATTAATCCATAAGGATATACAACATGTGCTACCACCAATATGTTGGCCAAGAACATAAAAAGTTTGAGGACACAAAGGAAAATCTTTGATCATGAACACACCAATCAATGTGGACATACCACAATGATAGAGAACAATCTAGAAACATCACTGAACATAACAGTAGCATATGTAATAACTCAATTTACCATAATTGCATTCTCTTCTTCCAAAAACACCTACTACAGTAACAAAATAACTATAGGAACATAGAACTTTGTAACTTTCTTCAAACTTAATGTGCACCACTGAAACTTCTGGACAACATACTAGATAGGCTAAACAAAAAACCCTTTAATGTTGATCCGGTGGATATTTTCAGTGAAAATTGAAGTGTCTCATTTTTATCCAGAATTAGCACCATCAGAAAGAGCTCGACGTCCTGATTCCAATGCAACTCGAACAGAGCGAAAAGGAGTTCGTTTGTACAAGTTATGGCCAGTCAAACCTTGGGTCAAACTGGGATCAGAGGGCGTCCAGGAAGTGGAAAAAATGATGTCATCAAAAGTTGTCAAATTTGGCATCATTGCGAAGAGCTCGTCAAGACGATTCTGACGGTGTTCGTTTCATCGAAATCCGACATCGTATGCTCAAGATACAACTGGTCAAAGTTTTAGGTTGACTTGGTGGACTTGAAGGTATAGTGATGATGTCATCATCCGTACAGATGATGTCAGCATGCGGTACAAAATCTGAAATAAACCAATCAGAAGTTGACATGTGGCACTCCGTACGGTCCGTACATGTCGACGTGGCACGATGATGTGGCAGGTGACGTCAGCAAGGTCAGCAAATCATGCATTGACACGTGGCATCCGTATGACACGTCATCGGACAGGTGGCAGTCCAGTCAGCACACGTCATTGGCTTTGTCAGCGTACAACTTGCCTTGTCAGTGGACACATCTGCAGATTCTGGCGAATCACGTTTCGACATGTGTCATGTCTTTGGCATTCGGGTGTTAAACAAAGTGCTAAAATAGGCGGACGGGTTTGAACTCGCGATCTTCGCCCAAATGGCCGGGCCGTTAGCCGTTGCACCAAATGCAGTGGTCGATAATATATATGGATTTATTTGTTTTTGTTGTTTAAAAATTACGGGCTATGTGATAAAAGCGAGGCCGGCGGGGTTGGAACCGCCGACCCCGTGGCCACCAAAACAATTAAAAGCCGTTGCGCCACCGAATCACCCATAAACATATATGGAGGTCGGTTGGTATTGACATGTCTCTGTGCCCGAAAATATAACAAATGGCTTGTTAAAGCCAAAACAAACTAAACCCACCTAACCAAATGCCAAAAGGGGGTTAGGGAAAAATAAACAAGCTTTGTTACGAATTGTTAGACAGTGGTTAGGCAATTAATGGATTTGTTAAGCCTAATTAGGCTAATTTTATGTATAAAAGGGGGTGTGAGGTGAGAGTTGATATAGAAGTTTCTTTCAGGTGATGAAGTCTTGACGCTGAGGCAACACGGAAGAGAGAGGTCTTGTTGAAGAATTTTCAAGCCATTGTTGAATATCGGAGCCCTGTTATGCTGCCGAACTGATGGTCTTGGTGCATCAATTGTAATTGATTTTGGAGTTAATCGGATCGGTCTCTCTATTGGAGTGGACCCAGAGACGTAGTCACTTTCGTGACGAACTCCGTTATCAACTGTTTGCACTTCTCTTCTTCTCTCTCTTTTTGTCTCTCATTTCCTTCCTTTCTATTAAATCACCTTGTTATTACTTTCATTCTGTTATTTCCTTAAGTTAATTTCGATTTAATTAACTTGAAATAGTCATTGTAAAAGCATTGTAAAAGTTAAGCATTTAAATACTACAATCTAGTCTAGATCCGTTTACAGATCAAGTGGTATCAGAGCTCAGTTGACTATTATTGCAGTTGTTTTTTTTGAATGCTAATGAGATCCAGGATTCAGAAGGGCGAAGGCAAGCTTGAAGACTTTAATCCTGAGATCGGGAAGCGAAGAAGTTTTCTGAAGATGTCTGTTTCTGGAATGGAGGTTCCTGAAGAAATCAGTGAGTAGGAATTTCGAAGAGCATTCCTCGAGATGAAGGCTAAGGTGGACATTCTTTTTCAAGAAAGACAAGAGCGGAAGGAACGTGAAGGAGGTTCATCAAAGCAAGAAGATTGCAAAGACAAGAAAGGGAAACATCATGGAGATGGTGACAAGCAACCAGATCCACCCTCTTCTTCTTCTCCTCCCTCTTCTCCTTCTTCTCCATCTTCTCCTCATTCTATTTCTTCTAATCTTTTTAAGAGTGGGTATAAGCCTAAAATTAAATTGGATGTAAAATTTGATTTACCAAAGTATTGTGGTGAATTAGATGCCGAAAAACTAGATGATTGGATTCAACAAGTAGAAGTTTATTGTAGAGTTCAAAACCTCTTTGATGATGCTTCTAGGATCCAGTTAGCCACTCTTCGGTTGGGAGGTACAGCTCTTACCTGGTGGGAGAGTAGGACTAAGGCAGAAATTTCACAACATGGTAGAGTCAGTTTAACTTGGGCAGAATTTATTAATGCTCTTAAAAAGCAATTCTATCCCTTAGGACATATGCAATAGTTAATGATGGACTGGCAAATGTTTAGGCAAGGGAAAGGTCAAACTGTCCAAGAGTACACCCATGAATTTAGGAAAAGGGCTATTGCTTTGAATGTTCCTTTGTACACCCAGGACACCTTGTTGAAATACATAGGAGGTCTGCATTCCTACCTTAGACATTCCATTTTGGTATTGAACCCTTGTAATTTGGATGAAGTGTCTGTTCAAGCTACACACTTAGAGACAAGGGGTAAAGGTTCCTTTATTGATAAGTTTGATAATGATGTAAAGAAATCTTCTAAAGTTGCAGAGACAGGGAAAGGAAAGAAGGCAGCTACAGTTAAGAAAGATGATAAACTTTCTTGCTCTCATTGTGATAAGAAAGGTCATGATGAAGAACATTGTTGGCAGTTGCATCCAGAATTGAAGCCTAAGTGGGCTCAAAGACGTAATCAGAAACAGAAGGGTAAGGAGAAAGCCTCGAATGTTGTTTTGGATCTTGGTTCAGATTCAGATGATGAGACTAAGATAATAGCTATGGGGTTAAAAGGTAAAGCTCCTATTTCCAGTAATTTTGTTGCTAGTTGTGCTTCTTCATCTACAGTTAATGATTTCTCTAAAGATGTGAAAAGGAATGAGCTATTTCATTTAAGGGTTGTTGCTAAGAATAGTAAAATCGATGCACTCATAGATAGTGGTTCTCAAGTTAATCTGATTTCAGAAAGTGTTGTAAATAACTTGGGATTAAGAACTACGCCACATAAGAAACCTTATCCACTAGGTTGGATTTGTGAAAATGATAAGTTGCAAGTAACAAAACAATGCACCTTAAGGTTCGCAATCACTAGTAAGTTTGTGGATGAGGTACAATTTGATGTAGTTCCATTGGATATCTATGGGATAGTGCTTGGTAGCCCTTATCTTTATGACAGAAAAGCAATCTTCTACAGGGAAAAGAATCATTATCACTTGTTTAAAGATGGCATTCAGTATATTGTACATTCTCACAGGATTAAGACTGATCATTCTTTTGCAAACACAGGGTAGTTAAAGAGGGTAATTAATGCAAGTAAAGAGTTAACTCTTATGTTTGTCAGTACAGGTGGTTCTAAACTTGAACTTGGAGTAGCTACCCAGGGTCAGATGTTGCAGGATGCACTTGCAGTACAGCATGAGAAAAAGATGATTGAAAGCATTGATGGATCCTTGGGTAAAAATGTTCCTGTTGTAAAGGATCGAATTGTTGTTAACTTATTCTCTTTCATTTCTACATTGTTGTTCAGCTTGATGCTAGTCAATTTTTGTTGGTTAGTGGCTACGACAATTGATGTAGATGCTTATGGAAGTGATAGAATAATGTTTATGTTCAACAATATTTCTGCAGTCTTCATTGTGCTTGTGAACCAGGTATGCAAATATACAGAGGATACAGGACAAGTGGGGAGGCCAAGTCCTCACTTAATGTCAGAATAAATGCCACTTTTGGAGGTCCAAAAGGTCTTCAATGGGGAGGCTTGATCCGGTGGATATTTTCAGTGAAAATTGAAGTGTCTCATTTTTCTCCAGAATTAGCACCATCAGAAAGAGCTCGACGTCCTGATTCCAATGCAACTCGAATAGAGCGAAAAGGAGTCCGTTTGTACAAGTTATGGCCAGTCAAACCTTGGGTCAAACTGGGATCAGAGGGCGTCTAGGAAGCAGAAAAAATGATGTCGTCAAAATTTTTCAAAGTTGGCATCATTGCGAAGAGCTCATCAAGACGATTCTAACAGTGTTCGTTTCGTCGAAATCCGACATCGTATGCTCAAGATACAACTGGTCAAAGTTTCAGGTTGACTTGGTGGACTTGAAGGTACAGTGATGATGTCATCATCCGTACAGATGACATCAGCATGCGGTACAAAATCCAAAATAAACCAATCAGAAGTTGACACGTGGCACTCTGTACGGTCCGTACATGTCGACGTGGCATGATGATGTGGCAGGTGGCGTCAGCAAGGTCAGCAAATCATGCATTGACATGTGGCATCCGTACGACACGTCATCGGACAGGTGGTAGTCCAGTCAGCACACGTCATCGGCTTTGTCAGCGTACGGGCTTGCCTTATCAGCGGACACATCTGCAGATTCTGGCGAATCACGTTTTGACACGTGTCATGTCTTTGGCATTCGGGTGTTAAACAAAGTGCTAAAATAGGCGGACGGGTTTGAAGCTGCGATCTCCGCCCAAACGGCCGGGCCGTTAGCCGTTGCACCAAATGCAGCGGTCGATAATATATATGGAGTTATTTGTTTTTGTTGTTTAAAAATTACGAGCTATGTGATAAAAGTGAGGCCGGCAGGGTTGGAACCGCCGACCCCGTGGCCACCAAAACAATTAAAAGCCGTTGCGCCACCGAATCACCCATAAACATATATGGAGGTCGGTTGGTATTGACATGTCTCTGTGCCCGAAAATATAACAAATGGCTTGTTAAAGCCAAAACAAACTAAACCCACCTAACCAAATGCCAAAAGGGGGTTAGGGAAAAATAAACAAGCTTTGTTACGAATTGTTAGACAGTGGTTAGGCAATTAATGGATTTTTTAAGCCTAATTAGGATAATTTTATGTATAAAAGGGGGTGTGAGGTGAGAGTTGATATAGAAGTTTCTTTCAGGTGATGAAGTCTTGACGCTGAGGCAACACGGAAGAGAGAGGTCTTGTTGAAGAATTTTCAAGCCATTGTTGAATATCGGAGCCCTGTTATGCTGCCAAACTGATGGTCTTGGTGCATCAATTGTAATTGATTTTGGAGTTAATCGGATCGGTCTCTCTATTGGAGTGGACCCGGAGACGTAGTCACTTTCGTGATGAACTCCGTTATCAACTATTTGTACTTCTCTTCTTCTCTCTCTTTTTGTCTCTCATTTCCTTCCTTTCTGTTAAATCACCTTGTTATTACTTTCATTCTGTTATTTCCTTAAGTTAATTTCGATTTAATTAACTTGAAATAATCATTGTAAAAGCATTGTAAAAGTTAAGCATTTAAATACTGCAATCTAGTCTAGATCCGTTTACAGATCAAATGTGCACCTTCTGATAATCAATGCATACAAATTTCCATCACTCTGACCTTCTCAGCTTCATAGACTTCATGCATCATATTTATTACAATTTTCTCAATATCCTTGACATATACAACCTTCAGAATCATCAATGCTAATAGTATTGACATCAATGACAACCACAACATTTGACACACATGATGTGAAAAATACCATCAATGCAACTAAATCTTCTTTCAACAATATTCCCTTTACACATTACTCAAGTCTCATACTATTTTTCTCCCCCTTACATTACTCTCTCCCCTTTTTTTACTTTTTCACATTCTTCTACTCCCCCTTTGACATCAATGGAAAAGGTACACAAGCTCTGAACCACATATCTGAATCATCTGAATACTCCCCCTCAGTAGCAACCACCACAACATCAATCTGGATCAGGATATGACTATGAATGCACAGACTGATGCAAAGACTTGCATATTAGTTCTGATTTGGAGGGGTAATCACCCCTAACTTCTCTCTGAGATACTCAAAAGTATCCTTAGGCAATGGCTTAGTAAAGATGTCTACAATCTATTCCTTATTAGGCACATACTCTAGTCTGCTTCTTTGTCACTCACTTTGTCTCTCAAAAAGTGATATTTGATAGATATATGCTTTGTCTTTGAATGCAACACTAGATTATAAGAATTTTTTATGGAACTTGAATTATCACAAAATATAGCAATAGGCTCATCATACTCAATTCTAATATCTCTCAACATTTTCTTCATCCATATTACTTGAGTACAATTGTTTGTAGCATCAATATATTTTTCCTCAGTAGTGGATAAGGAAATAGAATTCTTCTTTTTACTTAAAAAAGATACCAACTTCTTCCCCAAGAAGAAGGCACCACCACTAGTACCTTTCCTGTCATCCACATCTCCTACCCAATTTGCATCAATAAAGGTGCTCAAGGTAAGATTATCATCTTTAGGATACCAAAGACCAAAATCAATTGTCCCTTTCAAGTATCTTAAAATTATCTTTACATCAGTCACATGAGATTCCTTCAGATCAACTTGATATCTAGCAACCATGCATTCCAAATTCATGATGTCTGGTCTGGTTTGAGTGAAATAAATTAATCCACCGATCATTGACCTATATCTTGTTTGATTTTCCTTAGGAGAATCATCATTCTATGTTAGCTTGCATCCAGTTACCATGGGTGTACCAACTGGTTTTGAATCTTCCATGCCAAATTTTTTTAGTAACTCTTACATATTTGGACTAAGATATAAAGATTCCATTGTCTAACTAAGTAATTTGCAATCCTAAAAATAATTCTGGCTCTCCAATCATTGACATATCAAACTCACCTCTCATTTTATCAGTAAACTTCATACAAAAGTTATCATCACCTTGAAAAATTATGTCATCAACAAAGAATTCAATGATCAACTCTTTATCCTGATCGATCTTAAAATACAAATTACTGTCAGCAGTACCTTTGTTGAATCCTAGCTTCAACAATTATTTATCTAGTCTATCATACAAGGCTCTAGGAGCTTGCTTGAGTGCATACAATGCTTTCTTTAATTAGAAAACCATATCTTCTTTATCAGTCCATTGAAATCTATCTAGTTGCTCAACATATACTTCTTCTTCTAGCTCACCTAAAGCTCCAATTCTAGCAACAATGGCAAATGTTTCTTTAAAATCAATACCTTCCATCTATGATTAGCCTTTACATACTAGTCTTTCTTTATTCCTAACCACTTCACCTTTTTCATTCAACTTATTCTGAAAGACCTATTTAGTTCCAATCACATTTTTATCATGAGATCTGGGAACAAGAATCCATGTATCATTTTTCTCTATCTCCATCAGATCTTCCTTCATTGCTTCCATCCAATATTCATCTTTACATGCTTCATTGACATTGTTGGGCTTAGTCTTGGAAATCAGGCAATACTCTTATGTAATTATTCTTCTAGTCTACACACCTTTCTTCTTATCTCCTATAATACTATTTTTAGAATAATTTAGCTTTACATACCTTAGAACTTTGGGATTCTCTCAAACTTTTGGTTCTTCTATTCTTTCTTTCGTAGTTCCACTAGCTTTTCCTTCTTGATTCTCTTGATTCACCAGAACAATTTGAACTTGATTTGTGTCTGAGAATTCTTTCCATTATTAGTACTACCATGTTGGTCATCTGAATCATATCCATCGTATCTAGATGATCTAGTATTTTCCTCATCAACTTTGACATTTTCACTTTTAACCATTTTCCTCGATCTTCTATTATAAAACCGATAGGCCTTGCTCTTAGTTGAGTAACCTAGAAAGATTCCTTCATCACTCCTAGCATCAAACTTGCCTATATCTTAATCTCTTTTGATATAACATCTACTTCCAAATATTTTGAAATATTTAATAGTAGGCTTATAACCAAACCACAGCTCAAAAGGAGTCTTACTAGAATTACCATTGATATTTACCCGACTGATAGTATATACAAAAGTTCTTACAACTTCTCTCCAATAGAAATGAGTAAGATAACCTTCTAACATCATAGCTCTAGAAACATCTAGAATTTTTTTGTTCATTCTCTGAACAACTCTATTCTATTGAGGAGTCCTGGGAGCAGATAACTGTATTTTGATTCCATGCTCTTCACATAAAGAATTGAAATCTCAGGAAGTGAATTCACCACCTCTATTTGCCCTTAAGCATTTAATCTTTAAACATGTCTCATTCTTGGTCATAGGTTTGAAACTTTTGAAATTTTCTAATGCTTCATGTTTTTCTCTTAAGAAAGCAACCCATATCATCCTAGAGTAATCATCAATAAGCAACATAAAGTACCTTTCTCCTTGTAGAATTCTGATTCTAGAGGGACCACAAAGATCAGTATGCACCAACTCCATCACTCCATTAGAATGATGTTGTTTTCTCTGGAAATAAATTCCAGTATGCTTTCCCATTTGAAATTCCTTGCATATGGTGTTAGTAGGCTTCGCTAACTTAGGAAGATCTCTAACTGCTTGAGTGGAGCTTACTTTGACAATGTTATCAAAATTCACATGACACAGCCTCCTATTCTATAACCAACTTACATCAACTTGAGCAATTAAACAACTTTCACTAGCAACACTCAGGTGAAAAATGTTACATCTTGTCTTTGTACATGAAGCAATTACATTTCTAGAACTTCCCAATATCCTGCATTTTCCATCTTTGAACTGAAGATTGTATCCCTTGTCTACCATTTTTACAACACTCAACAAATAATGCTTCAATCCTTCTACATAAAGGACATCATCAGTATTATATTCACCACCAAGAGAAATAGTGCCTCTGCCATGAATCACACTAGCATTGTTATCTCCAAATATTACACTGCCGTCATATTTCTTCAAGCTTCTAAACGTTTTTGTCACCAGTCATATGATGTGAGCATCTATTATCAATCACCCACTTATCCTTTTCTTCAATTCTGGCTGCAAGAGCTTTCTCAATATTCTTATCACTAGCAGATTCAATAGAAACCAGACTATTTTCCCTGATAGCAATGAATACCCATCCATCTTCATTTCTATTTTCTTTATCAAATTCATCATTAGTAACACCTTCTTCAACATAATAACATTAATTTTGAAATCTAGGCTTATCAGGTTTGAACCTAGAAACTCTTTCAGGACACCTTGATGCAAAATGACCTATCTTATTCCAAGAGAAAAATTTAATTGGAAACTTTCTTTTATACTTACCTTGTCCTCTAGCTTCTCTTTTCACAATCAATGCTTCTAGCTCTTCTAACTCTCTGTCTTCATCTTCAATTTATTTCATCTCATCTTCATACTTGAATTTCTTTCTGGAACTTTCTCCCATATCATAGCTCTCCTAGTTTCTTCTGGATATAGTTTCTTTAAATGTAGATTTTTTCTGACGAGTGGATTCACCAAATTCACTTAATTCAAAGGTAGCAAGCTTACCAGTCAACATATCTCTTGTCACATATGTTACTATTATGAGCTCTTCAATAGCATGAGCTTTCATTTTGTAAGAAGTAGGCAATGATTTGAGTACTTTCACCACAATCTCTTCTTCATCCAAGATTCCACTGACACATCTAATACCCATCACCAGTTCATTTACTTTTTACATGAAATAAATAATGTTTTCATCTTCGCTCATTTTCAAGTTTTCCCACTTTCCTTTTAGACTTTGTAGCTTAGCAAATTTCACTTGTGCATCTCCTTCATACAATATTTCTAAATTCTTCCAGATCTCATATGTTGTTTTCAGACCCATCACATTTTTCATCTTTGAATCAGTCAGAGCACTCAATAATGCTTTTATAGCCTTGATATTTATTTCAGCTTCTTTTATGTCATCAGGAGTAGAGGGACCATTCTGAGGAATAACATATATGTTCTTTGTAATCTTCCAGAAGGGGTCACTAATGCACTTAAAATGACACTCCATTCTAGCCTTCCATAGAGAGTAGTTTGTTCCATCGAATCTAGGACTATCCTTCTTGTATGATGCCATCTCAAATCACCTCAAGCTTTTAAAATTCTTCAGAGGAACCTGCTCTAATACCAATTGTTGGAAAAATAGGGATAAACAATTGAAATGGGGGTGAATCAGTTGTCACAAAATTTAAAACTTATTTAACCTTATTAACCTTTAATCTCAAATCCGATAAATAACAGTGACAACCCTAATCAACAACACATCAAAAGCACACATAACACAAATATTTTTATGTGGAAACTTTGTTAGGTGAAAAACCATGGTGGAGGTTAATCCACAAGTTATATCCTATTAAAATTATAAGGAAAATGAATAAGGAATGCACATGCATTCAGGCACACTGCCTAGAGCTCACTGCTAAGAGAAGACACATTGTCTTACATATATTTTTTAGACTAAATCCATTTGAAGAGATTGAACTAATAAAATAGCTTCTTCAAAACCTCAATGACAGTTTCGATTAGGCATGAAAATACTTCTTCACACTTTGCTCTACAATCAAATGATCTAATCTATATTCGCACATAGCACTCACACACTTCACATTATAAACTTCACACAAACTCCAAAATGAAGAAACAATCGCTCTTATATATCTACTTCATGGAATTACATCGACAACTTTGTCGACCAAAAATAAAAGAATAAATGAATTACAAATTGTCAACCCAATTCATGAACAAATCTAAATGCGCACCAACCAAAGTCGGTCATGACATAATGAAGACCTAAAACAACATCCTCGAATGCACCAAGCATTCAAAAGTTAATCTACAAGGATCTGTGACACGCTACAACCATCATGTCGGCCAAGGACATGAAAACCCGAACACACAAATGAAAATTCTATGATCAGGATCACACCAATCAACACGGACATGCAACAAGGATAGAGAGCGATCTAGAAACATCAGTGAACATTGTAGGAGCATACGAAAAAATTGAAATTACTATAATTACATTCTCTTCTTCTAGAAACACCAGCTACAATAACAGAATAATTGTAGGAAGACTAAAACTCACAATATTGTACAAATATTGATACGCACCTTTGAATCTTCTAGAGTATAAACTAGATAGGATCAGAAACAAACCCTTTAAAGTGCAACTTTTGAATACCAACATATTGAATTTTGACCACACTGAACTTCACAGGTTCATAGACAACCTTCAACATATTTATTATAATTTTGTCAATATCCTCGACATATAGAGCCTTTAGGACACCAATGCTAATAGTGTTGACATCAATGAAAACCACATATCAAAAACACAACCACAACATCCAACAATTCAAATTATGATGAAAATTTTATTTTACTGTACCCTAAGGGGACTTACGTATGCCTCAAGGGCTCATCAGTGATGGCCTTTCCTACATGACACACACATAGACAACACAGTTTGACTAACCATAATAAGTTATTGTTTATTATAAAGATATGGATTATGATGAAGGTTTGAATATTATATACCCTAAAGGATAGACCTATTTCTTAGGGGAATATCAATGACTCACCTTTCCTATATAGACATGTAGAGGCAACATAATTTGATGCAATATTGTTGAATACGATGAGTTAAAATATCTTGATCTCTTGAAGGTTGTGTGTGTTGTTGAATCTTTTTTGGTAGAATAATTTTTACATTGACAGTGTGTTCTTTGTGTAACACTCTATATTCCTTCTTCTTTCTATTTTGGTAATGAGCCTGGGATGTGAGGCTTTCTAGATAGTGTGTCATATTCTAAAATTGAGCATCTTGGTACTAATTTTTGCAATTAATTATTTTGTGAGCTAATCCTTACTGTGGTTTCTCCCTTATTGGTTTTTCCATGTAAATATGGTGTTCTCTTATGTATGGTGTTGGTTGTTTTCAGTTTTTGTTGTATTCTTTTCATGTTCAAATATTATAACAAATTAAGGGTTTAATGAATACATGTGGATCTGATTACTATTGATGGTTTTGATGTTTTAATTTGATACAACTGATTCACCCCCCTCTCAAATGTCTTGTTCATTCAACATGTCCTTCATGATACTCATATATATCTACAATATTGAAAATAGGTGATATACCCAAGGTCTTTGGTAACTCTACTTCATCTACATTTTTGGAATCAAATTTCCTAAGAATATTACATGGTCCAAAATTTCTTGTATTTAACTTATCATATGTTCCAATTGGAAATATTTCCTTCCTTAGATACACCATCAAATCATCCCTAACTACAAACTCTTTATGTCTCCTTATACTTATTGTTTATATCATCCAAGTGCTTTAGAACTTGATTATGTAAATTCTCCATGAAGTATGCAAACTCTTCTACCTTTCCACTCCTCTTGTTCTCAATATTTATGTCTCTTAGTTTTTTAACTCCTCTAGGAAGTACTCCAATCACAATCTCAAATGGTGTATTCCATGTACTCCTATTCACTAAATTATTGTATGTAAATTATCCATGTGGTAAGACTATGTCCCAATTTCCTACCTTCTCACCAACTGAACATCTTAATAGGTTACCCAAACTTCTATTTACTAACTTTGTCTATTCAATTGTTTGTGGGTGATATGTTGAATTAAACTTCAGGTCTATCTTCATCTTCTTCCAAAATTTCCTCCAAAAGTATCCAATGAACTTGGTATCTCTATATAAAACTATACTCTTAGGTAATCCATGCAATCTCACAATCTCATTGAAAAATAGGTCAACAATATGAAAAGAATCATTATTCTTCTTTCAAGGAATGAAATGTGCCATTTTAGAAAGTTTATCCACTACTATTATGCTAGAATCATGTCCTCTTTGTGTTCTTGATAATCCCAATATTAAATCCATACTTATATCCTCCCAAGGTCTCTTTGGTACTTTCAAAGGTTTTTACAATCCAATATTCTAACTGCTCACTTTTGCTACTTGACAAACTTTGCAACTCTAAACATAATTCCTGACATCTTTATATATCTATGAAAAAAAATAGTTTTCACTTACCAAAGGTACTATCTTATCCACTCCAAAATTTCCTAGTAGTCCTCCAATATGTTTCTCTATAATCAAACTCTCTCATTGAACTCCTTAGAATACACAAGTAGTTCCCTTTGGAAAACATACCTTCATGAATGAACTAATCTAGTAAACAGAATTGATCTATCACTACTAGTTCCTTACATGGTCTCCATGCTTCAAAAAAATGTGGATCATCCTCATACATGTGCTTCATTTCTTCAAAACCCAATTCTCCTATCCTTATCTCTATCAACAAATTCCTTCTACTCAATGCATCACCAACTTTGTTTGACTTGCCACTCCTATGATTCAAAACAAATGCATAACTTTGTTTAAGAACTCAACCCATCTCCTATGTCTCTAATTAAAATTCCCTTTACTATTCAAATATTTCAAATCATGATGATTAGTGTACAACAAAAATTCCTTTAACAACAAGTAATGTCTCTACTTCTTTAGGGCTTGAACTATGGTATAGAATTCATGATCATTATTTGAATATCTTCTTCTAGAATCATTCAACTTCTGACTAAAATATGGTATTGATCTTCCTTCCTGACTGAATACTGCTCCTATTATATTTCCACTTACATTATAGTCAACTTGAAATACTTTGTCAAAATATATTAATGCTCATAGTGGTTGTTCTATCACCTTTCGCTTCAAAAATTCAAAGCTTCTTTGTGCTCTAGATGTCTGCTTAAATTCATTCTTGTCTCCTCTCATTTTTTTGTCATAGGTATGCATAAGATACTAAAGCTTCTTATAAAATTTCGGTAGAAACTAGATAATCCATGGAATGATCTTACCTCTCCAATGTTTATTGGTGTAGGCCAATCAACTATTTCTCTTACCTTCTCAAGATTCATTTTCAATCCCATATTAGAAATAAAATCCCAAGTATAGAAACATTTTTTACATGAAGCTACAATTCTTGACATTAATGAGAAACTTCTCTTCCCTCAATCTCTATAATACTTGTTTGATGTGCCACAAATGTTCTTCTCTAGTCTTACTAAAAATTAGAATATAAATGATGACAAACTTACTCAAGAGTTTATTTAGTACCTCATTCATCAACATCTTGAAAGTTATAGGTGAATTGATCAATCCAAAAGGCATCACTAACCACTCTTCATTAGTCTTAAATGTAGTCTTCAACTCATCTCCTTCTTTGATCTTGATTTGATAGTATCCAATCTTTAGATCAATATTTATGAAATAATTTTCTCTACTCACATTTCATAATGTCATCCATCCTTGGAAATAGGAATCTATACTTGATAGTGATACTATTGATTTATCTTGAA
The DNA here is from genome assembly GCA_007115665.2 of Sequoiadendron giganteum. NCBI lineage: Eukaryota > Viridiplantae > Streptophyta > Pinopsida > Cupressales > Cupressaceae > Sequoiadendron > Sequoiadendron giganteum. The sequence goes on along the minus strand of CM021105.1, from coordinate 568,293,490 downwards.
TCTATACACATTCTCCACTCTCCATATTTTGTTGGTGCAAGTAGATTAGGTACCGCACATGGGCTTAAAATTTCTCTGATCAATCCTTTCTTCAACAACTCATGTATCCATTGGTTCAATTTTGTATCTATTGTTGTCATTCTATGTGTTTCCTTGTTAGGAAAACTTTCTCCAGCTATTAGATCCATATGATGATTGATACATTGCATTGGGGGAAATCCATCTAGTACATTCTCTGATATAATATCTTCATATTCTACTAATAGTTTCACTACCTCCTCATTATTTTTGGTAGGATTCTCTACCTATGGCTTATTGTCCTTCTTTGGAATTAATGAAAAACACATATTCTAATGCCCCAATCCATTCAAAAATTTCCTTCCTTCTAGCAAACATAGTCTAGAAATGCCACAAAATTCAATCTTCTCTTCTTCCTCTAAAGGTATCAAATTGATTCTCTTTCCATTTGAAGTCACAGTATAAATTTTTCTTCTTCCATCATGAATTTCTTTCTTATCATATTTTCATGGTCTTCCTAATAGTAAATGACATGCATCCATAGGCATAATATCACAAAATACTTCATCCCTATATGATCTTATATGAAATTTTACAAAACATTTCACATTCACCAATATTTTTTGTTCATCTTAAATCCATGATATCTTATAGGGGTTTGTGTGTTTTAATCTCTCCAAATTCAACTTGGTTATTATTTCTTCTAAAACTAGGCTATCAATAATACCACTATCAATGATAACTTTACATACCTTTCCTTCAAACTTCCATCTTGATTTGAATAGACTCTTCCTTTGTGGTGGTTTCTTGCTCAATTATTCATGCATTAAATCTCTCCTCATTACTAATGATTCACCTTTATTAGGTTTCCCAACTAAATTATGGGACTCAACAGGTTCCTCATCCACATAAGTTTCTCTTTTGGTATGCTCAATTTTCTTCCAATACTTCCTAGATGACACTCAAATGTTGTATGTCCTTCACATCCACACTTGAAATAGGTTCCTCTAAATGGTATCTTCTCAGATATTTCTTCCTCTCTCTAGTATCCATCATTGCAATATGAATTATGACATCCTCTATCACTACAAAATAAATTTCTATCTTCTCTTCTTCTACAATTTGAACTACTCTCCTTTTCTTTAGTGTGGTAGGGTTTTCCATCTTTGTCTCTTCTCTACATAAGTTATTCTTTCTCTGGATTGTGGTATGCTCCTATGTAATATTCCTCTTGTACTTCTTTGTATTTTTTTTTTAAAAAAAATTAACTTCTCTTCCAAATTAAATGCAAATTGATATGCTTATTCAATTTATCTCTAAAGTCGGTGAAAATGTGGATGCCCCCAATCAGCTTGGTGACTGGTACTAGGTTTTAAATCCATTTTGTATAATATATAGGTCTGATGAGCCCAATATCCTATAGTTTCCTCAACTCCACTTTGACGAATAAGGAAATTTGTGGGTACATGTTCCTCAATTTTTTCTTAAAATGTCTAGCATTAGGAAGAAGAGGTAGGTGATGGATGACTAGTTCGAGGTCTAGAAAATTCATGTCTGCATAGGACCACACAAATTTGATTTTCCTTTTAGATAAACTTTTTATTAAATTTGGCTTCTCCACATTTGTTAGGGACATTGCAAAGTGTATGATTTTTGGATCTTTTCATGTGTTGATGTTGACCTCTTGTGACTTCTCAACCAACATTAGAGATTTCTCTTGTTTTGTGGGGAGTGGGTCCAACCTTCCATCATTAGGTTCCTTAGAGAGATTTTCACCTTGATATGTGTCCTTTTTCTTATTTTTTGCTTTGTCTGTGGGTTCCTTTTGGTTTCCACCTACAAACTTATTTTTCTTTATTTATTTTTCATTGCGACTGGAAGGTAGGGTTGACTCCCCATAGTATGCATTCATGTCAAGATCAATAGTGAATATAGACTTGTGATCCCCACTTGCTATACCTTCTCTAGGTCCCATGAACTCAGCAATTACTTCATCATTTTTGAAGAGGTCCAAGCTTGATGGACATTGTTGGTACCAATCGATTACTTGTGGGTGGAGTAACAACATTCTATCATTAGTAACAAAAACGTTGAAGGATAAGATAGATAAGATGAATATGGATGAATGATTAGGATCCAAAGATTTATCGATCTAGGAATCACCTTTTGTTTAGTTAATGGTGATTTTGGGTTCAAGACCTATCCTAGATGTTTCAATAATTTTAGATGTGTTAATGACTTTCTTCCAAAATATTATAATACTAGGACCTTTCACTTTTAGAAATTGATATCCCATTCCTTTGTTTCACAGTCATTTGCTTGTTAGGATAGGTTTGGTCATACCCTATTTCTATAGTACAAGACCACTATGACTATCATATCCTTTCTATTTTATTATGTCAAAACCCTTTCCATATTTTTCCATAGGTAGATCTACATGTATCTCATCCTCTTCATCTCTATATATCCATTTAGAGAGGTCTTCCTTGATACATTCCTTTCCCAATTCACCCCAATTGGTGAAGTTGATGGGTGGAGGATACTGAATTATTACCTTGGGATATTTCTTGATGTGATAGGGTTTTCCATAATTTTTTTGTGCAAGCGGTAGCTTCCTTACATAAAACAGACTTTCATTATTATATTCTACAACTCCATCATCCTAGATATAGACCTTGGTTTTAGGGAATTTTGTTGGTAATGGTGAAGCTTTTGAGAGAGAAATTGGGTCAATGTAGTGTGATGAGAAGGGGGTATATGAGCTCTACCTATGTCTAGGTACCTGTTTCTTAGGTGTTCCTCTCAAGTTATTGTAATATTGAAAGGGGTTTAGATCATCAGAAATAATAATATTTGCACCATTGTAAGGAAACTTAAAAAATTGATGGTATGTTGAAGGGACAACCTTCATGGATTGAATCCATGCGAATCCAAGCAAGAGGTTATAGGGTAGGTCTAGATCTAGAACTTTACATGCCATGTACTATACAACATGACCCACTTTGATTAGTAGAATGATGACACCCTTGGAGGAGCATTCCATATCATCCTACATGTGTATCATGATCCTATTTAACTTATCTAGAAAAGCCTCAAATAATTTCATTGTAGTTTCCAATTTTAACATGTATATATTCAACCCAGCTCCACCATTTATCAAAACTCGTATGATTTTGTGTTTGTTAACATATGCTTTGAGGTGTAATGGTTCATTGTGATTTGGTTTTTGTAAAGTAAAATCATGTTTAGTGAATGTTATTTGATGGATGGTATCTAAGAACCCTACCATGGCTTGTAAATCATTGACACTTAAGTCTATTGGGATGAGTGAATCCTAAAATACTTTATCTAGAATAACCTTATGCTTGGGAGAGGTGCATAGCAACATGAGAATTGAGATTTCAGTTGGAGTCTTTCCTACACGATCGAGTAAGTTATATATTTGTGTTGGTCAAGGTTTAGAAGGGGCTCCTTGTACAACGACCATTGATCACATGGTGGCAACCACACATTTAGGATTTTCATTTTTGATGGTGATGATGGATATGTTATAGTCTGATGATTGGATATGGTTTATTGTGTACTCATAGGTGACACTAGTATAATTTTCATTAGCTTTTCCCTTCCCATGGTTTTGTAAAGGGGCTTTGAAGATCATGTGATCTTTATTAGTGGTTGTTGGTTGGTCATCTATTTGGATGCCACCTTTCTCTATGTGATCTTGTATGATTTTCTTTAATTTGAAGGTGGATGCTCTATGAACTTTAGTTCTATGATATAATTCATAGAAATCATTATCATTCCACTTGGTTGGTTTGAATGGACCTTGCTCATAATGTCTAATCTCCAATATTTGGTTGACACTATTTTGTAGCAATTTATTTAAAATTATCTCTATTCGTTCTCTTAGGGGCATGCACTTTTTTCTCTATTGATTTTGATCCACATTAGAAATTTGTTCCTATTTTTGTGTTGTTTTATTGGCACTCATCACTTGGTTCATTTTAGGTTGAGCACAAGATGTGGTTAATTCATAAGATTTTTGTCTACAATGCCATCATTTTTTTGCATTTTTGTTATGTGACCAAAATTTGTTCTCATTTGGTTTAGAATTATCAAAGTAATAATCCTTATTCTCCTTTAAAAATTTCACAAGCCATTTGGTGATGAGGGATTTCTTTATGGACAATCCTTTCTCTACCACCTCCTCAAATGTGTTAGAATAATGGATTTGTATGTGGAATATTACCTCCTTATTGAGGTTATCCATACAAATCTAGACCAGTTGGTTCTTTGGTATATGGAAGGCACACTTACTAGCTAAGCTTTTCCATATTTATAAAAGTGACAAGAAATTCTCACCTTATTACTACTTTAAAACACACAAATGGGTGATGTTGATATTAGTTGATATGTTGTAGGAAAATTGTGTGATGAATTTATCTATTACTTCACTCCAAGTTTGTATACCTGGAGGTATGTGTGCAAACTATTCAAGGAATTATCCTCCTAGACTCCATGGAAAAAGTATCATGAGGTATGTATTCTCATGTGCCACATCTAAATAGGCTATAATGAACTCCCGTATGTGTTCAACGAGATCTTTTTTTCCCTTAATATTTGTCAAATTTGGGAATTATGAAATTTGTAGGAAAGGGGGGCATGTGAATGCTCCTATAGAAAGGGTAAAGACATAGGTCCTCCACTAAGTAGGTTTTCCTCCTCCTAGTTATGTTCATAATGGTTATTTGGTGTTTCAACATTCATAATTGTTGAGCCATCAGATCCATGGGTGTGGTGCTAGTAAAACCGAGTTGGATGTAATGTATTATGGGGAACCTTGTGAAGGGATCTCGAATGGGTTAATTTTGTGTTGTCAATTGGATCCATGCATATTTTTATGCTGATGCATGGGTAGAATATGTTACTAAAATTATGAGGTATATGTAGGATTTCGAGTAACTAATAAGAGTGGTGGTGGAGTGTTAACACTAGTTGTGAATGATGTGCCATTATTGTTTGGTCACTATGGAAGGGGTTGAGTAAACTCAATTGTGTATGTAGAACCATGATAATTTGGTTGTTATGAACGGCTTTGAGAAAACCCAAATGTGGAGTGTGAACCAAGAGTGTTTGGCTATTGTGGAGGTGGGGTTTGATTAAACCCAAATGTATACACAAAACCATGATTGTTTGGTTGTTATGGAGGTGGGGATTGATTAAACCAAAATGATGATGATGAACCCAGATTGTTAGGTTATTGTGGAGGGTTTTAAGAAAACCCATGTGGATTGTGAACCAAGATTCTTTGATATTTATTGGGGTGGAGTGATGTTTGGACCTATTCTGAAAAAGGATCAAGTCCATTCTAGAGGTGTATTTACATTTTGTGAAGTGGATGTGGTACCCATTTGTGGTACTAAATATGAAGGGTTGGTCTTTGTTATCTTACTTGATGTATTCAAATGGGTAGAATTTTGGGTTGCAGCCATAGTGTGGGTTGGTGTTGCAATTGTAGATGTGAAGGAAAATGGATTGACCATAGGTTTATTGAATGGAGGTGGTCGTGTGGTATTCATAGACGATGTGTAATGAGATGTTTGGATAGGTGGAATTCCTATGTTCAACTATCATGTGGGTTGTGATGTAGTAGATGCTAATGATGGTGGAGGTTTATTCATTGAGCCTCATCCTAGTGTCACAGTGTTAGGAATCTCCCTTATGATGGAGTTTATGTTGAATTCAAGTAGTATCCTAGCTCCTTGTTGTGCCAATTGCATGAAATATTTGTTGGGGTTTTTTGATATGATTTCATCAATGATTCTCAAGATCCTTGGATCTTGAGACACATTTTTAATTTCCTCAAGTGTGAGCCCTTGGTTTACCTCTTTCAAACTATAATTCTCAAACTAGGGTAGAGTCCAATTTTGTGAGTTCATGTGACTAATAGGATTTTTTCAAATTTTAATTTCACTATTTGGGTTGTACATTGGATTACATGATGATTATATCTCTTTTCTTTTTGAATTATGATTTGTGAAAACCATAAAAGTGATGGTGTTTTGACTTTATCTTTTTTTGGATTTTGATGTTTTTTTTTTTTTGTGAATTTTTGATATGATTGCAACTAAGGTGATTCTACTTTTTTTTTGGTATTTTTTTATTTTTAGAAATTTTGGGAGGTACAAGACTAAGATGAAAACTATGATTTTTTTAATTTCTTTTTAATATTTTACTAAATGAAAATTACCTTTTTTACCTTACCTTTGGATCCTAAAAGATGATAACTTGGACAAATTTTTCAATTTTGGGACTAACATAACCACATGTAAAATCTTAAACCTCTAAGTGATGGTGATGGTTTCATAGAAAATGTCATTTTTCAGCTAGACTAATAAGTTGAGAAACCTCCTTTTAATAAGTTCAGATTTTGGATTTTTGTGTAGAAAGATCAGTTTTATGTAGCCTCTATAAATAAACTATGTTCTATCTATTAATAGATACAGTAGAGAAAACCATAGATGCAGTGCACAAGATTGCAATTGTGGTGTAGTCTGCAATAGATGCATTGTAGAACCTGTCAAATGTGTTGCACATAGATGCATTCTTTTTTTTTTGACTAGGAAATATTTTGACTAAAAAAGAGATGTGGGGTATGTGCAGGATCATGATGAACCAAAAAGTGGTGGTATGTAAGTGATATGATGGCCCGTCTAGCTGACAACTTTTTTTTACCCAAAATTGATGAAACGAAAAGGGTTTTTAAAGGAGATACTCATCTTTCCACCAATACAAATTATGCTTTACTTTGAATTTAATAAATTATTATTATTCATTTTCTATTTGAATTATGACTAAAGTCTTGATTGATAGGTTGATTGAAAAACATCTATAGCTTTCAAACGATATCACATTTTTCCAATTTGAAATATGCTTCACATACTACAAGATTAAAAAAACAATTAAATTTCATGAATTTTTGACCAAGTTAAAGTGGTCAGACACACAAGTTTTTTATATTTTAAAAAAATTGTAATAAAAAAATCATAATTAATTATTTACTTGGAAAAAAATTACAAAAAAAATGTGTCACATCAAGACATGAGTCCTCTACTTATATCTAAAATCTTATAAAAAAAATATTATCATTTTATTGTGGTTAGGGTGGTCAGATAGACACCTACTTCTTATTTTTTCCATGAAATTTAAGTACTACTACATTGACATTTTAAATTTTCACCAAACAGATTTTTTTTAAAAATAAACCTAGTAATTTAGAAACTACATTCAATTTGCTACAGATTCTATTCTTACATATTTTTGAAATAATATAGATAACTTATTCAAAATTTTACGTCAAGTTGCCTAACTCTGATTTTTTAAATTTTCATCGCCACTTAAGGGCCTTTTTTTTCCATGATGATCCTGCACATACCTTGTGGTTTTCTATCAGACAAATGCATCACACTCACCAAAAGATGTTTCACACTATTTTTGTGGTGCAAATTCACAGTTGTAGTGTAGAGGTTGAAAAATGTGGTGCATAAGTTTTGTCAAAAAAATGATCTCTAAGGAACCCTAGTCTTGCTTAATTTTCTAATTTTAGATGTCATTTAGTTTGAGAAAACAAAAAAGATAGTTATTTGATAGTTATTAGTCTTGATTTTTGATGGTTTTGTGTCAAATGATAAAGTCATTTACACTTGGTAATAACAAGACTCAAAACATTCATAACCTAATGTACTAATGTAATGGGTGTGTAACTTTAGGTAGGCCGACCTCCCATTTAAGGGGTAAATACTTAGAAAGATTAGGTATTTGAATAATTGGGTCAATTGTAAAAATACCTTCTCTATACGAAGGTAGATAGCAGATGTACATAGATAGGGTGATCGAAAGATTCCATGGGCAAACCTTTTGCTTCTTAAGAACTACTTCTAGAAACTTAGGAAGATCTATCTCAACCTAATAAAGTACATGGTGAGTAGCTTTAGGGTACAATTTGCCTCTTGTGCACTACTTTATAAGTTACATTTGAAAGCTATTGTAAGAAACCACCAAAAATAATTTTTAGTGAGTAGATCTCTATGAACATTATTGGCCTCTTAGATATCTCTTCAAGGCCTAGAAAATTAGACACCCCTAGTGAAATTCTAGAACACTACATGTGTGAATCAAACTACAAATCTCACTCTCATCCAATTTCTATAGTGCACCAAAAAATAGCGCTTGAGGTCAATCCCTTAGGTTCTCCTTGACAATGTGTCCCAAGGTAGGCCTCCTAGTATAAAAAAGTGGAAAGTTTATATGTTTGTAATTTATCGTCACCTAGGATCACACTAGGCACCTGCAAGGGGAGAGGATACTTTAATAAATCACTAATTTTGGTACAAGACTGGTGTGTACAAGTGCACCATATATAGTAATCACTGGTTCATTTTAATTACACCAAAGGAAGTGTACAATTTATCTACTAATTTTAAAACAAGTGAAATATTGCATGTTCAAACACGCTATTCATTTTAAATCTAGACTATAAAATAGGATTTGTATTTTTCTTTCTAAGAGAACTAAAACCAAAATTTTGAGATTGTATTGTTCTTTTTAAGATAACTAAAAATAAATGTGTGAGATTGTGTGGTTATTTTTAAGAGCACTAAAAGGACATGTGTGAGATAATCCAAAAAATCACCACAAGCTAGAAACAAACAAATTAGTAACACAAAAAATGTACCCTACTAAAGAAAATCAAAAAATAGAAAATTACAACTCAACCTTTTACCTTTTCATCTTTTATAGTCATTTGCAATGTAGGAAGTCTTAGATGTGTCACATAGAGAAGTGACTGTGGTGCACAAAACCCTAGATGCAATGATTGGGTAAGAAAAAAAAAAATTCTATATTTTAATTGTTGTGAATCATACTTCTATTATGGTGTAAAAATACTTAGATGTAGTGAGCTTCTTCAACCTACAAAATGAACAAAATATAACAGTGATAGATACAACACAAAAAAATTTGTATGCATCACTGAGATTGAAAAATGTGTTGAATGACCAATCAATTATGGTGCACGAACCCATGATTATGTCATTGTTTTCCATGATTATGTTTCACTTCCTATAGCTTTACAAAAACTTAATTCCATACAAAAATTATTAAAAGAATGAGATTGCCGTTAGGTTCACCAAAATTTGAATTAGAAAAATGACCATTTAGTCATAGATTTAATAAGAAACAATGCAAACAACCACAATCTACAATCCTAAACTCAATAAGATCTAATTTAATCAATAGAAAACATACAATAATAGATAAAACCATATTCAAAAAAATGATACTTTTACCTTTACCATTTTTCCATGGATGACTTCCATTGTTCTTCTATGTACGCTTTTTATCATTTGAAATGGGTATTCTATTTTTTTGCTATGAGATTCAAGTATATGTGACTATTGCAATAATGCAAATGTTGAAGTTTCAAGGTTTTTGGTTAGCTATCAACATACTATGAAGCCTTTCTTTTACAGAAATGCTTGTTTCAGATGAATGATCTAGTTTCAAAGATGAAAGACAAAGATCAATGGTCAAGGTTCACTTAGAGGAAATAGATTGGAGAGTTAAGTAGCTTGATTGATTCAGTCAAGGGAATTGATTGGTTAATTAGTGGCATTTATTAATCAATGGGACTAATTGATTAACCAATAGATTTGATTGATTAATCAATGGAATTGATTGATTAGTTAATGTATGAGAGGATAATTAATTAATTGAATTATTTAATCTAGAAGAGGGAAAGTGGTTTAATTAAATAATCAATAATAATTTAATATAAAAAGGCTGTTTGATTTTTAATTAAAAAATAATAAAGGTAACTATTTAATTAAAGTAGAAGAATAAGTGTAGTTAGTGACATAATTAAATAAATAGGATTTATTTGATTAATTAGAAAAGATGAATTATGGTTGAGGATTTAAGATTTTCTCTCAATTTGGGTACAAAGTTAATGGTTTCAGTATAAAATAAAAAGGTATAAATACCCCCATAGAGCCTACTTTATATGGTTCAACAATTGGTATTGGTTATCACCCTTTAAAACATGGAAAAGCCCTTGGTACACCATATTTTAATGTGAATATGATATCTCAATCTCAAAACCCATCTACATCATCACTTAATAAAATATATCTTGAAATAATAGAAACAAATTATACTTCTAGTACACCTTCATTTGATGTATTCTCAACCAATGAATCCTTCGATAAGTTATTAGGGGTCTATGATCACTTTCCCCAATATCATCATTATCATTGATTTCCCTATTTTTTAAATGCTAAAGTATACGTTGGGAAAGGTGCTTGTCTATTAGATGATGCATCAGTTTCTCAATCAAAGCCGAAATAATTCCCTCATCCACTCGATGCCCAAAACCACAATACTCTCCCTGTTGGAGATATTGTTGATTTATTTATGGACTTGGATAATCTTGAGAAGGTTATATTTATTGGAAAATTCATTTAATCTAACAAACAACATGAAAATTATACTTTCTTACATGAATTTCCTAATCTCTTTTCTTGTTCATTCATAGATATGTCTAGTATTGAGCCTAAAGCAATGACACATAATATCATATTGCATTGCATGCTAAACCTGTAAGAAAAAATACTAGAAAAATGAATACCAAGGTGGAATTTTTAGTAAAGGTTGACATTGAGAAGATTATACAAGGTGGATTTATCTAACCTACTGACTATTCCTCTTAGATATTGAATATTGTGGCTATTGCAAAACCTAACTACCATATTTGAATGTGCATTGATTTTTATGATCTCAATAAATATTATTTTAAAGAATATTTTCCTCTTCCTAACATTGATATGATCATTGATTATACTACTAGTCATGCCTTACTCTCTTTTGTGGATGGTTTATATCGATATAATCAAATTTTCACCAATCCTCATGATCAAAATAAAACATCTTTTATCAAACAATGTGAAACATTTTATTGGGTGGTCATGCATTTTCAACTAAATAACAATGGTTTGACATAACAATGTGCCATGAAACTCATATATTTTGAATTCATTCATAATATATTCTAGAGGACTATATTGATTATATCCTTCCCAATTCAACCTTGTGTCAAGATCACATCAAAATCCTCTATCAATATTTTTAAAAAATTCATAAATATAAGATGCACTTGAATCCCCATAAATGTGATTTTGGTGTTGATAGTGGTAAATTATTGGATTTTATTTTGTCGCATCATGGTGTGGGCACTGAAAAATGTCTCGAGCCTGCAAGCAACATTTTATCACTAAGTCAACTTCTTTCATACATATAATTAAATAATTTTAATTGTTTAATTATTCTCTAATGTCATATTCTTTCATTAGATAAATAATTATTAATTATTTAATTAATTCAATTTACCTTATTCATGTTTTGATTAATTTAAATAGATATCAAATTTATTTCAATTATGTCACTAATTTATCTTTTCTTCTCATAATTAAATAATTATTTTTAATTATTTAATTTATCATTTTCCCTCCTTTTATTAGATAATTATTTGTAATTATTTAAATATTCATTTTACCTCACATAAATTAAAAAACTATCATTATTTAATATAAAGTTCTTCTTAGCCAAGCCCTAAATCTCAACTAATTTCTTGAGTTTTGGTCCATCCTCCCCCCATCCTTATCTCTCCCTTTTTTAATTAATATCATCAATTGATCATGATACCTCATCATTAAATCCTAACCCTTCCTTTGAATTGAGATTTCTATAAAATCAAGCCATCACCTTTATTTCAACCCTACAACAATAATCTTTGAAATTTTGCTATCTTGCATCAAAATCAATCTCATGGCAAATAAATTGCATACCTGAGAACAAATAAAGAAAAATGGAGAAGAGCAATAGAGATGAATCAATTATGTCATAGATATTGAGTATTATTTCTTCATTCATTTTTTTGATATATGGTGACTAATCATGCAAATACTATACATAGCTCGTCAAGGTTTTCCCATTGACACGTCAAATGAAAATTTTACTTTTATAAAACCCTAATTCTAGAAGCTTCCAAAATGCTTGTTATAAGTGACTAGGATGTATGTTGTGGTTGTGTGTTTTTGCAAGATTATAATATGTTTTGCATTGGATAATAAAATCATTGGGTGGTTGAGTTTTAATGGGTGTAGCCCATATTGGGTGAACCACATTAAATTTTTGTGTTGATCTCCTTTGTGTTATTTTTCATTTTTATTTCTAGGATATTTAATCTACATATAATTGTCAATGTTTATTGCTCCAATCTTCCTAAAACCTAACAACTGGTATTAGAGCCATGTGTAATTTGGTTGATTGGTAGGAAACCTCTAGACTCAAGTGGGAGAAATGGATGAAGGGAAATTCAAGGTTGAGAAGTTCAATGGCTAGAATTATCAATTATGGAAGATTATTTGTATCAAAAGGATCTATGGCATCCATTGCAAGGAAAAAAAAAGAAACAGGCTACTATGTCTGATGAAGAATGAGATATTCTAGATATAAATTCACTAGGAACCATTTGGTTGCGCCTAGCGCAATCTATGGCATTCAATATAATAGAAGCAAAGAAAACAGTGGATCTGATGGAACATTTGGTTAAATTATATGAAAAATCCTTAGCCTCAAATAAGTTATTTCTCATGAAGCATATATTTAATCCAAAACTAATTGAAGGTGGATCTGTGATAGATCATTTAAATGAGTTTAATATGATTACCAGTTAGTTATCTCATGTAAACATGAATTTTTATGAAGAGGTGGGGGATCTCTTGGTTTTATGTTCTTTTCTAGAAAGCTAGAATAGCTTGGTAATGGTTGTAAGTAACTATGTCTTTGGTTCAAATACACTAAAATTTGATGATGTTTGTGCTATCCTTAGTGATGAAATGCGACAGAAAAGCATAGGTGAGACTTCAAGATTGGGTACTGCTTTGATTGTAGAGAATAGGGGGAGAACAAAGGAGAGAGGAAAAAAACAACAAACCATGGGAAGTCACAAGGGAAGTCAAAGAGAGGTAGATCTAAATCTAGAGTAAAAATGGATTGTTGGAACTATGGAAATCCAAGACACTTTAAGAAGGATTGTTGATCTCAAAAAGGAAAATAAGGAGATGGACAACATGATGACAGTCAGGAAGCTAATGTTGCAAATAATAAATTGCAGGATGCTTTAATTCTATGTTTAGATAATGTTAATGATTCCTAGGTAATAGATTCAGGGGCATCATTTCATGCCACACCCCATAGGAAATATTTTTTAGATTATGTTCAAGGTGATTCTGGATAGGTATATTTGGGTGATGATGAACCCTGCTAGATTGTTGGAAAAAGGAAAAATAAAAATCAAGTTGTAAAATGGAAATAAATGGTTGCTACAAGAGGTAAGGCATTATCCAAATTTGAGATGAAATTTAATCTCTATAGGAAAACTAGGGAATGAAGGTTGCATAGTTACCTTTATAGACAAAGTGTGGAAGGTCACTAAAGGTGTAAATCTGAGTAGTAGCTACTGAGACAATTAGAGTACTTATTGTAGGGACAAAAAAAAATTGTGGTACCATAGACTTGGGCACATGAGTGAGAAAGGGATGAAGATCCTTCACTCTAGAAAGTTGCTACCAGGTTTAAAGAGGATTGACATGGAGATGCAAAAAAAATGTTTATGGAAAACAAAAAAGAGTTTGATTTTTGAAAGTTTAGAAAGAGAAGAAGAGTGAGAAATTAGAGCTTGTAAGTTCAGATGTATGGGGACCAGCTCAAGTAACTTCTCTTGCTAGCTCGTGCTATTATGATATTTTTATTGATGATGCAACTAGGAAAACATGCGTGTATTCCCTAAAAAAAAATTCAAAAGTTTTTGAAACTTTTAAAATGTGGAAAGCTTTGGTTGAGAATGAGACAGGAAAAAATTTGAAGTGTCTTATATTTGATAATGGAGACGAGTAATGCAATAGATAATTTGAAAATTACTATTCATACAATGGAATTTGTAGGTAGAAAATAATTCCTAGAACCCCACAAGAAAATGGTGTGTCTTAGAGATGAATAAGACCATTATGAAGCATGCAAGGAGCATGAGATTGCATGTTGGACTACCCTTACAGTTATGGGCAGATGTTGTACATATAGTGATGCAGAGTGGCAAAGGAAGCAACACCTTTTTTAGAAAAACTTCTCTCAATGCACAAATGAACTTCACTATTCCTTCCAACAAGCAACTTGACCACTCAACTTGACTCACACAACCGGACATCTCAAAAAGACTTGGGGATGATGTAAATACTCTTCACACAGCACAACATGACCAAACAAACAGACCTTGCACCCAAAAACATCCATTCTTCCATTGCTCCTACACAAGCCCATGCAACTTTGTAACATTCACCATTAGGACAGTCAAAATAAAATCTGATTAAAAGCATTAACCAGACCATAAAACATGGTTTTAGACTCCTAACACCATCCTCTACAAGTTCCCAAAAGCATAGGATCAAACACCCAAAACAAATGTATCAGAAAATTGATTTACAAGCCATACACAAGGCTTAACTTGGCCTGTACAAGGAAGCTTCCAACTTGTCAAGGCACACCCCAACACCCCTAATGCCTTTAAAAGAATCCAACAGGTTCCCCAAGACCTGTTCTATTCTTTCCATCCATTATATTTTCTCAAATACTCAAAAAACAACAAATACTCTATTCAAATGATCACATTTTGGACTGTATAAAGCAAAAACCAGACCTAGGGCATCACATAAATTTTGCAAAACTCCATATTTTATTCTAAAACAAATTGGAACAGGAATATGATCCCTAAATCTATCATTCCACCAATTTTCAGATTTTTCCCATGGTGGAAATGGGAATTACATCCATTTTGGTGACCAAACCCTTGTTTTGCAAGGTTTCAGACCCACTTTCACTAAAATTGATGTAACTTACTCAATACTTAATGAAAACGATCCAAATCACCACCAAAATAAAGTAGACTCTTCCCTCTTTCAAACCATTCCAATTGGGAGTCCGTAAAATTCTGTACCAGACCGTACCAATCACGGGAACAGTGAAAAACGCTGGAAAAAACAGGAAAACTGAGTTTTTAATTATATTTAAAGCTTCAAAACTTCATCCAACAACCTGCCTCGACCAAAAGGAGGCTATTTAAACTTGTCCACATCATTACCAATGACCCTAAAATGATTTTTGAAGGAGGGAACTGTTGGAAAGTGTGATTACATCCTTAATGTTGAAATTACATTAAATCACATTATGGCAATTATGCAATTTTGAAGTAACTTTTTAATCCTAAAGACCTATGACTTCTAAAACCATTCTAATGGACTAAAAATATCCTTATTACATCCTTAAGACCTCAATCTTGCATATCCAATTACAAATTTAGGATTTTGCCTTCTCAAGGCTACATGACTACATTTTTGCAAGATTGCAATTTTCTACATTTTGACTCCAAAACTTAAAGATTCACCCTAGATCTTACTCAATGGTCTTGTTAGACCTTATTGAAGATAAAATCACTCAAAAGACTCAAAAATACTCTTCCTAACCTATTCACCATCAAATGATCCAAAATGAAGGTTGAGGTGTAGGTGCTCCTGCACCATATAGTTATTTATTTAATAAGAAAATGACCTTAAAATCCTTTGGATGGTGGCATTCCAGAGGAGGCATGGACGAGTAAATAGGTAAACTATTCATTTTTGAAAACCTTTGGTTGTGAAGCTTTTATTCATGTTGATATTGAAAATAGAACCAAACTTGAGGCTAAGTCTAAAAAATGTACCTTCATTGGATATGGGATAGATGAATTTGGTTATCAATTATGGGATTATGAAAATCGTAAAATCATTAGGAGCAAAGCTGTTGTATTTAATGGGAAGGTCATGTATAAGGATCAACTATAGGAAAATAAGCATGAACATGCCAAAATGGAATATGTGGTGCTAGATGAGATTCCAAAAAATAAAATACCAGTGGTACCTGATGCTCAGTAACAACAAGTTATCCCATAGACTCATGTATGTGTTAGATGTCCTACAAGGAATACTAGACCTCTAGAAAGATTGTATCCATTATTATACTCTATATTACTAATTGATTCAGGTGAACTTGAAGGTTATGAAGAAGCAATGCAAGTATTTACTATAAAGTAGTGGGAGCTAGGTATGAAAAAGGAAATGGATTCATTGCTGCAAAATCAGACTTGGAACTTAGTCCAATCACCAACAGGTAAAAGAGCATTGCCAAAT